>CM072681.1:32776792-32924292 GCA_036884735.1 Huso huso
CACAGAGGTCTGGTAAAGCATAGGGAAGCATTGTAAAGCACAGAGAGGTCTGGTAAAGCATAGGGAAGCATTGTAAAGCACAGAGAGGTCTGGTAAAGCATAGGGAAGCATTGTAAAAGCACAGAGAGGTCTGGTAAAGCATAGGGAAGCATTGTAAAGCACAGAGAGGTGTGGTAAAGCATAGGGAAGCATTGTAAAGCACAGAGGTCTGGTAAAAGCATAAAACAAGGAAGCATTGTAAAGCACAGAGAGGTCTGGTAAAGCATAGGGAAGCATTGTAAAGCACAGAGAGGTCTGGTAAAGCATAAGGAAGCATTGTAAAGCACAGAGAGGTCTGGTAAAGCATAAGGAAGCATTGTAAAGCACAGAGAGGTCTGGTAAAGCATAAGGAAGCATTGTAAAGCACAGAGAGGTCTGGTAAAGCATAGTGAAGCATTGTAAAGCACAGAGAGGTCTGGTAAAGCATAGGAAGCATTGTAAAAAGCACAGGGAGGTCTGGTAAAGCATAGGGAAGCATTGTAAAGCACAGAGAGGTCTGGTAAAGCATAGGGAAGCATTGTAAAGCACAGAGGTGTGGTAAAGCATAGGGAAGCATTGTAAAAGCACAGAGAGGTCTGGTAAAGCATGCATTGTAAAAGCACAGAGAGGTCTGGTAAAAGCATAGGGAAGCATTGTAAAAGCAAGTAAAACTAGGGAAGCAAAACACAGAGAGGTCTGGTAAAGCATAGGAAGCATTGTAAAGCACAGAGAGGTCTGGTAAAGCATAGGGAAGCATTGTAAAAGCACAGAGAGGTGTGGTAAAGCACAGGGAAGCATTGTAAAAGCACAGAGAGGTCTGGTAAAGCACAGGAAGCAATGTAAAGCACAGAGGTATGGTAAAGCATTGGGAAGCATTGTAAAGCACAGAGAGGTCTGGTAAAGCATAGGGAAGCATTGTAAAGCACAGAGGTATGGTAAAGCATAGGGAAGCATTGTAAAGCACAGAGAGGTCTGGTAAAGCATAGGGAAGCATTGTAAAGCAGAGAGAGGTCTGGTAAAGCAGAGAGAGGTCTGGTAAAGCATAGGGAAGCATTGTAAAGCACAGAGAGGTCTGGTAAAGCATAGGGAAGCATTGTAAAGCACAGAGAGGTCTGGTAAAGCATAGGAAGCATTGTAAAAGCACAGAGAGGTCTGGTAAAGCATAGGGAAGCATTGTAAAGCACAGAGAGGTCTGGTAAAGCATAGGGAAGCATTGTAAAAAGCACAGAGGTCTGGTAAAAGCATAGGGGGTAAAGCACAGAGATTGTAGGGAAGCAGCACAGAGGTGTGGTAAAGCATAGGGAAGCATTGTAAAAAAAGCACAGAGAGGTGGTAAAGCATAGGGAAGCATTGTAAAGCACAGAGAGGTCTGGTAAAGCATAGGAAGCATTGTAAAGCACAGAGAGGTCTGGTAAAGCACAGGGAAGCATTGTAAAGCACAGAGAGGTCTGGTAAAGCATAGGGAAGCATTGTAAAAGCACACAGAGGTGTGGTAAAGCACAGGGAAGCATTGTAAAAGCACAGAGAGGTCTGGTAAAAAGCACAGGAAGCAATGTAAAAGCACAGAGAGGTCTGGTAAAGCAGTGGGAAGCATTGTAAAAGCACAGAGAGGTGTGGTAAAGCAGAGGGAAGCATTGTAAAGCACAGAGGTCTGGTAAAGCATAGGGAAGCATTGTAAAGCACAGAGAGGTCTGGTAAAGCATAGGGAAGCATTGTAAAGCACAGAGAGGTCTGGTAAAGCATAGGGAAGCAAAGCACAGAGAGGTCTGGTAAAGCATAGGGAAGCATTGTAAAGCACAGAGAGGTCTGGTAAAGCATAGGGAAGCATTGTAAAAAGCACAGAGAGGTCTGGTAAAGCATAGGGAAGCATTGTAAAAGCACAGAGAGGTGTGGTAAAGCATAGGAAGCATTGTAAAAGCACAGAGAGGTCTGGTAAAGCATAGGGAAGCATTGTAAAGCACAGAGAGGTCTGGTAAAGTAGGGAAGCATAAAAGCAAGCAGGTCTGGTAAAAACACAGAGAGGTCTGGTAAAGCATAGGAAGCATTGTAAAGCACAGAGAGGTCTGGTAAAACATAGGGAAGCATTGTAAAGCACAGAGAGGTCTGGTAAAGCATAGGGAAGCATTGTAAAGCACAGAGAGGTCTGGTAAAGCATAGGGAAGCATTGTAAAGCACAGAGAGGTCTGGTAAAGCATAGGGAAGCATTGTAAAGCACAGAGAGGTCTGGTAAAGCATAGGGAAGCATTGTAAAGCACAGTGAGGTATAGTAAAGCATAGGGAAGCATTGTAAATCACAGAGGTATGATAAAGCATATTTTAAAAAAAAACATGGCAAACCAGGGTAAACTATGGTAAATGCATAGTATAACCATGGGGAGAAAACTTATGAGGGGTGTGCTGTATGAGACTGCAGTGTGGAACTGGAAGGGAAAGAGTGTGATAATGCAGCGAGGCAGCGAGCCAGGCCTCTGAGAGCTCTTGTGTTGCTGTTTCTGCGTGTTAGGGTTCCCCCCCCCCCGCTGGGTGCAGGAAGCCTGGGTCTTGTGACTGAGTTCCATGCACAGCACACAGGGAGTGTGGTCAGTGAGCTGCACTGCCTGTCAGTCCCATTGGAGACCACAAACACAGCGAGAGAGACACTCGAGTTTGATAGCTCTCGCTATTCCAAATTAGCTGGCTCTCAGATCCCCAGTACAGCACTGAGTTCTCTACACTAGACTGTATTGAATTAGCTGGCTCTCAGATCCCCAGTACAGCACTGAGTTCTCTACACTAGACTGTATTGAATTAGCTGGCTCTCAGATCCCCAGTACAGCACTGAGTTCTCTACACTAGACTGTATTGAATTAGCTGGCTCTCAGATCCCCAGTACAGCACTGAGTTCTCTACACTAGACTGTATTGAGCTGCTCTCAGATTGAGTTCTCTATTAGACTGGCTCTCAGATCCTCAGTACAGCACTGAGTTCTCTATACTAGACTGTATTGAATTAGCTGGCTCTCAGATCCCCAGTACAGCACAGAGTTCTCTGTACTAGACTGTATTGAATTAGCTATCTCTCCATCCCTGATTTTAAGTAAGGTAATCAAAGAGAAGAGCTAATCAGGCAGGATTCTAAACAGTTTAAATGTCAGCCAAGAATTAACATCCCTAGACTGTAAAAGTTAACATCCAGTGGTGTTTAATTCTGCCTTTAACAGTGTGTTTGATGTTGTCTTTTGAAAATGAAGGCACTATTTTTAGTTATTTTAAACTCTAGAGGCTCCCATGAGTGTATTTGCAGCTGCAAAGTGTTGGTCGTCTCCACTCTCACACACTGTACACACGCACACACACCCTGTAATAACGTGGCTAAATGCGAACAGCCGTCAAAACCATTTCAGTCTGTTTTCTAAAAATACCGGCTGACCCTTACTAACTGGATCTAGAAATACAGTTAGCACACCACGAACATAAAATGCTTTTTATACAGAGCGGTTTGTGTAAAGGGATGTTGCCGGGGGTAGGGAATACTTATAGAACTGTGTGTAATAATATGTAAGGCTGTAGCGATCCATCGTGTAGCGACTTTCTTTTCTGTGATGTATGGTATGGCAGGAGAGGTCTGTATCGTTTTGTATTGTGATACCAGTCCTAAAGCACAGCATGGCTCATTGTACTGCACTGTAGTTCACCAAATGCATGTGTGTGTTTTATAGTTGGTATGACTACACTGTCATTTATTTCTTAAATAGTCCATCGTTTTAATGATCATTTGATCTTATTATGCATCATACAAGTAGCCCCTGAGAACCATTATTATTGTTATTATTATTATTATTATTATTATTTATTTCTTAGCCGACGCCCTTATCCAGGGTGACTTACAATTGCTACAAGATATCACATTATTTTTACATACAATTACCCATTTATACAGTTGGGTTTTTACTGGAGCAATCTAGGTAAAGTACCTTGCTCAAGGGTACAGCAGCAGTGTCCCCCACCTGGGATTGAACCCACAACCCTCCGGTCAAGAGTCCAGAGCCCTAACCACTACTCCACACTGCAGCCCTAAAATAATTACGCAATGCGTATCATAGTAACGTATTAAATAGTCATTTAGCAGACGCTTTTATCTAAAGCGACTTACAGAGACAGGGGGGTAACTCTGCATCTTCTACAACTGCTGCTGCTGCAGAGTCACTTCCAATAGGAGCTTGTTTGTTTGACGTCTCATCTGAAGGACGGAGCACAAGGAGGTTCAGTGACTTGTTCAGGGTCACACACGCACAGTGAGTCAGTGGCTGAGCCGGGATTTGGACCCGGAACCTCCTTGGTTAAGCCCCTTTCTTTAACCATCGGACCACCGAGCCTCCATGCGTCATATCCCGACCTGCATATCGCGATAGGTATCTTGACATTAGGGTGTCACTGCACCCCAACTCTTCAGGAGTTTTCAGGGCGTTTTTAAGAAAAGGCAATTTGGCAGTTTACCGCGTTTCTCATTGGAGGGAGGCAGCGTTACATTTTGCGACCTTATCGTAACACCCATAATAATATGCGCATGCATGTTTTCAGTCTATAGAGTCTAATTATAGATAGAGATAGATCATATTCTTCATTTGTTGTTGCCACTTGGACGGTGAAAGGCCCATGCTCTGCTCTCCACTGCAGGGTGAAGAGGCTTTCTTATAAGACCCTACTTGACATTTTCAGTGGGCTGATTGTTTGTTTTGTTTTGAGTGTCAGTGTGTTTGCTCCTGTGCTCTCCACACCAGGCCTGCTGTCTCTCTCTGTATACAGTTTGGGTGCTGTGCTGTGCTGTGCTGTACTGTACTCCTCTGTACAGGGCATTCACTGGGCGCTCTCGTGAGCAGTCAGTGTTGATGGGAGCTTCGCAACCTTTCACATCCCAACAAAGGAAGCCCTGTGCGCCCCGCTTCAAGGCAGTCCTTGGGAGTGCAGTAGCGATGTCACAGTTTACACAAACTCGCTGTGTGGGAGCAAGCTGTCTCCTCCTTTCTTTCTTTTTTTCTTTCTTCTTTCTCTTTCCTTCTTTCTCTCTTTCCTTCCTTCTTTCTCTCCTTTCTTTCTTTCTCTCTCGACCTTTCACATTTTTGGATTTTCTCTCTCTCTCTCTCTCTCTCTCTCTCTCTCTCTCTCTCTCTCTCTCTTAACTTTCTTTCCCCCTCCATCATCATTTCTCCCTCTCCATCTCTTCTCTCACCCTCTCAACTTTCTTCACAGCTGGAAATAATACTCCCTGTTACACAGCAGTTTCGCCCATTCCAGGTTTGACTACCAGATTGATCAGCCACCAGTGTGCATAGGCAACAAGCTCAGGTGTGTCTTATTAAACTCCTAGTAGAAACCAGGAATGGATCAAACTGCTATGCAATGGGAGTCTTCTTTGCATTCATGCTGTCTCTCTCAATTAAGAGCTCGGTGGCTCAGGCAGCAGCTAGTTCACTCGACCCCTGTGCCTTTCACCTCAGGAGACCAGGGTTCAAATTGGGTCCCAAGTGCATTAATTCAGATTCAGGCAGCTATGGCCAAACGTTTTTTGCCTCCCCCTATAGAATGAAAACACACATAAGGTCGAATGAAACCTGCTGAATAATGTTACGTTAACTTATTGAATTGTGGATCCCTGAGTGGCTCATCCAGCAGGGAGCGCAGGATGAGTCACACAGCTTGGACGGGTGTCGCTTTGCATCCAGGCTGTGCAAAGAGGCCGAACTTTGCCGGGGACTCCGAAGGGGGCGTCACTTTGACTCTGGTGATCCCAGGGCTGGGGATGGGAAACCGGCAGGGACTTATCGTGCAACAGCAAACCCTACTGGCCAGAAACCAAGCATATTGAGAGTGGATAAGAAGCAGGGCTTATCTCTGTCTTCTGGGATCGGTATCCCTCCCACCTCTGCTCTGGATTGCTCAGCGTAGAAGCGATTCTGGCTTCAGGCTTGTGAGATCGGAGGATGCTCACACACCCTCAGAACATCTGTGCTGTGTGGGGACTGTGTGGGAACATAATTGGACATTTCAAATTGGGGGGGGAAATAAATAAAAAATAATTACTGGTCACTCTAAATTATAAAAAAAAAATGAAATCTAACATGAAATAATGTACTCCTAGTGCGGCTTCCGGTAGGTTTGTGCGATATCGTATTGTAGTTTCTTTGATTACGCGATGTTAAATTATGTTCGTACTGTTTATTTATTATTATTTTTTTTTATTATGTCTCAATCATAAAACTCTAGGTGATGCAAAACATTTGGCCAGAGCTGTACATTCTCAGGGTGAATTTGCAATTGCATATCTCCTGCCTGGCTTTGCTAACCTTGTTTTTGTTTAATTGAGTGTGGAATTTTGTTGGGTTGAAAATCACCCCCTGAGAACAGAATGTAAACAGCGCTCTCTCTCTCTCTATATATACTGTAAATAGCAACGACTGCACCTGTATTGTGAGACTCTGGAACCAGCCCTTTGAAAATCCTGGTTTTAAACACACCTCGTTTTTAATTCGCACCCTTTTTGAGTTTTAACAATAATTCTTCTTCAAAAAGCCAAGTACTGTACGTTGCTTCATTTCGTTCCAGTGCAGTGTAATGTAATTATTATTATGTATTTCTTAGCAGACGCCCTTATCCAGGGCGACTTACAATTGTTACAAGATAACACATTATTTTCACATACAATTACCCATTTTATACAGTTGGGTTTTTACTGGAGCAATCTAGGTAAAGTACCTTGCTCAAGGGTACAGCAGCAGTGTCCCCCACCTGGGATCGAACCCACGACCCTCCGGTCAAGAGTCCAGAGCCCTGACCACTACTCCACACTGCTGCCCCCTGCTGTAATGCAGTGCAGTGTAATATAATGCAGTGTAATGTAATGCAGTGCAGTGTTATGTAATACAGTGCAGTGTAATGCAGTGCAGTGTAATGCAGTGCAGTGTAATGCAGTGCAGTGTAATGTAATGCAGTGCAGTGTAATGTAATATAGCGTTCAGTATTCAGTATCAGTCCTGGCCTGTGATCCGTGCTTCAGTAACGCTCTTCTCTTCCCCACAGACCTGTCGAAGAACCGTCTCTCGGAGCTCCCTGAGGAGCTGTGCCAGCTCATCTCCCTGGAGACCCTGAACATGTACCACAACTGTGCCAGGAGCATCCCGGATAGCATCGGCAACCTGCAGGCTCTCAGCTACCTGAACATCAGGTAACATCAGGACCCCACCCCTTCAGGGCCTTCTTTCCTGTCAGTAACCAATCAGCTGCTTCCCCTACTGACTGTCATGCTTGGCAGCCAGTAAGAGGCCCCCCTGAAGACACACTGCTGAGCTGAAATGGCCTGGGAAAGTTTCCCAGAAGGCAAGGCGAGCAAACGGAGAACTTGCTTTTTACTAGTGCAGTACCAAGTGTCACGTTTTTAAAATGAAGAGATGTGTGCGATGTCATGTGTTTCTTTCGAAACTGCACATCTGAGACTTAAATAGTGAATGGGGATCCTTCAAGAAGCTGCTTGATGAGATTCTGGGATCAATAAGCTACAAACAACCAAACGAGCAAGATGGGCCAAATGGGGCCTCTCGTTTGTAAACTTTCTTATGTTCTTAATGGGAAAATACTTTATTATTATTATTATTATTATTATTATTATTATTATTATTATTATTATATGAAACAAATAAAATAATGTAAGGTTCATTAAAGACTCAGTTGTATTTTACTTTAGTAAACTTTAGTAAACTTTTATCTTGTCTTTACATTCGCAAATGTTGGACATTTTCTCTAAATTTTATATTTCATTTCATTGCAAAAGTGTTAGTGTAAATCCTTTAGCCAGTAATGATCTCCCTGAATGCCTTTTAAAAAAGAGAAGAGATCTGACACTGCAGAGGTCTGTTTACTGCCGCTGTGTCTGCAGTGGAGACTCGTGGCCTCGCTGAGCTGTCACATGCTCTGTGGTTTGCTTGCATGTCTGCAGTGAGGAGTGACATGTGACTTAGCATGCTGCACAATCTCATTCGCAGTGAGCGCTTCCTGTTTTCCTGAGTGCTTTAGCAGTTCACCTGCTTTGAACCAAGAAGAAAGCTGTCAGTATTTGACAACTCAAATTTCTGTGCACACCCTTACAGAAGAGTCCCACAGTTAAATTAAAACCCAGACCTACAGAGGAAGTGTAGTCAAGCCAGCTTTATACAGTATTATTCTAACTAAGGTAACCTTTATAAAAGTTTCCCATAGTAAAGCACAGTGAAAGCATGGTCATGCTTAGGAAAGCATTGTAAAGCACAGAGAGGTCTGGTAAAGCACAGGGAAGCATTGTAAAGCACATAGAGGTGTGGTGAAGCATAGGGAAGCATTGTAAAGCACATAGAGGTCTGGTAAAGCATAGGAAGAAGCACAGAGAGGTGTGGTAAAGCATAGGGAAGCATTGTAAAAAGCACAGAGAGGTCTGGTAAAGCATAGGGAAGCATTGTAAAAGCACAGAGAGGTCTGGTAAAGCATAGGGAAGCATTGTAAAGCACAGAGGCATAGGGAAGCATTGTAAAGCACAGAGGTCTGGTAAAGCATAGGGAAGCATTAAAGCACAGAAAAGCAAAGCAGTAAAGAGGTCTGGTAAAGCATAGGGAAGCATTGTAAAGCACAGAGAGGTCTGGTAAAGCATAGGGAAGCATTGTAAAGCACAGAGAGGTCTGGTAAAGCATAGGGAAGCATTGTAAAGCACAGAGAGGTCTGGTAAAGCATAGGGAAGCATTGTAAAGCACAGAGAGGTCTGGTAAAGCATAGGGAAGCATTGTAAAGCACAGAGAGGTCTGGTAAAGCATAGGGAAGCATTGTAAAGAATAGCGAGGTACGAGGTAAGTATATTAGTAAACATGACAAACCAGGGTAAAGTATGGTAAATGCATAGTATGGGGAAAACTGCAAAAATTCAAAGGTAAACTTTATAGGGGAATGCATAGTTAATGCAGTTGTCCATGCCTTTAGAATTTATATCAGCAGTCTACCTTGAACAGGAGACACTTACAAATGAAATATGCTGCAATGTTGTGAAATGTGGTGTTTTGACTACTGCTTGGTTTATAACGTCTTCGTTCTCCTCCGTCTCTCTTCCTCTTTGCCAGTCGGAACCAGCTCACCTTCCTGCCAGCCTACCTGTGCCACCTGCCCCTGAAGGTCCTGATCGCCAGCAACAACAAGCTCTCCGCCCTGCCAGACAACATCGAGGCCATGGGCAGCCTGCGACAGCTGGTGAGGGAGCCACGTAAAATCTACTGCACTGCACTACAGTACAGTACAAATCTATTTATTCATAGCGCCCTTCACTCTATGACATCCTAGAACGCTGTACAAAGTTAAAAACAAAACTAAATAGCTAAATATATATATAAAAATACACTCCAGTTACAACCAATTTCAAAAAAGCACATTAAAAAAGGGTGGTTTTTAATTTTAGACTTTAAAAGTAGCGTTTGCACTTACTCTAAACTATGCTGTCTTTTTTTAAAATATTTTATTTTTGCACTGTAACCTTGCATTGCCCTGCGGCACCAGCAAGTGGCCTTGGATAAAGGCGCCTGACAAATAAACTAAAACTGAACACAAATATCGAACGTTGCAAGCGACTAGAACTGCAAGGGGCGCGGGGTCTAGAACGACGCGAGAGCCCCTTCTGATCTGTCTGTCCGTCCTGTCTCTCTGTCTGTCAGGATGTCAGCTGCAATGAGATCCAGTCTCTCCCGCCGCAGATCGGCAGTCTGGAATCTCTGCGGGATCTCAGCGTGCGGAGGAACAACATCACAGTGCTTCCGGACGGTAACAGGAAAAAAAAACACTATATAACTACAGTGTGTGTGTGTGTGTGCATGCATGTGTGTATATATATGTAGGGTGATGGATGCCTCTAGCTGAGAGCCGAGCTGCCTCTCGTTAACCCTTCCCCTCCCGGCTGTGTTTCAGAGCTGTCTGAGCTGCCGCTGGTGCGTCTGGATTTCTCGTGTAACCGCGTCACGCGGATCCCCGTCTGTTATCGACACCTGCGCCACCTGCAGGCCATCGTCCTCGACAACAACCCGCTGCAGTGCCCCCCCGCGCAGGTAGGCTCGGGCAGCTGACCATCAGCCTGTAGAATGAACTCCTTCTGCTTCATGAAGTCATATAAACCCTGCTGAATAATGTTACGTTAACATATTGAGTTGCATATCGCTTTGTAGTTTTCCACGTACTTAATGTGACAGTTTTGAAATTTAGCATGAAGTGCTGAATCCATAAGGAATGTGGAATGCTGTTGTTGTTATTACAGTACTGTTAGAGCAGGCTTTGAAAGCGATGATTGTAAATGTACAGTGGAATTGCTGACTTCAAGGTATAACCCCAAAGCACGTCTCTTATCTGTGCAAAACCTTAGCGTTTAAAAAGCAAAAAGCAAAGAGAAGATTTATACTAACGAAAATTTGTAAAAGGAGTACGTTTGCTCAGTCGTTATTACCGTGTTTTGAAACGAACCCTCTGCATCTCTATCTCCTCTCCTCCTCCCTTCTCTCTTCTCCCTTCCCTTCTCTCCTCTTCTCTTTCCTCTCTCCTCTCCTCCCTTTTCTCCCCTCCCTTCTCTCTCCTCTCCTCCCTTCTCTTCTTTCTTCTCCTTTCTCCCTTCTCTTCTCCCTTCTCTCCTCTTCTCCTTTCTCTCTCCTCACCTCTTCTCCCTCCTCACCTCTTCTCCCTTCTCTCTCCTCTCTCTCTCTCCTCTCTCTCTCTCCTCTCTCCACTCTCGCCTCTCCCTTCTCTCTCTCTCTCCTCTTCTCCCTTCTCTCTCCACTCTCTCCACTCTCTCCTCTCTCCCTTCTGTTCGTTCTTCTCTCTTCTCTCTCTCCTCTCCTTTCTCCCTTCTCTCCTCAGATCTGCACAAAGGGTAAAGTCCACATCTTTAAATTCCTGAACATCGAAGCCTGCAGTAAGACCGCGCAGGAGCTGGAGGAGTTCGAGCGAGCGGCCCGACCCACTGGCTTTGCCTCCTGGTAAGGGACACGTCTGTACTGTCGACACGATACAGTGTAACTGCAAAACACTGAAGCTAAACTGTGCCCTTATCAAAGTTCACCACGCTTATCTTGCACAGTAATTTAACATTCTTCCCATACTTATTGTCCCATGGTTACACTATGCATTGTGTCTTAATTCACCCTCCTCCCCCCACCCCCATATAAGATGGATCTAAGTCTCTTGTTGCATCGCAGTTTGATCCCCCATGTCAAATTTCCTTTCCCATTTTTAAAAGCCTGTTCTCGTCTTACTGTTTTCCCGCAGTCTGTCGGATGAGTTCTGCCCGGTGCGGCAGTACGGAGGTCTGGATTCGGGGTTCAACAGCGTGGACAGTGGCAGCAAGCGCTGGTCAGGGAACGAGGTGAGGGGGTTATACTGTAACGGTTAAACCCCCCGGGCAGGGCTCGGTACGGCACTGGGACCCGTGGATCAAGCTGAGTCCCAAACACTCACACAGATACCAAGCATCAGAGCTCGGTTACTGATAGTCTCTTGCATCATGGTGCATGGAACCAGCCCAGACAAGATATTATTATTATTATTATTATTATTATTATTATTATTATTATTATTATTATACCCAGGTGAAATCCCCAGCGACAGGGCTATAGAGGGATATAGTGGAGGTGCTTGTTTGTACCCATGACACACTTCACACTTTTTCCATATATCTTGAAAACCGCTTATCCAATCATGATGAAACTTTGCATTAAAGTAACTTAGCCTAGGATATTGAGGGTATTAGATTCTGGGGCTGTATGGGGTGGGGGGGGTTCTGTCTCTCCGTACATCCGTATGACACGCTCAGGATGTCATAAATCTGACATTCTGTACATGCGGTTTCATGGTCAGTAACTCATTTATCGCTGGCAATGGGGGACGTATGTTAATGACCGTACTTTGTTTTTTTTGTATTCATTCTCAGTGCCTTCCTCGTTTTTATAACGTGGATATGTGTAGGACCCTGTGATTTTGTATTTTGAACCCTATGTTTGACTGCAGGCTCTCTCTCTCTCTCTCTCTCTCTCTCTCTCTCAGTCCGCGGATGATTTTTCTGATCTGTCTCTTCGCATGGCTGAGATCACGCGGGACCAGAGGCAGCTGAGAGAGAGCCGATCCTCTCACACGCTGGGGGCCAAAAGCTCCGGTAAGGGGGGGGGCCCTCCACGTTGCTCGCTGAGTCATCATAAAGGGGGAACACCAAGCCACTGTGTCAGACCCCCCCAATTCTCCCCTAAGTGTGCCGTGCAGCGTCCTGAAACCTCTTTCTCTCTTTCTCTTTCCCTCTTCTCTCTCAGTGAACGGAGAGGTGGAACAGATAGATTTCATCGACAGCAGTCTGAACGGAGAGGAGGAAGATGACTCGAAATCAGATTCCAGCCCACAGCAGCAGACAGCGCCCCCTGAGGTGAGGGAGGTCTCCCTGCATGCGGTACAGACCCAGGGAGCTGGGAAGAGTGGAAATTCTGGAGCATGCTGAGAACTAATGACACACTATACTAAAAATGTTATTTTTTAGCTATTTGTGTTATTTATTTATATTTTATTTTTATCCATGTTTGGGAAGTTACAGAAACTTTAATCTGATTCATTCTGATTTTTTTTTTAATCTAAATATATTTTGAGTCAATCACTATTAGATCATTTTACATTTTAATATTTATCTCCCCAACTCCCCTTTTCATGAGTATAATAATGTTTTTTTTTTTTTAATCTTTCAAACAACCCCAGAAATACCATTAATTTCTTTCTTTCTTTCTTTATTTATTTATTTATTTTAGGAAAAGACACAAAAGAAGAAAACATTCTCCCCAAAATCAGAGGCCACGGATAAAACACAAAATAACAGGTAGGGGAAAATATTTGACTTTTTGGGGTTTCTCATTAAAAAAACAGGGAACCTTATTTGCTGATTTGTTTCTGTCTGTCAACAGCTATGAACAAAAGTTTTGCATCACCTAGAATTTTAGGATTGAGTAGTAATAATAATAATAATAATAATACAAAATGATTTTGCAAAAGTCTACCGGAAGCCATATTAGTACATTTAGATTTGGTCAGTATGTGTAAAAACTACAAAGCGATGTGTAATTCAATATGTTAACGTAACATTATCCAGCAGGTTTCATTCAGCTTTATGAAGCAGAATTAGTTCATTCTATATAGAGGGGGATGCTAAACTTTTGGCCAGAGCTGTACACTGTACAAGAACTTATGTAAGAGCTCCCAATACGCATGTGAAAGAGTGGCTATGAGACATTACACACAACTTCTCAGGGATGGAAATAAGACTCCTGTTGCATAGCAGTTTGATTATTTGTAATAAGACACACCTGAGCTTGTTACCTACTGTGGTGACCAATCAAGCTGGTAGTAAAACCTGGAAAGGGTGAAACCACTGTGCAATAGGAGTCATATTTTCCATCCCTGCTTCTGAAAACTATATATTATTAGGCTCTACTTCCTTTATTATCAGTTTGTTTGTCCTTGAGCGTGTTCAGGGTTAGGGTTAGTGTCTTAAGTTTCATTGAAAAAGTCGAAACGTTAGTCCAGGGTTGTCAAACGAATCCCGTTTCACTCCAGGTTTAACAGGTAACGTGAGATCGTGATCTGCTTCAGGGTCTGGATGAAGGTTAATGGGTTCAGTTAAACAATTTAGAACAGGGTTTGGAACAAAGACCCGGCGTGGAAGGGACAGCTTTGGCCAGCCCTGCATTAGTCATTGAATTTATTCCGTTTCTTTCAGTTTTTCTAAATCCGGCACTATTTAGGGTTTTTATAGTTCTGGATTAGTAGCCCTGGCTAGCGGGGTGTCGGTGTGTTGAAATGGGTGTGATTTCGGTTCTTTTCTCAGGCCAGCGGTTTGTTTGGAGCTCCCGGGGTCCCTCAAGGGGTCCCGCGATGATTCGACAAGCGCGGCCCCCCCTGCCAGCCCCCCCTCGGAGGAACGCAGGCACCCCGAGATCCTGCAGATCTGGAAGGAGAGAGAGAGGCAGCAGCAGGCAGCACTGAGGAGGCAGGGGGCAGAGAGGAGGGACAGCTGGTGAGAGACAGAGACACAGAGAGTCACATAGTCACAGAGACAGCAGTATACACAGACAGAGACCCAGAGAGTCACACAGAGACCCAGACGGAGAGTCAGACAGTCACACAGACAGCAGGAGTCAATTCAAGATGCTTTGAAAATATGGCCCAATGCTTCTGAACCCGTGTGCACTTGAATCACATTAAAATATATATGTATTAAAAAAACGATTCCCGCTCCAAAGTGGTTTCCCAGCAGCAGGGTCTGCAGAGAGGGGATGGGTGCCTCAGACAGGAAGCTTGTGTCTGATTTAGATTGTGCTCATCACAGCACACCGCGCGCAGGGGGGCTGTGAAAGACATGAAGGACCCTTCACTTCACCTGCATCGTTTCTTGTTTGTTTAGTGCTTCCACACAGAAGACTGGAGCAAGCACAATGCCTGCACTGCAGACAGGAAATACTGGGTAACCTGACAAGTGTGTGTGTGTGTGTGGAATGAGGGGGGCTGCCCTTATAATAAAATTTGACCTCACTATTTTTGCATGATATTTTTGCAGTTTTTCCCCATGTTTTATACTCTGCATTTGCCATAGTTTACGCTGGTGTGTGTGTGTTTTTTTCAATATGCTTAACCATATCTCGCTGTCCTTTACAATGCTCCCCTATGCTTTACCATGCTTTCACTGTGCTTTATTACACTTTGCTGTGCTTTTACTATGGTAAACTTTTATTATTATTTATTTCTTAGCAGACGCCCTTATCCAGGGCGACTTACAATTGTTACAAGATATCACATTATTTTTACATACAATTACCCATTTATACAGTTGGGTTTTTTACTGGAGCAATCTAGGTAAAGTACCTTGCTCAAGGGTACAGCAGCAGTGTCCCCCACCTGGGATTGAACCCACGACCCTCCGGTCAAGAGTCCAGAGCCCTAACCACTACTCCACATGGAAATGTTTGGAAAACATCCTATCAAAACTTCAGAACTGTTAGCCGACCACAGCATAGACAGTCCAATAGATTTGGAAGAAACGGCAGAGACTGTAGTCCTGATAGCTGTCTGTCTGTCTGTCTGCCTGCCTGCCTGTCTGTCTGTCTATCTCTGCCTGTCTCTGTCTGCCTGTCTGTCTGTCTCTGTGTGTCTGTCTGTCTGTCTGTCTGTCTGTGTGTAAAGGGTACAAAACCCCTGTCCGTCTGTTGGCTGAGTTTTCAGGAATCCTTTCAAAGACACCCTTGCTTTTGTTGTGGTCTGTCTGTCTGTGCTTCCCTCCTGTCTCACACACTCCATTACCACCTGTTAGTAAGGCTGTATTTCACGATTTCTGTGAAATGTACCCATTGCTGTGTAGCACGTAGTTCCCCGTGAAAATCTCAGTTTGTTTTCATGAAAGAATAGTATGCATATACATATATCTTTTTTTATCACTTAAAAATAAATACATTTGTCTTATTGACGCACTACCTGTGATTTTTACACTGCGTTTAGGATCCTGGCAGCCGGTTTAGTTTGCTTCCGGTAAACGATTGAACACACGCTGCGCAGAGCGACACGCTTTCTTTAAAATGTCTTCAATGGGGAAAAAAAGACACTGCTGCTGTAAATGCCTGTATAACAGTGTGGGCTTTGTCTCCCTCTAGTGGTGGTCAACCAGAAAGCAGCTCCCTCCACTCTCTGAAACAGAGGTGCCAGGTAAGCACAGCTCCCTCTCCTAATACTGTAAGGCAGTCCGAAATAAGTGAGAATCAGGATTCGTGAAACCAGCAGTTGATCATTTGAATTATTACCCCTGCCGGAGATTAATTGCCCTGCGTAGAGGATACAGTGTAGGTGGCTGTACACATAGCCAAGTCACACACTTCACACACTGTGTGTATGCCTGGAGAAGCTCTTGTCCAGTGGTCATGTAGCTGACGTGCCTGCTCCTATTAAACCTGGAATGAAGCAGAGTCGCCTCTCCCTGATGAAGATGGTGATCCAGGGAGACTTCCTCACTCCTGTCTCCTGAATTATTGTTAATTTTGTTTTCCTGCAGAGTTCAGATCAAGCCCCTGTCAACCCGACTCTCTCTCGCAGCGTCTCCAAGACAGGTGGGTGCTTCAAACGACACTAGAGACTGTCTGCCTGCCTGTCTTTTCAGTTCTGTCTGTTTTTCTTCCTGTCTTTCAAATCTGTCTGTATACTCCTTTCTTTTTTCTTTCTTTCTTTCTTTCTTTCTTTCTTTCTTTCTTTCTACTCCAGTGGGCTCCTCCCCTCTTGCTTGTCACCCCTGGAGCCCGGGGTTTGAACCCGGCTGCTCAAGGGGCTGAAGCCCGTGCAGCCCCTGAGTCTCTTGAGTCTCGTCTCTCCTGTCGTTACAGATCAGGCCCTCTCCCCCAGGGAGATGGGCTCCACGCAGAAACCCAACAGCTTCCTGTTCCGCTCCGCCTCCAGGAACGTGGTGAAGCCCGCAGGTACCCGTCCCAGCTCAGACACTCTGCCGTGACGAGAGCAACGCTGCCTGGTTCAACGTTTAGTTGTGAAACAAACTCCGCGCTGCGCTTTTAACAAGGCATTCTATTTTATCCTGATTTTAGCTGATGACCTCCTAGCTTGTGTCTTCAGAACCGCTTGCCCATTTTATTTATTTATTCACATTGTAATCACATTGTAATCACATTGTAATCCCGTTGTAATCACATTGTAATCACATTGTAATCCCGTTGTAATCACATTGTAATCACATTGTAATCACATTGTAATCCCGTTGTAATCACATTGTAATCCCAGTGTGTTATCCTATCAAAACAGCAGAACTATTAGTAGACCGCAGCAACTTTGAACATTTTAAAAATAAGTTTCCAGTGGATGCAAGTTTTTTTTTTAGTATTGCAGCAGATTAATTTTAATGATCTTATTATTATTATTATTATTATTATTATTTATTTCTTAGCAGAAGCCCTTATCCAGGGCGACTTACAGTCGTAAACAAAAATACATTTCAAGAATCACAGTAGAAGTCATAATACAATTAAGAGCAAGATAAATACAATGACTTTGGTTCTCTGTATATTCAGGGATGGAAATGTGATCCCCATTGCACAGCAGCTTGATCCATTCCAGGTTTTACTGTGAGTTTAATACCACACACATGAGCTTGTTACCCACACACACACACACTGGCTAATCAAGCTCACATCCTGGAATGGGTGAAACCGCTGTGCAACAGGAGTCTCATTCCCATGTGTCTGTTTTTTTGTATTAATCTTACAGGTTCAGTGACTTCCTTGGTGGACACTGGGATCTGTGATTCAAAGTCAGGACTCCGGTCACAGAGCTCGTCGGAGCACCTGCCAGAAGAGAAGGAGTTGATAGCGCAGCTCAGAAAGGTGGGGGACAGACTTGAGTTTATTGAAGCTGTTTACTGGATTTATATTAACACGATTGCTGTCAAAAAGTCAAGAGATTTAAAGTGTTCCAGACCCCCCCCCCTTTTGCGGGATTCAGAATCTCATGACGTTCCCTATGCTGTGTCCCGCATCGCAGAGCGATCATTTAAAAAAAAAAAAAAAACATTGCCCCAGCAGTGTCGGAGGAAGAGAGAGGTGTGGTCACCCCCTCCAAACGTTAACGCAACACTTGTGTGTGTGTGTAAACATAAAACATGCCAAGTCAAGTGTTTTAGTATTTTAACAATATTTAATTCTTGGCGTTGTAGGAGTTCTGGACTCCACTCCAGGAGAGTTTTCCCCGTAGTAAGTCGTGCAGGATACGAATATGAAGGTTGTAACCTCTGCAGATATTTATGTGAGGGATAGTGGTTATTTCCCCCTCTGAGTCAGTGGGCTCCTGTGCAGTTGTACCGCCTATTCCTCTGCCACTGCGAAGCCCCCTACAGAAAGAACTCATTTTCCTTCATAAAGTCGAAGTGGTGCATATTGGATGTGATAGGCTGGAAAGATTGTGTCAGCTCTGTGTAGCTTTGCAGTGGTTCAGTAACGTGTTCGTGTCTCGATGTCTTTTATTAAGTTCTCCCTTCTCTCTCTCTCTCCCCCCTCTTTCTCTCTCTCTATCTATATCTATCTCTATCTTTCTTTCTCTCCCTCTCTTTCTTTTTCTCTCTCCCTCTCCTTTCTTTCTTTCTTTCTTTCTCTCTCTCTCTTTCTTTCTCCTTTCTCTCTCCCTCCTCTCTTTCTCTCTTTTTTTCTCTATCTTTCTCTCTCTTTCTCTCTTTCTATCTTTCTTTCTTCCTTTCTCTCTCTCTTTCTCTCTCTCTATCTCTTCTTTCTTTCTCTCTCCCTCCTCTCTTCTTTCTTTCTCTCTTTCTCTCTCTCTCCTCTCTTCTTTCTTTCTCTCTCTCTCTCTCTTTCTTTCTTTTCTTTCTCTCTCTCTCTCTCTCTCTCTCTCTCTCTCTCTCTCTCTCTCTCTGTCTGTTTTTCAGACCCTCGAATCAAGGTTACGGCGCTCGTTGCCTGAAGATCTGGGCGAGGCTCTCTCAAACGGCGCCACCCTCTGCCAGCTGGCCAACCACGTGAGGCCACGGAGCGTTTCCATCATCCACGTGCCCTCCCCCGCCGTGGTGAGTCTTTCTCCCTCTTGTCAGTGTGTCAGTCAGGTGGCAGAGCGAGGATGTCCGAGCTGCCTATAGAAGAGCGCAGAGGAGCTGCGTGCCGGCTCCACGACACCACTGCGTCTGTACTGGAATTCATTCGCTTGTTTGTTTCTCCTTCAGCCAAAGATCAGCGCTGCCAAAAGCAGACGGAATGTGCAGAATTTCATCGACGCCTGCAGAAAACTGGGAGTGTCTGAGGTGAGCTGGTCATCCACTTCCCTCCTGTCCTGGTCTCTTCATTCACAGGGGCCGACGCAATCAGCTTGTCATTCGATATCTATAATTGCACCAGATTAAGTTTTCCAGCTATGCTATACTTTTTTAATGCTGACCTATTTTTTCAGAACCATGGCAGTGCAACTTTTCGTACCAATGGTTTACATAAACAGTTCACCGAGGGTCTCCCCTGGTAAAGGCACGGCCGCGTGGTGTGCAGGGGGGAGTCACACAGTCAGGGGAGCGCAGGGGTCCCCGAGGGTCTCCCCTGGTAAAGGCACGGCCGTGTGGTGTGCAGGGGGGAGTCACACAGTCGGGAGCGCAGGGGTCCCCGAGGGTCTCCCCTGGTAAAGGCACGGCCGCGTGGTGTGCAGGGGGGAGTCGCACAGTCAGAATGGGGGTGTATATGTATATATGTGTCTGTGTGGCAAATGTAAACACTGCAAAGCGCTTCATAGCCACTGCCTCCTATTTCTTGTGTTTTATTTTTTATTTTTTTATTTTTTTAATTATCAAGGACCTCAAAATGAACCTCTATAAATATCCAAAGGACAATATGAATGTGATGCAGCCATCTGAAATCTCTGTGTAACAAATAGTTAGCATCCGATGGCAATGACGAGCCATTACGATCAGCTGTACTGTTTGATTATTCTTAGTGAACTCTGTGTAATTAAATATATATAGTTTTAGGGGTGCAGTGTAAGAGACACAGTGATGTTCACCCACTCCAGGTCACAGCTTCCAGAAAGGTGAAAAGGTCTCTACTTGTATCGCACAGAACCAGATTACGATATTCTGTAAGTACTGAGCAGTATACACAACACACTGCACAGTCAGGAAGCCATTTACAGTTAGATTAATGGCCATCGAAGCACCTAAAACTACAGTTTTGGCCAAAAGTTTTACATCACCTAGAATTTTAGAATTGAGTCATAAAAAAAAAAAAATTAAAACTACATGAACATCATTTAGATCTTTTATTTAAAATCTTGTAATCGAAGAATCGATGATATCGCAAAAATAGCCATAACAGCAGTGCAGTAGTATTTCATGTTCGATTTAAAAAGTCACATTTTTTCATTTTATTTTTTTTCGTTAAGTATACGGGGAAAACTTCAAAGCGGTGTGTAATTTCAATATGTTAACGTAACATTATTCAGCAGGTTTCATTCGACTTTATAAAGCAAAATGTGTGTTTGGAGGACTGTAATCTCACGGTACTCTCGGTTTTTTGAAGCACCCTTTTTAGTTCTAGCTAAAGTACAGTCTAGTACAGTGCTGGAAGTAAAAAATGATAAATAAATGCCACCAATCAAAATGCTGTGTGTGTGTGTGTGTGTTGAATCAGAGGTGTTAATAGTCTAGAGTTTAAATCTTCGACCCATGTTTAAACATTTTGAATTTTGCTCGGGCATTTAAGGGCTGTCAAAAACTCGCAGCCCAAACGTAGGCGTCAGTCTTGGTGTTTCCATACCCGGAAGTGAATTTCACAGCCGGTATTTCTTCATGAAATGCTGTACACTTGCACACAAGTACATGTTGCAGTGATGTGTAAAAAGTAATGGATTTGCTAAGACTCCTGGTGCACAGCAGTTTCACCCATTCCAGGTTTTACTACCAGCTTGATCAGCCCCAGTGTGTCTAGGCAACAAGCTCAGGTGTGTCTGATTATTAAACTCCTAGTGAAACCAGGAATGGATCAAGCTGCTATGCAGTGGGGGGTGGCCTTCTTTCCATCCCTGTAATGTTAAAATGTAAACGTTTGAAAACGTGTTTAATCCTAATGAAAAATTAACACCCCTGTGATTAATCGTGCTTTGCTTATCGTTAACGCCTCTGTGTTTTTTGTCTCTTTTTCTCTCTTTTTTGTTTTTCTCTTGTTGTTTTCCTCTGCCTCCCCTCCCCCCTACCCCAAGGCGGACCTGTGCTTAGCCTCTGATATTCTGCAGGCCAATGTGTGCCGAGTGAAGGGTTCTGTGGAGGCTCTGCTGCGAGTCGAGGAAGCCTGGAGGCCTGCAGCTTACCTAGGCCACTACGCTGGCTTCACGCTCTTCTACTCCGTTGTCATGCTGCTCCTATACCTGGCTTACTGCAAACTCTCTGTCTTCTAGAAGAAACGGACTTGTGTTTTATTATTTCTTTTAAAAAAAAACCAAACATGATAAACCGTGGAAAGATGCGCCTAGGATAACTACACGACA
The DNA here is from genome assembly GCA_036884735.1 of Huso huso. Taxonomy (NCBI): domain Eukaryota; kingdom Metazoa; phylum Chordata; class Actinopteri; order Acipenseriformes; family Acipenseridae; genus Huso; species Huso huso. Next base: position 32,797,879 of record CM072681.1, read on the forward strand.
AAAAAAAAAGTCACGATCACGACCCTGCTGCTGCACCCAGTCCTGGGGTTCAGAGCTCCCCTCAATGAAGTCTGTTATTATTATTAATATTGAAATGATCAGGAGCCAGGAGTTTGAGCAGGGTTACAAACTCACACTAGCCCTGCTGCTGCTGCTGCTGCACCCAGTCCTGGGGTTCAGAGCTCCCCTCAATGAAGTCTGTTATTATTATTAATATTGAAATGATCAGGAGCCAGGAGTTTGAGCAGGGTTACAAACTCACACCAGCCCTGCTGCTGCTGCTGCTGCACCCAGTCCTGGGGTTCAGAACTCCCCTCAATGAAGTCTGTTATTATTAATATTGAAATGAGCATATTCCTAGAGGAACACTAAAAATCCATCTTTCAAATGATGGTACAATTCTGTATATGGCCACAAGATGTCAGTATTGCATTATAAAAAAAAGACAAAACAAAAAATCCTGTTGGCATTCTGAGGTAGCCAGTCTCTGTTTTAATAAAACGGCTGATGTTTGGAAACGGGAAAGTGAGATTTAAAAAAAATGTGATTATGGTGCTGCTGTCCTTGTATCTGACTGCAGTGGGACCAGGCTTCCCTAAAAACCTGGTTTCAAAAGATACAGGGTATTAATGCTTGTGACAGGGTAGCTGTCTGCCGTGTGGGTGCGTGCATTCGCTGCTGAGTGACGGGCAGGAGATCGAGACTGAGGTTGAAGTTGATACGCCCCCTGCAGGCGAAGAGGATTTATTTACATATCAACACACTGAGCAGTTCACGTGACACTGCCAGCAATGGCAGCGCATGGAGCGCATACAACACAGTGTACGAAAACTTTAGTGGGATCTACAATCTGTGAACTAATCTTCTCTGATCAGTAATAAACGAACTCCGGCTGTCGGCGGTTTCGACTTGCTCACTCGCTCTTCGATACCCAGCTGTGTGTTTCACAGACGGCCAGACAGAGCTGAAGAGGTTGATTACTTGAAGAATAATCCAAAAAAAAAAACTGATCTGTTTTTAAAACTGACTAACCTACCGCTATAAGGACATCAGCACCAAAACGCCAGCTTGAATCCCAGATTTATCTGCAGTTTTTCAAATAACTTCCCCCCCCCCCCCCCAAGTGTGTTTTTGTTTGTTCTCTTGGGCCCCCGTTCAAAAGATGCAAAGCACATGTCTGGATCATTTTCCCATTCCACTTCAAAATGTTTCCAGAGAGCCAGCTAATTCAGCACTGTCTGATCCTGCAGTCTGCAGTGTCGATAAGTTCTTTTGATGTTAAAGTCTTCTAAGGGAGGGAAGATCAGAACGTGATACCGCAAGATCTTAATGGATCGTTTCTATTTGTAATATTTATATTATAATACACGTGTATTTAAAGTTGAATATAAGTTTCTATAAATATATATATATATATAGTTATATGTTCTGTAAAGATAAATTAATTAAAAAAAAAAAATCACCAAAGTCTGTCTTGTCTTTTGCTGCTGTTTTTATAGCTGTTTATCATACTTCCTACCTCAAGAAATGTAAGTGACTATTGTAAGTGACTCTGCAGCAGCAGCTGCTAATGCATAGCTCACCCCCTACTCTCTAAGTTGGATAAAAGAGTCTGCTAAATTCCTAAGAACAACAATAATTCACACAAGCAGCGCATCAGGACCTGCGTATGGCGATACATATCATGACGTGAGCGTATTGCTACACCCCTCTACAACACTTAGACCCGTTCTGCTCCAGCTCTTGCATCTCTGTGGCTGTTTCTGTCTGTGATGTCTTCTAAGGTTTCTTTAGTGATCCCTGAAGCAGTGGAGAGCAGGTAGGGGTGTACCAGTGATCTTATTACTGCATGCTTTGAATCTCGCTGGGAGGGGTCGGAGCCAGACTGATAGAGGGCAATGTCAGATGTGAAGGTGCATTAAAACCTGAGGAAGGAAGGGTGGGGATTACAGCAGACTAATCCCAACCCAGGTAATCCCAATTGACCTACAATTCCTACAGTTCCTCTAAGTAGGAAATGCAGAGCGCTACTACGAATGGGGGGAGAGAAGAGGGACGTAGTTTTTAAAGTCTGGTTCCCCCTGGGTTTGTGCATGGGGGTGGGGGGCTTTGTGGTGCTGCCCCTGGGTTTGTGCATGGGGTTGGGTATGGGGTTTTGGGAGTTTGGGGGTTGGTGTGGGGTTACTTTGGTGCTGCTCCTGGGTTTGTGCATGGGGGGGTCTGTTTCCTGGTGGTTTGAGTTTATTTAGTTTTGTCACAAGTTGGTGGTTGTGGGTTTCCTTCTAATTTCATTCTATATATATATATATATATATATATATATATATATATATATATTGATTCCCTCTGGATTTTACAATAGGAAATCTACACTAGAAGAGTCAATGCACAGTCCTCAAACACTATAAACAAATGTGGTTGGGTGAGTAAGCAGTGGTGTTTGCATGCAACCAAAGCATTGTAGATTAGCTTTGTGGTGGAGCTGCATGTTCAGCTTTATTGACTCATTAATGAACAGAGAGCTGCCCATGCTGTGTAGTCCAGCCTCCTAACACACCTCTCTCCTCTCCTCTCCTCTCTCTCGCTCCAGGACCTCATCTGTCACCCGCAGCACATCCTGGAAGACGAAGGGTTAACCAAAGTGGCCCGGATGGTTCAGGCACTGACAGAGACAGCCGCGCAAGGACCCCTCTAGCTCCTAGGACAAGGGCTGCCTCTACCGCTGCCCGACTCAAACTTGCCTAACACAGTCCGGTCAAAGATGTTCTGTGATACCGAATCTAGAACATTTCTGCAGTAATATAGATATTCTTGGTCCAGTGCAACCCATAACTTGTTACCAGGTGTCAAAAGAACCAAACTCAAATAGCACCAGGTAATACACAGCAAATAATTGCGGAGTCGCATAGCATTGTGAACCCATCCCAGGTCTTCTTGTGAGCTCTGCTTACCTGCACACAGGTATCCCTTTTATACTGGCACTTTTAAGCCTTGAGTCGAGGGTCGGGGTTAATTATATCCGTCATTACGCTGGGTCAGTCTGTCCGTCAGTATGTGGTTTTTTTTAATTAATTTATTTTTTTACCATATGGCCTCTAATCCTGAGTATCTTGCTCACCACATTACAGCACTCTCTCTCTCTCTCTCTCTCTCTCTCTGAGAAGCGTTCTCCTCCTGTAGTTGCATTCGGTAATATATGAACGTTAAAACGAAGAAAAACACAATTTCCACTGCTGTCCACAAGGTGGTGCTATTTCACCATTCAGAGGTTTTAAAACTCCCATGTTTTGTTTTTTCTTAAAGGGATTTCCATTTTCTTCAGTTTGCCGCAGTCTTGGCTGAACGTTACGAACGAAGCTATAAGGTCAAAAAATAAATAAAAAATTAAATCCGAGGTTAGTGTTTTATAAGCGTCTAAAGCAACGTTTGACGAGCATCGTGCAAAATACTAATTTCATTATTCAGAAGATAAAGGCATCTAAGATTTAATTTGATGGGATTGTCTTCAGTGAGTCCTGTTTAGACCAACAATGGAATAGTTCATTTGTAATGAAAAAAAGGTAGCTGACCTTATCATTTAAGGACGATGGGGCAGCGTTTTTGTTTGCAGACCGAATGCCCTGCCCTTGATTTACAGCAGCTCCCGTATATTCTTCGTTCTCCCCTGCTCGTGGATCGCAGGCGGGGGTCCTGCCTGAGTGTTGGTGTCAGCAGCTGCATGCCCACCTTTGCCTGGCCTTGTTTTAACATTCGGGTTTGACTAATCTGATGAGCGGGTGCGACGACACTGCTGTTAAAGAGCGCTAGATCTCTGCCGTTTGTTTTTGGGCGGTTTTAATAAAAAAATATAGCAATTTCCTTACTCGTTGACATCTCATCCTAAATCATATCGTTACATATGCCGGAACAGGAAACCGTTTTTATTGCACGTGGTATGCAGTTATTTTTTTGCAACAATATATATATATATTGTAAAAGAGACGCTCGCCACACAGGCTCTCTCAGGCTCTTTCCCCTTTAAATTGACCCAAACACAGGAACTTGAAATTTTTTTTCAGTGCGGTTGCGCTAATTTTCTTTTATTCTTAGACACACACAAAAAAGAAACAAATATAAACAAAAACCTAGCTCCACTCTGGAGTGCTAACCAAATTACAGGAACACCCTGTCTAACACGGGACAGCTAAGCTGTTTCCCCGTCCTTACAAAAACACAGCGAGAATCGTACACACAGTACCTTTTTCCCTTTTAACAACTCACAGTCGGGCTCTTCACACAGCAGCAGCCCTGAGCAGACTGACTGCTCTCCTTAAGTACCCTGCACCTGGCTCGAATTTACAATGATAGCCAGGTGCAGGGGATAATTAACAAAAATTAACAATTCAATTAGGGTTTTTCAGCCCATGTCCTTCTGGGAGGTGTAGTCCTGTTTTCTCCCCGGACTACACTATCTTACAATATATATATATATATATTTTTCATAGAGTTCATCAATTTCAAACTGTTTAATTCTTGACGGTCTGGCAAAAACGTGCCGGATCTGAGATCTGGCTCGATCCGGTACAGGAACGAACCCCTGGGCTCCTTCAGCCCAGCCTATCGGATTTCAGCCCTGTCTGAATGAACCCTTCTCTACTCCACTTGAATGTTTAACTGTGCTGTGGGTTTGTACGAAATGTGTGCTTTGTTACAATGTAAAAAAAAAAAGGGATGCCAAGAAGAATTATTAATAAATAGTGACTTGTTTTAACCAGACTCTGTCCAGGCCTCTTCCTTTTGAATCGTGTTGCTTTCTTGAAGAGAAATACCGAGCAGACTTGATCCTTAGAAGAGTTTACCTCGTTCAGTTTGCACGATCATTTATTATACCAGCCATGTTATAAGTGTAGCTGGTGCCAAGGGGGGACGTGACTTTCCTATGTGTTTTATGAACCAGCAGAAAACAAACAGACTCGGGACAAGACAAAGTTATTCATTTAAAAAAAAAAAAAAAAACAACAACGACAATCTGCTGAAATGTGCGTTTCCGTGAACAAACTCAAGTGAAGCCTGTGCTTCCCTGCCCTCGCCACGCCCCTCACACCAGGCTGAACCAATCCTCTCCGGAATCAGACGGGAGGAGAAGTTCAGCACCCGGGTCCGGTTTTGTTTCCCTGTCGTACTGTCAAGACTCAGCAAGCATAACTAACGAAGTGGATCCATTTTGTTAAACATTAAAAAAAAAAAAAGTTATAAAAGTCACTTTTAAAAGTTTAATAAAACACATTAGCAGAAGCTATCCGTATAACTACACGATGTAATTCACTAGCAGCAAACTCTTAAAAATCTTTCCAGTGGAATTTTACTGTAAATTTAATTCGTTCCCGCAGTAGCCACGTGCTTTCTTTTTTTCAAATAATTCTTTTATTTTAAGTACAAGGAAAAACTAATTACAAAGTCGTTTTCTCTGAGCGTACAGAACCAGGCACCTGTGAATTTGCAGCCCTGCACGTCATCCCAGTTCTGAAGTCATTCATTTTGAACAGCCCTGTTCATTCAAGTCGATTTAATCGCCCCCTATTAATTCCATGTTCTTTTATAACAAAGGCGTTGATCGCATGTATAAGGCGCGCATTCGTGCGTCAATTAACACGTCTCGCTCCCAGTCCCCTGCTAATGAATTCACGAAGAACAATCAGTGAATTGATTAGGAACATGATGAATTAACAGGGGGGCTGAATTTAAAATCACTTCAGAACTCCCGAGTCATTCAGACAGAATTCATTAGGAATTCGTGACCATTGTTTTAGGTTATCTAGCAGGATATTTGACTTTTAAACAAGCATTCACAGTATGTACACAAGTTAAGTTGTATTGACAGTCTGCAGCCGCTGTTGCTTCTGGTTGTGTAAAAGTGTTTAGTACTGTGCAGTTACCATAGGACTCTGTGTTCACAGAGACAGTAAATGCTTTAGAACTCGCACCCCAATGCATTCTGGTAAGTGTAGTCCTGCTTCTCTTAAACGCGTGAAAGGAGAACCCGAGACAGGTACTGGTTCCCACAATGCACTGCGATGTGAGTTGAAAAGCCTGAACTGTCCCAGTCAACGTGGAGTCATGTGGTCACCCCAGTCTGAGGGTAAATACTTTGTGGTTTTGGCCCCAAATATCCTTCTGGGCACACGCTCTCCCCCTCACCAAATGGAAGTTCAACATTGTCTGCTTGGATCTGGGTAGCATTGCGACTGCAAAAAAAAAACCACGGCTAGGGTATATGATCAATTTATCAATTATATATCAGTGTTATGGCTGGCACAGAGATAACTCTTTGTCGCAGTAAACGTATTGTCAAATATAAATCGCTGATATGAGATCAATATCGGTGTTGCACGAACTGATCGATCGATTTTGTCCGGATCCAGCTGTCCCCAGAAATCGGGCACGGACAATCGGACGAGGGTCGTTGGTGTCCATCGGGCTGATCCGCCGTTCCGAGTGAAAGGAGTGACGAAACAGCGGCTCGGGTTTGTGATGATCGCTGTGTTTCTTTAGACTGCGGAGAACAGCGATCCACACAAACCCGAGCAGCTGTTTCTGCACTCGCTTCACTCGGAACGGTGAATCAGCCCGATCGACACCTGTGGACCGAGCTTGATCCGAGCAATCAGTTCCCTGCAGCTCTAACAAATATATCCCAGCATGCATCTCGCATATCCTTTTTGATTTTTTAGACATTATTTTTAAGACTCTTTTATGTGTTTAGCCCTCCAGGGAAAAAAAATAATAATAACAACACATAACAGAAATACAGCACAGCTAGGAAGCGTGGCAGAGCTAAACATGCCAAAGAGGGACACGCAGAGACTGCCGATGTGAGAAGGGGCTGCAGTCTGTTGCTAAGGGATCTCCCTCTCTGGTAAGGGGCGCACACACTGTTCCATTTAAGGCCTTGGGTAATTCGCAGTGCTGGTGCTGGGGTTTGAGCTGTCCTCTCCGGGGTTGGGGGTTGGGGGTGGGGGGGGGTTGGGGTTGGGGGTTGGGGGTCGGGGGTGGGGTTGGGGTTGGGGTTGGGGGTTGGGGTTGGGGTTGTGGTTGAGGGTCGTCCTCGGGGTTGGGGTCGGGGTCGTCCTCAGTTAGTGGAGTCGATGATCGCCACAGGGGAGTCCATCTCGTGGCGGAAAGATACGTGGGCCTTCCTGCTGAAGTAGGCCCGATGGCTCTGTGAGTCGCCCTCACTGCTGACTGACTGCGTCGACGACAGCCTCGTTTTTCCCGCGGGCCGTTCTGAAAATGGGAAGTAATTTTACAAAGTATATAAAAAAAAAACTGTAATGTTTTAAAATGTCTGTATTTGTTGGCCATAAATCTTAGCTATAGCTCCTTCAGTCACTGTGTGTATAATTGTATCACATTTAGTTATCTACAGCTCTGGCCAAAAGTCCCACATCACCCTTTAGAATGAACTCATTTTGCTTCATAAAAGTCGAAACCTGCTGAATAATGTTACCTTGTTAACATATTGAATTACACACCGCTTTGGAGTTTTCAATATAAATAATGTGACATTTCCAAATCTAACATGAAATGCTACTGTACTACTATTATGTCTACCGGTATAGACTTTAGCGAGATCATTTTGTTAAACAAAAGAAATAAATTATGTTCACATGTTCATTTTGAAATTATGTCTCAATTCTGAAATTCTAAGTGATGCAAAACCTTTGGCCAGAGCTGTATGTGACCCAGTTACAGAAACCCTTTTGAACCCGGAGTTTTCCCCCTGATCGTACCTCGCAGCCTGTTCCGATGAGCCTCCTTGCTTCTCTCCTTCCAGCGGCTGTACCAGGGAAAGCAGTGCAACCCTTTCACTCCCATGGCTCTGGGATGGATGGGGGTCAGAGCTGGAAGATCTTAAAAAAGAGACAAGCATTCACATCAACAAGATAAACAGCCACCTCGTTCATCCCTGCTGCATGCTTCCATTCATGACACAGGTCTCAAATGCCCAGCTTTGGAAACAAGAAAAGGGGCTTGATACCAGGAGGTTCAAATCCTGGCTCAGCCACTGACTCCCTGTGTGTGTGTGTGACCCTGAGCAAGTCACTGAACCTCCTTGTGCTCCGTCCTTCGGATGAGACGCAAAACAAACGAGCTCCTATTGGAAGTGACTCTGCAGCAGCAGCAGCAGCAGTTGTTGATGATGCAGAGTTCACCCCCCTAGTCTCTGTAAGTCACTTTGGATAAAAGCAACTGCTAAATGACTAATTTAGTTAGATTTTATCCGGTACTACGCTAGGCTAAGAAATCTCAGTTTGCAAGCTCTTCTTTCACGTAGTGATGCACTTCCTTGGCCCCCTGGAGGGTAAAACTGCCCCCATCCTTTCAGTGCCTCTTTCTTTCCTGTCTTTCTCGTCCAACCGTGAAAGCACTGTGAAGGAAGAACGCATTTTCTGAGAGTAGCAGGTAGAGATTAAGAACGTTCTTTAACTCAACGCACAGCTCTGGGCAAAAGTCCTGCTTCCCCCTATAGAATGAACTCATTATGCTTCATAAAGTCGAATGAAACCTGCTGAACAATGTTACGTTAACATATTGAATCGCACACCACTTTGTAGTTTTCCCCCATATACTAAACACAACTGAAAAATGTGACATTTCGAAATCTAACATGAAATACCACTGTACTGCTATTATGGCTTCCGGTATACTTTTGCGAGATCATTTTGCAGTTTCTTTGATTACATGATGTTAAATAATAAAATATATAAATTCATATAGTTTAATATATTTATTTTTAAAATGACGTTTCAATCCTAAAATTCTAGGTGATTCAAAACTTTTAGCCATAGCTGTAGAGTTGGATATAAGAACATAAGAAAGTTTACAAACGAGAGGAGGCCCCATTCGGCCCATCTTGCTTGTTTGGTTGTTAGTAGCTTATTGATCCCAGAATCTCATCAAGCAGCTTCTTGAAGGATCCCAGGGTGTCAGCTTCAACAACATTACTGGGGAGTTGGTTCCAGACACTCACAATTCTCTGTGTAAAAAAAGTGCCTCCTATTTTCTGTTCTGAATGCCCCTTTATCTAATCTCCACTTGTGACCCCTGGTTCTTTTTTCAGGTCAAAAAAAGTCCCCTGGGTCGACATTGTCTCTACCTTTTAGGATTTCATTTATTTTAAAATGAAAGTGTTTCCTGCAGTTTCTGTTTCTTTACAGTTCCACAATTGATTGCCAGTTTCGTGTTGATAGGGGAGCGAAAAAAACCCACAGGCGGTTTTCTTTCAAGCAATGGGGCGCATCCAGGAATGTTGTGAAGCAGCCCTGTCCTGTTTACCAGTAAAGCGTTCCTTCTGTTTCCATGTACAGTTGGATCTCAGGGCTGTCCGGGTAAGCAAACACTGCCGCTAGTTTTAGATAAGGACGTTGGTAATTTGATGCCAGTTTATGAGAACCAGCGTACCGTGTCAATATTATAAATAGTTTTCACTTCTTACTGAAATGGTATACCAGGTTATATATATATATATATATATATATATATATATATATATATTTTTTTATGTCAGCTGTTTATGAAACACACATTGTATTTTCCTGAGCTAAAGCTGAGATTTCACACTGCCTGGCTATTTCATTAAGACCAGTCCTTGAGATTAGCTTCCTGTTTATCTAGAGCACAGCCCTGACATGGCATGGAATGTTTTTCTATTTAGTCTAGAACTTCAAACACTCCATTTTAATTATTTATATATATATATAATGTACTTTCCCCCAATTGAAAAGAATGACAAGAAAAATACATTTTAAAAATTGTTAAAAAAATAAATAATTATATATATATATATAAAACTATATGTACAGAATTTAGATATTTTATTTAACATCATGCAATCAAATCAACTACAAAAAATGATATTGCAAAAGTCTACCAGGAAGCCATAATACTAATACAGTAGTATTTCATGATAGATTTCGAAATGTCAGATTTTTTCAATTTGTGTCACTTTTTCGTTAAGTTTATGGGGAAAACAACTACAAAGCGGTGAGTGATTCAATATGTTAACGTAACATGATTAATCAGCAGGTTTCATTCGGCTTTACGAAGGAAAATTAGTTCTATAGGGTGATGCAAAACTTTTGGCCAGAGCTGCAGGTAACAAGCTTAGGTGTGTCTTATTAAACTCAGGAACGGATCACACTGCTATGTAACGGGAGTCATTTCCATTCCTGCATTGCTGGGCAATACAATTACAGCCACTCAGTAATGACAGAATAGTGCGTCACAGCCAAATGAATTCTCAGTGTGGCAGTCATCAAACATGCTAGAGGAGTCTTGCTCCCTTGAATGAGAAGTCAAGGTGCACAGCCATTTCCAAATCATGCAAATAATTGCCAGTAAACACACAGATCACACTCCTCTGGGAGAGGCTGTTTGGAGGTAAACTCAGCAGGCATACAGGGTCCCTATCTTGAGCTCAATATACACACAGATATGGCAGGCTTAGGAAAACAAAAGGCATGCTTTCTGACACTGAAATAAGGCAGCGTTCTGTGAAGGTGTTCCAGTCATCGTACGAAGACTAGCCCTTGATAAAGAACTCTTTCTGCGTCATAAAATTAGGAGCGCTGTTTTTCAGTTTTATTTTTCAAATATGAAATCCGGTTTATGTCAGCCTTTCATTAATGATTATAAAATACTTTAAAATAAATTACCTTTGTTAATAATTATATATATATATTATTTATTTATTTAGCAAACGCCTTTATCCAAGGCGACTTACAGAGACTAGGGTGTGTGAACTATGCATCAGCTGCAGAGTCACTTACAACTACGTCTCACCCAAAAGACGGAGCACAAGGAGGTGAAGTGACTTCCTCAGGGTCACACAATGAGTCAGTGGCTGAGGTGGGATTTGAACCGGGGACCTCCTGGTTACAAGCCCTTTTCTTTAACCACTGGACCACACAGCCTCCTATAATAGCACACGTCATTACATTACTGAGCAACTTTTAAGAGTAGTTTTGGTTTTTTGGTTCTACTCAAATTTCAGCCCTCTCTGTCTATTTATATGTTGAGTGGGCGGGGCTGTGAAGAGGTAACAGGTCACGGTGTCACATGATTTGAATGGAATGAGGAAGGCTATTCAAAGCAGCTCAAAGCTGCTCAAAGCAGCCCAAAACCCAGGCAGATGTATTAACCCAAAATGAAATGGAATCTCGCTCACTGTGTTTGTTTATTCTGGCTTGTGTCTCTCGCCTCCATAAATGGAAGTTATTATTGCAGCTGAAGAAAAACAATCGCGGGGCTGAACACGTCATGCAGATTTCTGGGAGCAGTCGTTCCTGGCATTCATTTTATAATTATTCCCCGGAGCCTGGAGCCCGCCGCTTCCCTGGGAGACTGGCCCACGCCTTCCCAGAGCGCCGTGCTCTCAGCCCTCTCCTGGTGTTGTTTTTTTTTCCCAGTTGAAAGAGGGCGATCCCTGCTGGGTTACACCACCAGCAATCCGCTTACAGAGATGTACAGATGCACAGCCCATGAGCTACCGTCGCTCCTCAGTGCAGAATCATTGCAGTGCCCCTGTCTGTGTGTCTGTCTGTGTGTCTGTCTGTCTGTCTCTGTCTGTCTGTCTGCATTGCCATTGTAGTGCCACTGTCTGTCTGTCTGTCTGTCTGCATTGCCATTGTAGTGCCACTGTCTCTGTCTGTCTGTCTGTCTGTCTGCATTGCTATTGTAGTGCCACTGTCTGTCTGTCTGTCTGTCTGTCTGCATTGCCATTGTAGTGCCACTGTCTGTCTGTCTGTCTGCATTCCCATTGTAGTGCCCCTGTCTGTCTGTCTGACTGTCTGCATTGCCATTGTAGTGCCACTGTCTGTCTGTCTGTCTGTCTTTATGCATTGCCATTGCAGTGCCACTGTCTGCGTGTCAGTCTGTCTTTCTGCATTGCCATTGTAGTGCCACTGTCTGTCTGTCTGCATTGCCATTGTAGTGCCCCTGTCTGTCTGTCTGTCTGCATTGCCATTGCAGTGCCACTGTCTGTCTGTCTGCACAGCCACTTAAGATCATTTGAGAAGGGTAGAGTTAGTGTTCTGTGGTGTCATCCTACCAGCCATTCCCTTATATAATATTGCAGTGGCTCACTGGCTCTGCCAATCTGTCATCAGCTGCGAGGTACATTCTCAGTATCCGGAGCAAACGTCTGTACGTTGCATTTGGGGGCGGGGACTCCAGACTGTCAGCATTTCCCTCCAATCAGAGCTTTCCAAAAACAAGGGCGGGGATGGAATCCGCCCAAACTGGTCTGAGCCTTCCCTCAAGGGAGCAGGGAGCGGGCGTGACGGAATGCTTTGTAACCTGCACCTCTCAAAGCCTCGGGAGGGGGGTTTTGAGAAGGAACTCTGTGACACAGTTGGCGTCAGGTCAGGGGTCAAAGGTCAGGTCAGCTGGAGTTCCTGTTTTGGCGGACGTGCGGGACGTGACTTGACATTCAGTCTACAGTGGTTCGAATTTAATTGCACCCCGTCTTTAAGAGGGAGACCAGAACCTGAGATTGCATTTCTTTACATAAAAAGTTATAGTTTGGGATGAAATATCTGAGAAAATATACTCTGTATGTACCAGAGTTTACCCTGGTTTGTCATGTTTATGAATGTGCTTTACCACACCTCTCTGTGCTTTACAATGCTTCCCTATGCTTTACCATCCCTCTCTGTGCTTTACAATGCTTCCCTATGCTTTACCACACCTCTCTGTGCTTTACAATGCTTCCCTATGCTTTACCATACCTCTCTGTGCTTTACAATGCTTCCCTATACTTCACCATACCTCTCTGTGCTTTACAATGCTTCCCTATGCTTTACCAGACCTCTCTGTGCTTTACAATGCTTCCCTATGCTTTACCAGACCTCTCTGTGCTTTACAATGCTTCCCTATGCTTTAAGATACTGTTACCAGCGTATCTGGAAAACGACTGAGCAGGGCGTTAAATTCTCCTCCGCCTTTGTAAATAAAATGTTCACTCGCAGGGGAGGAATTTTGGATCTGCTTATTAATACTTTGTGCTCCGCTCAGGAGTTTTGAAACCGGTTTCCCGGGAGACCGCGCTGCAAATGACGCAAACGTTTGGCAAGGCACAAAAAAATGTCAGGATCAAGTGCTTGAATAGCAATTCCAAACGCACAATAGCAGCTCGGGTGAAGGCTGGGCTTTCTAACGCGGTGGTGTTACGTTATAAAGTAAGTTATATTGGGCAGAAACGAGGAGGAAAGTGCTGTGGGGACGGTTTTACACACTGTGTGGTTAACCAAATAACTCGTCAAAACTCATCGAGTAAAGTAAGAATTTCGCAATATTGTTATACGACACGCCCTGGATTGGCTTGGGATGTACTGTATCTTGAACTGTTGCGATGCTAAGGAATGCAAATAAAGATTTTTTTGCGCGAATTGCGATGTATTTATTACCTGTCTGAACTGCATTTGAAGTGATTCTTTCCGTGCGTGTTAATCCGACGCGGCTCCGTGCTCGTAATTGACAGCTTTACTGAATAGAACGGTTCGTATTTGGAAAGCGCGTTCCCCAGGCTTTTAAAAAGGAGGCATAAAACACCTGTTCATTTGACAAAACTAAAACCCCAAACAACTAGGTTGTCATCGCTCTCAAACGTAATTATTGACCATTTTTAATGTTCTCTCATTTGAATTTGCTGTTACTGATTTTATTGTGTTTTGTAACAGTTCTGTGTATTGTGATATTTTTATAATGTAATGCTTTGTAACAACGGTAACTGGATAAGGGCGTCTGCTAAGAAATAAATAAATAATAATAATAATAATAATAATAATAAAGCAAGTGCTTTTCTAAAAGCTCTCAAGGTGTTTAGGGTCTCGTGTTGTAACATTTATATTTTGTTCTCCTTTAAAAAAAAAACTAGGAGTTAATTAAAGACTGGAGTGAACACTTTGGAAATAAACTCCAGTCCACGCAAGGGAGTCGAAGATTAGCCAAAGCTAACCCTGACCGTCCCCCCCTCCCCCTCCCTCCCCCCCCCCTCCCCCCCCCCCCCTCCCCTCCTCCCCTCCTCCCCTCCTCCCCTCCTCCCCTCCTCCCCTCTCCCCCCTCCCCCTCCCCTCTCCTCTTCGCGACTTTGTTTCAGCACTCAATCAGAATTGATTACATTACTTCTGTACGCTGCTCTCATCAATCGTCTCGCACCATCAGGCATCGCGTTACTCAGCCCATCTTAAACTCAGCCTGATCTAAATCACTTCTATCTGATACAAACTGATACATCTGTCTCACAATCGTATAGCTGCTGCCTTTTTTTTTAGATTTTTGTAACATGATCCAAAATGTTCTCCGCGGATTCCAAAAAGTATAAACAACCCAAATCTGGTCAAATCTGCCCCGACTCCCTCCTCGGTATTGCGCAACGCCGGGCCGCGCGTTCATAATGGTCAGGCGCACTTACACGTACAGAGGACTTGTTTTCAACAGACTGAAACTCTGTCTGTTCTGAAAATGAGCTGCCGGTTGTCCAAATTAGGATCTTAAGACAACTTTTTAGCAAACTTCATTGATTTGCCCCAGTCTCACGACTACTAATGCATGGATATGCAAACGTTTTTTGTAATGACATCACGTATATATAATACAAATGAATCGATTCTTTAAAGCATTCAAAAGCCCTACAAACTGTGGTGTATATATATATATATATATATATATATATATATATATATATATATATATATATATATATATATATATATATATATATATATATATATATATACACACACACACACACACAGATGAAAAGCAATATACTTCACAAACACTTGACAAGAGCCGACTGTGTCTAAAATGGCTTTGAAATCAATGCAATGATATCTTAACCTCCTTGTGCTCCGTCTTTCGGGTGAGACGTAGTTGTAAGTGACTCTGCAGCTGATGCATAGTTCACACACCCTAGTCTCTGTAAGTCGCCTTGGATAAAGGAGTCTGATAAATAATAATAATAATAATAATAATAATACATTGAATTAATATGCATTTTGCTGAACTGTATATCCCACAATACTGTATGCGGTACATTATAGAGTGGAAACACGTACCTATCCAGTTGTTCCGGAATGCGTTTTGTTTTAAGAACGGTCTGGAACTTCTCTCAGCAGAAAGCCAAGCTATGCAGACGATTTTAAAACAAATTCTTCTAAGTTCACGCACGCTGACTGACACCCCCCTCCTTTTGCATTGACCAGCGCGGCTCTTCTTTTAGACTCGATACGTTGTTCTGTTCTTTGCACGAACTTATTACTTAGCAGAAGTTGTGTTGATCTGTGTTGATGAAGTTGTCTTGCACGCTCACAGAACGAATGGGCTTTTAAATATCTTGAAATGCAATCATGTGACTTGAAGACGCTCACACGCCCTCTCTCTCTCTCTCTCTCTCTCTCTCTCTCTCTCTCTCTCTCTCTCTCTCTCTCTCTCTCTCTCTCTCTCTCTCAATTCTGCAGGCTTAAGTTTTATTGACTGCAAGAAAAGCGATGGTTCTCGCCACGACTTGATAAAGACTTGGTTTCTTATTTTCTTATTATTAGCGTTTTTAAAAAAAATGCAAAGTCAGTATAATTTGTTCGGCACGCTAATACTTAAAAGTGACGCATTGATCCGTCTTAAAAAATGAAGCACGGTAACTGGCATTAGCCCAGTCTGAGAAGCGCATTAGCTTATGACAGCGCGTCAAGCAACGTCGTGTACAGCTGTAACATAATTTTGATTTTTTTAAATTTATGTAGCAGCGTGTAATAAAGAAACACAACTTAAAATTCAATTTTTGTCCGTTTTTTCGAACATAAGAATGTTTACAAACGAGAGGAGGCCCCATTCAGCCCATCTTGCTCGTTTGGTTGTTAGTAGCTTATTGATCCCAGAATCTCATCAAGCAGCTTCTTGAAGGATCCAAGGGTGTCAGCTTCAACAACATTAAGTCAATATGTTAACATAGCATGCTTCAGCAGGTTTCATTCGACTTTATGAAGCAGAATTAATTCATTCTATACGGGGAAGCAAAACTTCTGGCCCACAGCTGTGCGTCACGCTCGTGATGTTTATGTGCGTGCAGCTTCAGCTGAACATTCTGTATCGTACTGCAGAGCACGTTCGTGTAAACACGGGCATTGACCAGTTCCGAGGGAAGACTTATGCAACCACTCAGACAGTCTTTGTTATTATTATTTGTTTATTTATCAGACGCTTTTATCCAAGGCGACTTACAGAGACTAGGGTGTGTGAACTATGCATCAGCTGCAGAGTCACTTACAACTACGTCTCACCCGAAAGACGGAGCACAAGGAGGTTAAGTGACTTGCTCAGGGTCACACAATGAGTCAGTGACTGAGGTGGGATTTGAACCGGGGACCTCCTGGTTACAAGCCCTTTACTTTTAACCACTGGACCACACAGCCTCCTACGGCTGTGTCGGTGACTGGGTGAGTTTAGAAGCTGCTTTCAGTCCTAGTCTAAAAATACCGTATTTTATAGTAAATTTACCGTAATATTGACCTGTTTTTTTCCTCCCAGTTTTTTTTTGGAGTATATTACGGTAAAAGTTGTTAGTGTAAAATCCTTAAAAAAATGAATAATATAGAAATATACACTAACATTAATCTACAAATCCAGTTTTATTAAGCCAATATTGAGTAAAATGCAATATGTTAATGTAACATTATTCAGCAGGTTTAATTCGACTTTATGAAGCAAAATTCTAGTGTATATTTCCGTATTATTAAAGTTTTTTTTTCATTTTTTTTCATTTTTTTTTTACAGTGTAGATAGAAGGGCAGAAACAGCAGAAGAGAGCTGTGGGTACTTCAAGATCTCCTTCACCTAAGCCCGCTTGCAAAACGTCTGCCTGAAAACGAAGAGGATCATGGGGAAACTGAGGGCCCTTGACCGGAGGACTGAAAGGATTCCTCTGCTTCCTTCTTGGGCATCTCGGGTATCCGCCCCGGTCCCTCCCACCGCCCATCGCCTGTTCTACAGGGTTCCAAACCGCCGATCACCATAATAAAACCCTGGGTTCAGGAGCAGCCTGTTTGCCCTTGAAGGATTCCTGCAAAGAAGGCACCACCGGTCCCTGAAGCCTGGTTTCTGAGGCTAGAGGCCGCTTGAGTTCCGAGGCAGCTAGTTTGAGAGGCTGTTTGGGTTCTAGAGCTGGGGCAGAGGCTTCGTTCGAGGCAGGGGGGCTTGGGTTTAGGCAGCTCCTTGCACTCAGGAGCTGAGATCTCAGAAGTCGAAACCCAGGGAGAGGGAGGCGGGTTGCAGTGCAGGAGAGGGTTCAAGAGCGCTTGCCCTCAGGATTGTAGAGCTGAGGCATGCTGGCTGCTCATGCTGTAAGATCTGATCTGATTGAAGCATTCCAAATCCTAAAAGGTATTGACAATGTCGACCCAGGGGACTTTTTCGACCTGATAAAAGAAACAAGGACCAGGGGTCACAAGTGGAGATTAGATAAAGGGGCATTCAGAACAGAAAATAGGAGGCACTTTTTTTACACAGAGAATTGTGAGGGTCTGGAACCAACTCCCCAGTAATGTTGTTGAAGCCGACACCAGATTCTGGGATCAATAAGCTACTAACAACCAAACGAGCAAGATGGGCAGAATGGCCTCGTTTGGAAACTTTCTTATGTTCTTAAACTTTCTTGTGTCCTCTGTGCCTCTGCAGAGTCTGCCTCCAGGGACCCCGCTTTGGCAAGACTGCTGTGTTTTTAAAGCTTCAACCTGCGGCTTTGCAAGGCTCTGTAAGCCTTCCCTCCAATTCTTCTTTATACACCAAGCCCGCGTCCCGCAATCCCCTTTTCTCCCGGTGCCTGGAATTCCACGGGCTGGATCTTCAAACTCCCGGGATGGGCGACACTTGGGAGCGTGCTCCGTGCGTGCAATTCCAAAAAAGGTCCCGGATCACCGCGAGGAATGTTTCCGCTTTCGTCTCCTGGTTGATCTCCTCCTCCTCCTTCTCCTTCTCCTTTTGCCCCCCGCTCTCTTCGCTGTCCTCCCCGCATTCCCCCACCAGGACAAACCTCTCCTTGCCCCCCCACCCGGGTCACCCAATTCTGGAACTCTTGTTCATCCTGTATCTCCGTCCTGAGTCATTTCCATGTGTGTGTGTGTGTGTGTGTGTGTGTGTGTGTGTGTGTCTATCTCCCTGTCCCTCTATCTCTCTCATAGCTTCAGTAGGCAAATACACTCATTGGCAATAGCAGCACTATACAAGTGAGATAGTAGCAGGCGCTGGGGGGGAATCCACTTAAAGATGAATAAAGCAAAACTAATGTAAACTCAAGCATTTCGGCTGCTTTATTTTCTTTTTATTTCCCTTTATTTTCTTACAACGACAAGGAGCCTACCCAAATGATCTTCAGCGGCAATGCAGACAGACAGACAGACTAATGCCAAGGCAGACAGTATCGTCACAACGGCAATTGCAATGCTTCTGTAATGATTAGGATATTAGGATGAGGCTGTCATTGGTTGAATATATATATATATATATAATATAATCAATTGGTATTGTAATGTTACAAACAGCCAACACATATTGTACTATACTGGCTATTCATTCACTACAGTCCCCATATTTATATACAAAACTGGATCAGGCTACCGTTGACTTGGCTGGTAATAGTGTAATCTGTTAATGGTACAATAAATAATAATGCGATTACAAGTGTGTGTGTGTGTGTGTGTGTGTGCGTGCGTGCGCGTGCGTTTTTTTTTTTTTTTTTTTTTTTTAACTTTTTCTGCATATGTTTTTAAGTTAGGCTGCTATTTTTTTTTTTTGTAATTATTATCTGTGTTTTCTTTACTCATTAACTGGACCAAATTGGACTTTGAGTCAACAGCGTTAAAGCTGTAGGCACACAATCCTTCCAGGCTAAACAAAACCTCCTCCGTGTGATCGTGTTTGCGTACCTTTTTAGTTTTGAAGCAGACAGAGCAGTTAAGAACATAAAGTTTACAAACGAGAGGAGGCCCCATTCGGCCCATCTTGCTCGTTTGGTTGTTAGTAGCTTATTGATCCCAGAATCTCATCGAGCAGCTTCTTGAAGGATCCCAGGGTGTCAGCTTCAACAACGGGTTGTTTTCACGAAGCTTGTGTTTGATTTTGTAGCGGCTGAACATCAAAGGGGATTCTGATTATTTTTTTTTTCTCAATCGCCTTTGTCCTCCTTATCCGCTGCCTATCCTTTCTGTCACCAACTGCACGAAATATCAACGACCGACACCTTGTGGAGTCTATGAAACATCGTATCAGGACTGGGATCAAGTCAAAAGAAAGGGCCGAGCCCGATAGTAGGTACCTGTCCTAATAAAGCGGACAGGGTAGTGTATTGCCAAGCTTTCTTGACCCCCCTCCACTGCCGCTTTGAGAAAACGCCTCGGTTAATTTGGCAACCCTACAATACACTTGAAACGAGTCCTTGCTGTCTAAACCCCTTTAAACAGACGCCAGCTGGTTCGTTTTGAAAAGAAATACAAGTTCTCCTCAGTCCTGCTACGTGAGCTGCATGTTTGGGTGTCTGGTCGAGGCATTATGAGCGATGGGGGGCGGGGTGCAAAACTTTGTTTTCACCATAGCTGTAAGGGCTTGCCTGCGGGGATTGTGTAGCAAGGGCGCCCCCTAGTGTTTGATCGTTGTATTTCAGTGTTGACAGATCACCATGGGCCGCCTCGTACAGTTTAAACACTGTGGAAAAATATAAAATATTTCATCTTCTTAACACTTAAGAGTAAACAGTTATTTTTTGTACTGTGAAAATTCTAGATGCAATGATTGCTTAATGAGGCACAGTATATGCCTGATGTTCTCTTACACCTAAATATATATATATATATATATATATATATATATATATATATATGTATATCTAGAGAGAGAGAGAGAGAGAGATAAACAAATAATAATAAATTAATACCCATTCAGATTTAACACTTTATTAATATAGGATTATATTCAACATTTAAACTTTAAATTAAGGAAACTTAAGTAGCTTAAGGTTTAGTGAAGCGGTTGATTTTGATGTGTGATGCATTTTTTTTACTGCATCTCATAATTTCTATCAGAGGGGCTTGTGTACCAGGTTATATAAGCCAAAGAGACATAAGAAAAGATGTTCCATACAAGATGCAATGTACTGCCTCTATTTGCTGGAACTTGAAATGAAATTTAAAAAAAAAAATCTGAAATACTGGAAACAGCAAAGGTCCTTCTAATGTAAAATCTAGTACAGTACAGCTATGGCTAAAAAGTTTTGCATCGGCTATATGAACATCATTTAGATCTTTTATTTAGCATCATGTAATCAAAGAAACTACTAAAATGATCTTGCAGAAGTCTACCAGAAGCCGTAATAGCAGTACAGTAGTATTTCATGCTAGATTTCAAAATGTCACATTATTCAATTTTTGGTATTTGGTCAATATGTTAGCGTCACATTATTCAGCAGGTTTCACGCGACTTTATGAAGCAAAATTAGTTCATTCTACAGGGTGATGCTAAACTTTTGACCAGAGCTGTATGCAAATTGGGAAATATCAAAGCTGGGCAGGCAATGGGATTTCCCCACCCCCCCCCACACACACACAAAAAAAGCATTTTTAAGCAAGACAGTATATTTTAAATTCTTGGCACGGCTGGAGCTTTCCCCCTGTGGGTTGTGAAGTTCCCTGTGGGGCCCCTTGGTTTGGCATTGGGTTTGGGTTTGGGTTTGGGTTTGGGTTTGGGTTCAGATCTCCTCCCTTGTGCCTCTTGGCTCTCCCTGAAGACGTAAGCAGAGACCACGATCCCATAGACAGCACTGAGAACTGATGCAATCGTGTAGCAACAGGAGGCCGTCTCCAAAATATCCCCCAGGCGCTCCACATCTGGGAAAAACAAGAGGGTTCAGATACTAAAGCAGGGTTGTGAAACCTGAGGAGAGCCCATTTATTTGTTTCGTTTCATTTATATAGCACCTTATGTCACAGACCCCAAGGTGCTTTACAGAAAACGCCTCCTCAAGATGCACCTCTTCAGACAACACCTGCAAAAATCAACTCTTCCCTTCTGGACAATATAGCGCCTTTAATGCACTTTAACTTGCGCTTATCTGCTCCCTATTGTACTGTGTTTAATCCTGCACTTAACCCAATCTCTAGTATCTCGTATTTCACTTGCGCTCGTATCTAACCCTGATGTAACTATCAACACTGTTATCTGCTCTTGAGCTGCCCCCAGATCAAATCGTACTGTGTTTTGTATTTGCTCTTATTAGGACTGAAGTCGTTGTATTTTATATCTTGCTTTGAATTGTACTGTAATTCTTGATATGTATTTTTTTTGTATGCAACTGTAAGTCGCCCTGGGTAAGGGCGTCTGCTAAGAAAGAAAGAAAGAAATAAATAATACACACAGCACAATAAAACATTAAAATAGCATTTAAAAAAGACTATAATAAAAAACTATTTAAAAAAAAAATGCCAATCCTGTATATTTAAAAAAAAAAAACAGTAATAATGGATATCCATAATAAAAAGACTATCATAGAAAGGCTTGTGTATATAAGTAAGTCTAGGATCTTGACTTAAAAACAGCAAGTCTCCTAGCTTCTCTGACAAACACAAGGCCAGAGTGTTCCAGGAGTCTTATTTATTAGCAGACGCCCTTAGCCAGGGCGACTTACAATTGTTGCAAGATATCACATTATTTTTACATACAATTACCCATTTATACAGTTGGGTTTTTACTGGCGCAATCTAGGTAAAGTACCTTGCTCAAGGGTACAGCAGCAGTGTCCCCCACCTGGGATTAAACCCACGACCCTCTGGTCAAGAGTCCAGACCCCTAACCACTACTCCACACTGCTGCCCTTAGAATAAACAAGAGTCCTGAGATCTAAGATTCTGCTTAGGAATGTATGGGAGCAACAGCTCCTGTAAATAACTGGGTGCTAATCCATTAAGGGCTTTATAAATTCAAAATAAAATCTTAAAATCAATTCGAAACTGCACAGGAAGCCAGTGTAAGGAGGCCAAGACAGGAGTAATGTGTTTGCCTTTTCTGCTTTTAGTTAGAGAAGCATTCTGAATAAGCTGCAAGCGAGATACCAAATGAATCCCAGAAAAAAAAAGTGCATACAATGTGAGGTTTAAAAAAAACAAAACAAAAAAAACAACAGTATGAACATAATTTAGATATTTTATTTAACATCGTGTAATCAAAGAAACTACAAAATGATCTCGCAAAAAAAGTCTATACCGGAAGCCATAATAGTAGTACAATAGTATTTTATGTTAGATTTCAAAATGTTATAGTTTTCAATTTGTCAGTTTTTCATTAAGTATCTGGGAAACTACAAAGCGGTGTGTGATTCAATATGTTAATGGATCATTATCCAGCAGGTTTCATTCGACTTTATGAAGCAAAATTAGTTCACTCTATATAGAGGGTGATGCAAAACTTTTTACCAGTGCTGTGTTTCTTCAGAAACTAGGGTTGTATCATTTCAAATTATTATTTTCTGTTCTCTCTCTTTTTCTTTTAGTTTAAGAGAAACAGAAACAGGTTTGACCAGCTGCTAATAAACAGCAAGAAAGGCTGACAGAAAAATAGAACAGTTCTTTTCAATTTTATATTGTGTTCAAAGTGCCTATCTATCTATTTATGTATATGTAATTATTTGCAATACCTGAGTTGCTGTAATCTGTGGAGTTGTCAAAAGTTTTAGTCCAGTTCCCATCCGTTTGTTTCTTACAGCCTTTTAATGAAAAACAAGGGAAAGCAAACAACACAAAAACAAAACAAAAAAAGGAAGTCAAAAAGGAGACACTGAAATATTTGCAGATACATAAAGAAATCGGGTTATCTCCATTTCTCCTATTTAAATACTATTGTACCTACTACTACAACTAATAATAATAATAATAATAATAATAATAATAATAATAATAATAATAATAATAAGGTTACGTTACACTTAAGTCTAATGTTTAATAAACGAAATTCTCCCAGAATTATTATCCTTACTCCTTATTAGGTCGATTAAAGGAATATGGAGATATTTACAATAAAATATAAGTTGTTTATTTTTGTTTGGCGCGCTTGTGAAGTCATTCGACAAACTGTATTGATTTATATCGACCTAATCACGTTAAAGGATGCCAAGTCTGGCAGAATTGTGTGTTTTTAAACATTAGATATAAGTGTAATAATAATAATAATAATAATAATAATAATAATAATCATCATCATCACGTTTGTTCTTCGTCTCAATCGTTCTCGTCAGAGTCTCCTCGGCGCTTATGCTCTCGTGCTCCACCTGGCAGGTGACCACCGCGCCCTCGTGCCAAGCATCGCCGCTCAGCTCGAGCAGACCCCACGCCGTGAACGTGCCGTCGCCGTTAACGAGCGGCTCCGGTACCTGCGAGCCGGGCAGCGCGGGCTCGGCGCCGTTTACCGTCCAGCTGACCCGGACCGGCTTCGGGGAGAACCGGCTCGCCAGACACAAGACGGTGGCCAAATTTTTCTCCCTCAGGTCTTTTTGAGACGGTGGGTAAATATAGAGAGAGGGCTTCTGAGGCGGGGGCTGCTTGTCTGAAAAAAAACAAACAAAGAGAAGCTATCGTCTTTATCAACAGTGTAGTGGGCCTGCCACCAATATGCTACAGCCTGCAATTAAAACGGACAAATAAGAAATACGACACGAGTCCTAACTCAAAATGTTACCCAAATATTTTCAAACTAGGTAGTGAGTAAAATATTTATTAAGTTTAAGGTTTAAATATAGAGTTTCATTTAAATATCCCGTGTTGGTTTATACGATACTGAGACGACATCATCATCATCATCATCATCATCATCATCATCATCATCATCATCATCATCATCATAATAATAATAATAATAATAAACGCCTTCCTCAAATGCATATACAATAAATACATACATACATACATACATACATACATACATACATACATACATACATACATACATACATACATACTTACATAACTAAACATCGGTTATATTTAGGCTATTTTTTAAAATAGTTTTAATAACTTTGCACTAGTTTCCATTAAACAAAAAAATTAAACGTTATTTAAATAACTCGCAAAATGACTTTTTTTTTACCTAAAACGACGATCTTCGTCCCTTCACCAAAGATATATTTGTTAGAATACCAGACAGCGCAGAAGTAAACTCCCGCGTCAGACTTGTCGATCTGCCCCACGGTCAGGTTGAAGCTGTTGCTGTCCTCGTCGATTTCAGGTAGGAACCTCTCTGAGAACCCGTCTCCGTAGCTGGCTTTGGATTTGTACCGAAGGCTTAAAACGAACCGCATGCCCTGACCTGGGGGCTTCTTGTACCAGGATAGTACCAGCCTCCCGACCTTGTGACTCCTCTCCACCAGGCACCTGATTTTAGGGTTCCTTCCTTCGGGTGAGGTGACCGAGGGATGAGGCTGCCGTAGAGACAGCGGTTTCTGTTCTTCCCCGTCGACGATACCTAAAATAATAATAATAATAATAATAATAATAATAATAATAATAATAATAATAATAATAATAATAATAATAATAATAATAATAATAATAATAATAATAATAATAAGGTTACGTTACACTTAAGTCTAATGTTTAATAAACGAAATTCTCCCAGAATTATTATCCTTACTCCTTATTAGGTCGATTAAAGGAATATGGAGATATTTACAATAAAATATAAGTTGTTTATTTTTGTTTGGCGCTTGTGAAGTCATTCGACAAACTGTATTGATTTATATCGACCTAATTACGTTAAAGGATGCCAAGTCTGTAAGAATTGTGTGTTTTTAAACATTAGATATAAGTGTAATGTTAATAATAATAATAATAATAATAATAATAATAATAATAATAATAATAATAATAATAATAATAATATGGCAACTTTACAAGTAAAGTTGTGGGGTTTGCTTTAGGGAAAGTGGTCAAAATTTCAGTTGTTTATAAAAAGTTAGAGAAAATTTAGTTGATGCGGTTACTAAAACAGGTGTACCTCTTGATTGGTAAAAGTTATTTCTGTTTGGATTTCAGATTTGAATAGCAGAGAAGTAGAGGGAGATTTCATATACTCTAACTTTTTGTCTTACTTGTCGGGAAAGTGGTCAAAGTAGCTGATTTGTGTCAAAAGTCACTTCGTTTACAGTCAATAGAATGCTGGAAGTCTGGGAGTTTTTAAACAATGGAGAGCTTTAGAATGTTGAAAAAAAGTCCCATTAAAGTGAATGAAGATGAACCAAAAAAATGACAAAAAGCTTAATAGTTTAAAAAGTATAAGAGATATCAAAAAGTTGTATACAAGCACACTATTCCAGACCGGGCTACACGTTTTAAAGTTTGAACGGCGTTTCTAGCTTAAACGGTGTAAGAGGAGTAGCGTGCCAAAGAATCATAATAATAAGTATGTCGAAGATTTAAAGTGGGGACTCTATCTTTATATCTAAGAATTCTATCCATAACCAATAACTTAACTTTGACACAGACCACGGCTCTGATTAAAAACCAAGCCACATTGCATCTTACAAGCTCAATATTAATTATATTGTAAATAAAACAATACAATTCTAAGTAGTAAAGTATGTGGATATTATACAGTATATGTGTGTGTGTGAAAAAGGTAATAATTGATAAACAAAATAGTATATTATATTATAGGACCTTCTGCAGCTGGATGGAAAAATATATGATTTAAATATATATATTATTGATGTATTATTTCATTATTTATTAAGCATAATATCGCTTTCATTATATTTAAGAACAGCTTATTTATATGGGATTTCAGCTTTACACTGAAGGGAATTTTATACTCGTTTCAATCGACCGAAGCTAACTTGTTTGTGCTTTACCCATTAACCCTGTGAGCATTGCGCGGTGCGGCAGTGTGTCGCTCTGCAGGTTTCGCTCTCGCCGCAGCGCTTATTGGACAGGACAGGTTGCTTCAGCTTTGCAGGTGCTTCCACCTTTCACTGTTTTGCTTTTTTTTCTCTACAAAATAACGGCAACTTTATTTTTTTTAAAAGAAACCGCCTGTTTTAAAAAGGTCTGCATTATTAAAGGTAGTTTATATGTCGTTATTATTATTATATGTGGGTGATAGGCTTACATAGTGTCCTCAACGCCCTGGATTTAAATTAAATTAGTTTTGTATATTTTAAACTTTACTTCTCTTATATAATTATAATAATAATAATAATAATAATAATAATAATAATAATAATAATAATAATAATAATATTTATTTCTTAGCAGATGCCCTTATCCAGGGCGACTTACAGTTGTTATAAGATATCACATTATTTTTACATACAATTACATTATTTTTACACATTATTTTTACATACAATTACCCATTTATACAGTTGGGTTTTTACTGGAGCAATCTAGATAAAGTACCTTGCTCAAGGATACAGCAGCAGTGTCCCCCACCTGGGATTGAACCCACGACCCTCCGGTCAAGAGTCCAGATAATAATAATAATAATAATAATAATAATAATAATAATAATAATAATAACAATAACATATTTAGCTTAGCTCTGCACGGATATGTTATTCAGTTTAATTTTGTCAATACATTTCAATTCCTGATTAGGTGCCCTGCTAATGTAGACGTCAGAGTAACATTTATTATAACCCTACTACAGTAATATTATAATAATGATACATATAATTAGAATAATATGGTCATTTTTTTTTGCAATAGCAGAATAGTTATTATAATTATTCTTATTATATTATTATAATTATTAAGATATGGCAGTACATTGCATCTTGTATGGAACATCTTTTCTTAGATCTCTTTGGCTTATACAACCTGGTACACAAGCCCCTCTGAAAGAAATTATGAGATGCAGTAAAAAGCTGCATCACACATCACTAAACCTTAAGCTACTTAAGCTTCCTTAATTTAAAGTTTAAAGTTTAAATGTTGAACATAATCCTATATTAATAAAGTATTAAATCGGAATGGGTATTAAGTGTGTGTATATATATATATATATATATATATATATATATATATATATATATATATATATATATATATATATATATATATATATATATATATATATATATATATATATATATATATATATAATTAAATTGAAAATACATGTTTGCTAAAACACGTGTTTCTTTCAAAACTGCACATTTGAGACCTATACAATGGTTTGACGTGCATGGCGGAGACATTTTATGGGACTATTTTGTGATCTATTACTTTAATTTAAAATAAGTGGGTTTTTTTCACACAACTTTATATATATCGGTTTTCCCTTTTCAAAATGTGTGTTTGAAAACAAACAGTGGAGGTACTTCTAAGCTTTTGATAGATTCATATAAAATATTAAATCTGGAAAAGACCCATTGTGATGAAACATCTCGTCTCCAAAGGCATCTAATATTATTTATTATTTATTTCTTAGCAGACGCCCTTATCCAGGGCGACTAACAACTGTTACAAGATATCACATTATATATTATTTCACATTATACAGATATCACATTATTTTACATACAATTCCCCATTTATACAGTTGGGTTTTTACGAGAGCAATCTAGGTAAAGTACCTTACTCAAAAGGTACAACAGCAGTGTTCTCCACTGGGGATTGAACCCACAACCCTCCGGTCAAGAGTCCAGAGCTCTAACCACTACTCCACACTGCTGCCCTAATAAAACGAATCTATACAACTAATACTGTTACTATACCAAAGTGCTTACCTGACCAATGCAAATTCAGTGCAGATATTAATATAATGACTGTCTTCATGGCGGAGTGAATCTTTTTGTTGTGTCTGGTAGCTGTTCGTGGTGGGTTGTCGACTAACGCAGTGAACAATTACTTCTGTTACAGGATTAGTGATAGCGCGCCATGTGACATGTCACTGCTGCCTTCCGTTAGATTAAAAAAAAAACTGCAAAGTTTGAACCATGTGTTATAAATAAAATGTGTTGAACTTGAACCTATTTCTAATGATCGAAAAGCAGCTGCATTTTTTTCAAGGTATTAAATTAGATTTTCACAGCGCGATTGCTAAATGTGCTGACGTATAGGGGTGCATTTTAAGGATCCACGCAGTGTTGCGTGGTTACCTTCAATCAAGATGAGAGTTTTATTTTCTCTTACGCCCTTTGTATGAGAGACCATTAGAGGTAGCCACCGAACGCTTACAGATTACCCCCTTCATAGTGAAATAGACTAACAAGAAGTCATTTGATTCTAGCAGGTGTTCTCTTTCATAACGCACAGTCTGTAACCCTCAAGATAATACAGTTTGAACCCTGCACCAGTGTTTTCAACTGATTACAATTTTTGGTTTCGCCCTTTTGCGGCTTGTGATAGGGGCTGGTGTGTGCCTCTACTACTTCAATCACTCTCGACAGAGCTGGCTTTTACACCACACAGAGGAAGATTATAAAAAGGTGCAGCTATACCTCAGCTTTCAGTAAACTGTGTATTTGTTCTCGAAACCTCAGTTTCCTGTTCTATAGCAGGCAGAACCTTCTGGGGCTTGCACAATAGTTCTAAACGCGCTGTGACGTATGCCCGACCACATGCAGCTTTTTTTTGGTGCTATGTATAGCCAAACTCAGCGAGAGAGTAAAGCACATTGCAATCAATTCAGAGTTTCTCTTAGGGGGGGGGGGGGGGGGGGGGGGGGAGGGAGGGGGGGGGAGGAGGGAGGGAGCAGTTCAGTCTCCATGCCTCAAAAACCTGCCCTGGACTGGAGGGAGCGTCCTTTCTAATAGGTGGGTGAGGGGCAGTTCAGTTTCTATCCAGTCTCCCCCCCCCCCCCGAACTGTGAGTGCTTAAATAATACCTTTTAAAAATCAACATTTTTATTAAAGATCAAGAAAGTTAGACAGGAGACATGGTAATGAAATTTCTCAGAACGCATTTATGTCCAACAGCCTTGCAACATTTCAAAAACAGAAGTTGGCGAAAGAAGCAAAACAGTTTACCATAACTTAAACAAAATTAACATCTGCATAATTTAATAAAAATGAACTTAATTATTATCAAGAAAAATGTACATTATAGGAAACGTGCTTAATGGTGTAAATACTAAATACCACAAAGTTAGCAATATTATCAGCCCCTAAAAAGAGAATATATATATAGAGAGAGTTTCAGAATTCATATCATTTTTGGGGTCAACTGGAGTGATTTTCTTTTTTCTTTTTTTCATAAGCCTCCATCATCCTAAAATAAAAATAAAACGTGAATTGGTACATTAAAAATAGTTAACAGTGCATACTGTGTTAGAAAAATAAAAGGTTACAATTGGAGTACTTTTATGTGTCCCAAAGAACAAACGAGTACCATATTCCCTTTAAGGTACGCTTAAGATCCTTGCTGGTACTTTCTTTTTGTACTTTTCAATGAATTAAAAGGTACAACATTTAAAAATATAAGTCAAATGTACAAAGGTGTCCTATAAATAAGGTACTATACCTTCTTGCTTACGTCACAGAAAGGAGAAAATGAATCCGCGCGTGCGCGCGTGATTTTTGTACAGCGCGAGCAAGGACGGTTGAAGTGAAGAGGCTACTTTTTTTGGCGGTTGAATTTCGTGAAAATGTCAGTCTGATAGTAAAATTAGGTGAAAACGCTACACATTTTACTGAAGATGAAGTGGCAAAATTTAAAAGGTAGGTTAATAAATAAATAAAATAAATTAATTAAAAAAAATTTCCTGGTGAAAAAACATGGGGGGGATTTTAACTAACCAACAGAGGAACAGGACAGGGGTATTTAATTTCTAAAAGTTGTGCCATTTGCCTGAAAGAGTATTAAACTAGTAATGTCTTCCATTTTGTGGTTAAAGAGATGTCATTAATTCATATTAATTGTATTGACTCCAATATAACAGCGCGTAAACGATAAAACATGACCTCTTTTTTGTCAACTATTTTGGAACAGCGCAGCCTATTGTATTATCATATTTTATTAATGTACAAATTCGGTTATAATGTAAATATAGTGTAGCATAATATGTATCATTTTTATTGTTTAATATATATTTATTTGGCACCGCGGTAAATTAGCTTGTCGTTCGATATTCGTTTGATATTCGACTCACGCCAACCCGACATGAATGAAAATGGCTGTATCTCCCCAACCACAGAAGCTAGAGTGCTCAAACCAACTTTAATTTAAAGGAGACCAGGTGTGAATTGTTTCACAGTCTGTGTTTTACATGTGAATCCTAAGAATAATTTGTGAAAAACAATAACATACCGCATATATGTCCTGGCATCAATGAAAAAGGCTTTATCTCCCCAACCACAGCAGCTAGCGTTTTCAAACCAACTTTAATTTAAAGGAGACCAATTGCGAATTGTTTCACAAGCTCTCCTTTACATGTAAACCAAACAAATAAATTGTGAAAAACAATAACATACCGCATATACGCGCACAGCCTACCTGACACGCGTAAAATGGCTTTATCTCCTCAGCCACAGCAGCTACAGCGCTCAAACCAACTTTAATTTAAAGGAGGCCAAATATGAATTGTTTCACAGTCTCTGTTTTATTCTGTGAAGAATAATTTGTGAAATACAATTATTTTGGGAGATACAGCCATTTTCATTCATGTCGGGTTAGCGTGAGTCGAATATCAAACGAATATTGAATGTCAAGCTAACTTTACCGAGGTCTGTCTGGCGTCAGTACTTTCTAGTCGGAACGTCGTTAGTGACCACCGAGGTGAAAATACCTGGATTGCATTAATTTCTTATGAACAGTTTTTTATTTTTTATTTTTTTATAATATGTATGTATGGTTTTAAATGTGTTTAAATGCTATTCTGGTTAAATATATTCTGGTTTTAAATAGGTTGTTGCTTATTATTGCTTTTTACATAACATCTAGGTTATGGTTTCGCAAATGTTTAATGTTTAACTACTATGACTTCCGGTAGACTTTTCCAGTATCATTTTGTAGTTTCTTTTTTTCAGAACATTTATGTATTATGTTTTTCAATGCATACTATGTTAGGGGTCAGAAAAAAAGTATCGGTACATTGTTTCAATGAGCATTAGCTGATTAATCTTGTGCTGTCATTCAAGCCCCTTTGCACTACAAAAATGATTATGCTTGTAGAATTAGACTTGCCTAAAATGTGCCAGTTTTTGCTAATCCTCAACATTATGAAGATATAGGGAAAAAAAATCAGATAAATGCTGGAAATGTTTTAAGTGGGGAAATAAGTACAGCTCTGGCCACAAGTTTAGCAACAGCTAGAATTTGTTTAGCATCAGCTAGAATTTTAGGATTGAGACCTATTTAATATATATATATATATATATATATATATATATATATATATATATATATATATATATATATATAAGAACATAATTTTAGATATTTTATTTAACGTTATATAAATCAAAGAAGAAACTACAACATTATATTGCAAAAAAAAAGTCTTCGGAAGCCATAATAGTAGTACAGTAGTATTTCACGTTAATTTGCGATCAATGAAGTCTGCAATCAATGAAGTCTCAGTCCTAAAATTCTAGGTGATATAAAACATTTGACGACAGCTGTCGGCACCTTGGTTAGGATATAATAGAAACTACTGGTTTCACAGACCCCGATTAGCACTAATCTTGGACTGCCCTACCTTACTTAAACGAACACCAGGTAGTCCAAGACTGGTGCTTAAGAGGGGTCTGTGAAACTAGTAAAACTCATCGACAAACTTTTGTCTTCTTTTTTTTTTATCTTGACCAGTTCCTCTGTCTCTACACGCTGCAGTGGAGGAAATAGACGTGCTGCTGTCTTACGTCATTTCGTCTTTTGCGGCAGTCTCCGCACACGCAGCCCAGGCACGCGTTGAACACCTGGATCCCACACAGGATCACTTCCAGGACCCCAAGCCCCAGTAGGATTGAGAAGAGGACGATGTTCCACAGCACAATGTTTTTGGGCTCCAAGCACTTCTCCCACATGTCCTTGTTCACTAGGTAACTCACACTGGGGGGACGGGACAGAGAGAGAAGGGGAAGTAAGGCTTGGTGGTCCAGTGATTTAAAAAAAAAAAAAAAAAAAAAAAAAAAAAAAAAAAAAGGGTCTTATTATCAGGAGGTTCTTGGTTCAATCCCGGCTCAGCCACTGATTCACTGTGTGTGTGTGACCCTGAGCAAGTCACTGAACCTCTTTGTGCTCCGTCCTTCGGATGTATAGTTCACCCCCTAGTCTCTGTAAGTCGCTTTGGATAAAATCATCTGCTAAATGCTAATAAAAGATACATTATTATTAGTTTATTTGGCAGATGCCTTTATCCAAGGCGACTTACAGGTATACAGGGCAATACAAGGTTACAGTGCAAACAAACAAGATTTAAATACAGTGTAGTTTACAGTAAGTGCAAATTCTACTAGAATACAGTATGAGATTTAGGATTAAGAAAATTTGTATCTACAATGACATGTTAGCAGTGCATTAGTGCAAGGATAGCACATCAGCTGAGGATCCAGTAACATGGTGCTGAGGTCAGGCAAGTCCAGTGCAGAGCAGGAGGGGGAGATCATAGATGAAGAGATCTACAAGCGCAGTCTAAACAAGCATGGGGGGAGCTGGTTCATTTTTCAGAAATAAATCACATGAGGAAAACTGAAATCTATGGCCCACGGTGAACCTTGGTGACTAGCACAGGGGACAAGGGGAGAGAGAAGCAGTGAGCTGGTGCAGTGTTTTTTTTTCCCAGAAAGAAATCACACATTAGAAACTGTGGAGTCGCATGAAAATAATGGGATTCGAAACATGATTTAAGATCATTTTCATTACAGCGCTAATTTTTCATTATCATCCAACCTTAGTGCCACAAAGCTGTTGGTTAACTCTGTGCCGAGTCCTTTACAAGCTTACCTTAGCTGCTTTAACTACAACACAAGCACATTTATGTATTATGTTTTTCAAAGCATACCATGTTAGGGGTCAGAATATAAGTATCGGTACATTGTTTCAGTGAGCATTAGCTGATTAATCTTGTGCTGTCATTCAAGCCCCTTTGGAAGGAACTGAAAGAATAATGTATACTGTATGTCCACTAGATGGCAACTTCTGAATGAGAAAGGTGGTTGGATGCGATTTATAAAAATGATATACAGTTATTCCAGTAAACACACAAACGCATATTTCTGAACATATAGTTGTTGTACCTTTTAAAAAAAGTGTTTAAAAAAATGTTTGATTGATTATGATTATGCTTGTAGAATTAGACTTGCCTAAAATGTGCCATGTGCCTGTTTTTGCTAATCCCCAACATTATGAAGATATAGGAAAAAAAAAAATCAGATCAATCTGTTCAGAGCTTATAAGAGTTGGGAACCTTCACAGAAGCAAACATCCAGACAAGAAAACCAGTATGTATGGGCGCCACTTCTTACAGTGAGGAGAATGGAAATAGAATAACGAAATGTGAAAGTACTTGGGAGTAAGAATGTGGGTGCTGGTGCTGGAAATGTTTTAAGTGGGAAATAAGTACAGCTCTGGCCACAAGTTTAGCATCAGCTAGAATTTTAGAATTGAGACCTATTTAAAAAAAAAAAAACGTCATATAATCAAAGAAGAAACTACAACATTATACTGCAAAAAAAAAAGTCTTCGGAAGCCATAATAGTAGTACAGTAGTATTTCACGTTAGATTTGCGAAATGTCACATTTTTCAAATTTCTGTCAGCTTTTCTTTAAGTATATGGAAAAAAGTACAAAGCGGCATGTAATTCAATGTGCTAGCGTAACATTATTCAGCAGGTTTAATTCGACTCTATGAAGCAAAATGAGTTAATTCTAAAGGGTGATGCAAAATAGTTTTGCCAGAGCCGTACAATGTTTCATAGTGATGGGTGGATGATCAGTCAGTCACTTCTTACTTTCCTTGCATGTCCTGAAAGGGATACTCCCACGTGTTATTCGCGGTCAGGCACTTGGGTCCGTTAGCCAGCCCAGCAGAAGACACACTGACGCAGTAGAGTCCTCCAAGCACCCCGAACGCAGACGAGAAGACAGAGTTCAACATCTGATAAAACAAAGAAGGGCACAGCAGTGCGCAGAGTGAATTAAGCAGGGAATTTGGAAGTCTGGTTTATTTTCTGTTCTGGTTTATCAAGTTCTGATGATGTAAAGATTTTGGTTTCTTCTGTTCCATGGACCTGTGATATTAATTCAAAGAGCAGAGCTATGACTGTTGCCGTTTTTAGTCTGCCCTTCGAATTTAGATCACAAGTCCTTGGAATAGAAGAAACTAAATTCTCTAGGTTATTGTGTCACGTGTTGGGCATCTCTGATTGTATCTCGTGCAGTTTTGGGCAAGAGGATTTCAAACGCAGACCTATCAACTCTCCCATATTCACCTGGAGTCTCCGTTAGTTTGGACCCTTCTATCTGACATTTCCCAGGACAGATTTTCTCCCGTATTTTGCTCAAAACACTACTGTTAACCCCTTATGTTGACAGGTATGCAAACGCTGCAAAATGATTTTTGTTATGATACACCCTTCACACAACATATTCACTTACTATCTAACTATAAATCACAAATGTATCAAAAAAGAGATTGTACTCCGGAGCTAATATTAAACATAAATTAATTGTGTTCTAGCACCGATGACATCATTGTACACAGGATGATAAGATAAGAGGTGATAAGAGGTGCTGGAATTTTCACACTGAACCATGATTGGTTGTTTTCTCACACGTGATTTATAATTAGTTGCATGACTGACATACATGTGCTTGACATTTTACCCACAGCATTACCATGACCATTGAGGACAGCACAAACTAATGGGTGGATTGATTCTGATTGCAAACCAGTTAGTTCTAGAAACCATTTTTGTCATTAGAAGCAAGTTGCGATTGAATAGACCAGTGGTTCACAACTCCGGTTCTTGGGGACCCCCTGTGTCTTCTGGTTTTCATTCCAGCTGAGCTCTCAATTACCTAACTAAACCCTCAATTGAACTAATATTTTCCTTAATTAGACCTTTTTAATTGTTCTCAACTCCTAACAAGTTGCAGATTTCAAGTTATTTATACGATTTTAGAGTTGACTTGAAATCTGCAACTCTTTAAGAGCTGAAAATAATTAAGAATGCTTAATTAAGCTAATTGTTAGTTGAATTAAGGGTGTAGTTAAGTAACTGAGAGCTCAGTTGGAATGAAAACCAGAAGGTCCCGAGGACCAGGGTTGAAAACCACTGGAATAAACCATATCTGTATCTTAATATAATTTAAATACTGCCACTGTACCCGGCAACGGTTGCCACAGCAACCAGCTCCACAGCAACCCTTCCCTCCAGCTCTTACTGCTGAGCAGCCAGGACATAACATCTGAGAGAGGGAACACAAAAATCAATAATCAAGCACCGGTTAGTGCACATTGGACCTGCTTTACCAAGGTCTTTATTTATTTAACATAAACAGCTGATATTACTACCTAATGTTATCTTATGACACATTTCCATCTGCACCATGAAACCAGTGTGTAAAGTCTCGTTCCTAGTATCAAACTGGGGCTGCAGCCTACAATCCAATCTGCAGTCGGGCTTTGCACAAAAGATCATTTGCACGTAATGTGTTTTTGTATATTTGCTGTTCATAAATGCATTTTTTTACCTGCCTGGTATAATAGATCCAACAGCCCACACGTTCGTAAAAGAGTATGAGATATTTCAAAAGGGATACAAACCTGTGTACTTTTGTCTTAATGAGATACGGAGCCTGAAGTATTCTGTTTACTGCCTCACTTTGCATTGCTGCAGATAATGAGTAATTAAACATTGTTTTGTATTTAATTATAATATTTATACTGACGTATAATAAAATGGGAGGGAGAGGGGGTGAGGGAGAGAGGGAGCAGTTCAGTCTCCATGTCTCAAGCCTGCCCTGGACTGGAGGGAGCAACCTTTCTCTTATACTTGTAATAACAAGTATCACCCCATGTTGCCACTTATTGGTAATGTCAAAAGGAAAGAAATAATTTGAAGCATGTGGAGAAATCTGCCCTGTTATTGATCATAGGGTGTGCTGTGACACTTTCATATTTATCGCCAGACCTTTGTCTCCTGGTTGCCGTTAGTGCATTGTATAAACTGGTGGAGAGTTGAAGGTTACTTGAAAAGAACTGACACCCTATGGTACCAGATACTCAATTAATCATTAGCTGTCTTAATGTACTAATACCAGTTAATTAAAAAAAAATGTGGTAATACAGCTGTGGAGAAAAGTTTTGCATTACCCTATAGAATTAACTAATTTTGCATCATAACAAAAATTGATGTACTAGTATTATGGTTTCCCGTAGTTTCTTTGATTATATGATGTTAAATTGAACATCTAAATGATGTCCATATAGTCTCAATCCTAAATAGGCGATGCAAAACTGCGGGCCATAGCTGTACATAGTTGTAACCAAAAGTTCAAACTACAAATGACAACAATAAGTTTTGTTAAGAAAATTCTTGATCATAATGTTGTAGGGCCTCCTTGCAATTATCACTGCTTCTAGTTCACCCCCTAGTCTCTGTAAGTCGCTTTTTTTTAAGTGTGTAGTTGTAGTTAAAATTAGTATTTTAGTAAAATGAAAGTATTCAGCGAGCATGATTAGTACGAAGCAGGGGGTTTTGTTCAGAGAATAACTAGAAGATACATTTTATATATGAATACATACATTCCAAACACTGAATAACGATTCTTAATTATTCAGTAACTTATATAAATATGTGCTATTGTGTCTGCAGTGAAATACAAAATCCTAGTCTTAACATTTCCCGTGGAAAATTGAATGACTGTTAAATCAAGTTTAGAGAAGGAAGACAAACAAACACTCTGTATATGAATTCAATCTTCAACGTATACATTTCCTTTCTTACAGTTCAGCGTATGTTTAATCCTGAATTGGATTTTTGATTGAAAGTAATTTCCTTAATAAACATCTCTTTGTGTGTTAGTTTGGACAGATATTTGGGTCCCCTGAAGCATAACCCATATATACAGCTGTGGCCAAATGTTTTGCATCACCCTATAGAATGAACACATTTTGAAACCTGCTGAATAATGTTACATCAACATATTGAATTACACACCGCTTTGTAGT
Organism: Huso huso; assembly: GCA_036884735.1. Classification (NCBI taxonomy): domain Eukaryota; kingdom Metazoa; phylum Chordata; class Actinopteri; order Acipenseriformes; family Acipenseridae; genus Huso; species Huso huso. Next base: position 32,835,064 of record CM072681.1, read on the forward strand.
TTTGCCATATACTTCACGAAAAACTGACAAAAATTTAAAAATTTGACAATTCGAAATCTAACATGAAATACTACTGTACTACTATTATGACTTTTTTTGCAATATCATTTTGTAGTTTCTTTGATTGCATGATGTTAAATAAAAGAGCTAAGTTATGTTCATATAGTTTAAAAAAAAAAAAAAAAAGTCTCAATCCTAAAATTCTAGGTGATGTAAAACTTTTGGCCAGAGCTGTACGGAAAATCTGGAAATTAAAAATGAAACAATACTTACGAACAAGCCGCCACCAACTATTCCTCCCATCAGCCATGCTTGCAGAGTGATGTGGTTGCTGTCGAGCGACTTTGCATTTGGAAACAGCAGAAGCAGGTTTGCTATAATACAAGCAAAGGCTGCAGGGATCAACACCAACCCAATAAGCCGGGAACACTTTCCAGTACACATACTTAGAGACCCCTTTAGCTTCAACCCTTAAAAATAAAATGAAGAATAAAAAAAAAAATGGAAGAGAAACAAGAAAAACTTCCGACTGTCTTTTTCTTCTTCTGTGACTGACTAAGCTGTGGCAAGCCGCCCTTTGCTGCTTATCAAAATGTTTGCACAATTTCTGTGTAATTGCACAGCCTTTGTGTAAATATTATGTCAGCGTCCTGGATGAATATAATAGGTGTCATTCACCCTTATCTTTATAGCAGGTGGAATCAGAGCCCAGTGTGTTAGAGTTTTACAAGTGGTGTTGCACAATAAAGGACAGGGTCTTCCCAAGTTTAATACAGTGAACGCTTACAGTAACACTCAGATACAACTGCATGGGAACAGGAATAAGAGTTAGCATTTGATTCAAATAAACAATTATTCACACTGGTGTTAGCAGTCATAAGGAAAAATAAATCTTTTCGTATGTTACTTAACAGCATTCGAGTCTAAATCTAAAGGTACAGACAGCAACCAATTCCCCAATCAAATTTCAGACAGCCAATGGTCAGCAATAATCGATGCGTTGAGAACACTTTATTATTTAAAAGCAAAAAATAAACCTGCCTAGGCTTTTCACACGCGCCTTGAAATGGAAACATTATTTCAGAAAGGAGACAACCACCAATGGAATGAATTGAATGATTTAGGAGGCTGTGTGGTCCAGTGGTTAAAGAAAAGGGCTTGTAACCAGGAGGTCCTCAGTTCAAATCCCACCTCAGCCACTGACTCATTGTGTGACCCTGAGCAAGTCACTTAACCTCCTTGTGCTCCGTCTTTCGGGTGAGACGTAGTTGTGTAAGTGACTGCAGCTGATGCATAGTTCACACACCCTAGTCTCTGTAAGCTGCCTTGGATAAAGACGTCTGCTGAATAAACAAATAATAATAATTTATTGAATGGGCAGATGAACATGCCCGTAATTGATTACGTTGTTATTTGAATTTGGCCCATGGCCAAGTGTTCAATATTGAACTATATTTAATTGTCAGAATGTTAGCATACATGAAACAATACATAATAAGAACGTTTTCTACTCACCTACTTTAATTTTATTCTGCGTACATCTTTACATCCAACACTACACTATTTTTTAATCATAAAAGAACAGGTTTAATCACCAATCCTACCAGGATTTCCCAACTCTGCGATCACAGAAATGATTACAGAATTCACAATTCTGCACATACATTTGCAGAAATTGTCTCACATAGGAAAGTTAGGATAATTAAGACAATAGCGATACCTGTTGAAATGAGGGAGGATACAATCTGAATTACTTGCACCACACACCGGCAGCTACAGTTATACAAATGTGTAACATCTGCAAATATAAACGCGAAGGATATTATCATTGTTATAAAAATAAAAAACACTTTCGAACCCCTCCGGGGCCCTCAGAGTGCATGGGCCCGAGCGCAGTTGCACCTGCTGGACCTGCTACCGCCACCGAACAGCATGAAAGCAATGTGTGCGGTAATCGAAAACAATCGTATGCTTATGCTGGTGTTGGTTTCAGGATGCAATGAATCAACACGTATCTGAAAGGCAGATACACAGGCATTGAAATTTGCAAAGGATTTAAAACATTTGGTGTGACCTGAGACAGGCAAGCATTCATTACTTTCACAAAATAATTTGTTTTGTAAATGCATTATCTACATGAATGTTATTAAATTACATACTTCCTTTTGTTCATATTACATCTTCTGGCTTTTACAGTGTACGTAAGACGAACATAATTATAGGAAAGCATGTCAGAGACAAATAGAAAATTGATAAGTTATGGGCCCGCTTTTAAGATATCACCTGTGTTACGAGGCCACTATTAGACTGTCCCTTGATTGGTCTCTTAATACAGGTTTGACTTTATATATATATATATGTGCTGCCTGCTGCTCCGCATCGCCTGGGACTGCCTGCTGCTCTGCATGGCTTAGGGTTGTTGCCTGCTGGCTTGCTTCACTTAGGGTTGCTGCCTGGCACTTTCGCTGCCGGAGATGTTATGGCCGGAGCCCGTAACATCTTCGTTCCAGACTTTGGGACTTAGTGTACAGTGTGCTGGGGGGGAGGGGGGTGGTGTGTGTGTGTCAGTGTCAGGCAGTGCAGGGGGCTGTGGTGTTTGTGTTTGGTGTCAGCAGCTGCATTCTTAGGCTGTGCTGGCTCGTCTCTCTGCACTGAAGCTCCTCTCTAGTCCTGGCCAGCTCTTTCCTCATGGCCTCGCTGTCCTGCTGTAGCTGCACCACCTCAGCCCTCAGCTCCCTCATTGTGGCCCTAGTCTCATTTTTCACTTGCCTCAGCTCGTCTCTCAGCTGCTTCACAGTGTCTATGTCTGGCTGCTTGGCCAGGGTGAGCTCCTTCAATACCGTGAAGTCCACCTCCAGCAAGGACAGGCACTCCTTTATGTGTTTGAGGGAGCTGGGGAGTTTGGGGGTCGGGGAGAGCTGGAGTGGCTCTTGCTGTCGTCGGGGATTGCAACAGTGCTGACTGGGGCTGTGTCAGTACTGGCAGCTGGGAGCTGCTGACTGGCTGGCTGTTCTCTGTGAGGTGCTTCTCCTTCTCGGCTTGCTCTTTTAGGGTTGGGAACAGTTTTTCGAAGGTGTCCAGGCTGGCTTTACTGCCCTGCACTATCACTGTCCCGTTGTGACATACATTCATGGTGTGCATTGTACTCTCTGGGGCATTGTCTTTGCCTGCCGTTGCCTATCCCCCTCTGTTTGATATTCTTAAATGCCTTGCAGATAGTAGAGTGTGCCAGGCTTTATTTATTTATATTCCTGTATATAATATTTATATATATATTATATAATTTAAAGTATTGTAGCACATAGGCTTACCTTAGCCGCTATAACTGTTTTTTTTTGTTTGTTTTTTTTGTTCCCGTTGTATCTTTCTGTCTTACTTTTCTTTCTTTCCTTTGTTCTTTCCTTTTCTATCTTTCTTCTTCTCATATAAAACCTTTGTTAAATCGATATTTAATTCTTTGATTATTTAATTCTGTAGTCCTCTCCTTTCTTTCCTTGGTGATAGCTTCTGTCTTGAGGGATCTGATTTTATTTATTTATTTATTTATTTTTAAAATTGTTTTGAAAGTTCATTCTGTCTAATATTTGTTACTTTGACTGGATTTCTATTATCTTGTGATCCATTTCATTCAAAAACAACAAAATATTTAGATTTTTGTAAGAGCTCATTGTTTTTGCTGTTTCACTGACGTTCAGAACTCTCTCCCCCCTCTCACTGTCAAATTCAAATTCAAATTGGCTTTATGGGCATGACAATAAAAATAATTGTGTTGCCGAAGCACATGCATGCCATAAACAACTAAAATATAAACAGAGAAAACATATATTTTAATACTAAACAGTATCCCCTCCTTCCTCTATATTGAATAACTCCCTCCCTCCCTCTATATTAAACAGCACCCCCCTCACCCCTCCCTCTATATTAAACAGTACCCCACATTCTCCCCCTCGCTCACTCCCTGTATATTAAACAGAATCCCTCCCTCCATCCCTCTTTCTTTTCCCTGTCTAGTGTGACATGTTCACGGTTTGTCCCTCAGGCTATGACAGGTCGCCACATATTGACTAGCCAGTATTTGGCTGTGTGTTTGTCTTCCCCCAGCAAGATTGACAGCTTCGGGGTATCGCCGAATTTGGGGAAGAAAACGGCCCTTCTGTTTTTATATTTTTCACAGTGCGTTAGGAAGTGAATCTCTGTCTCGACCTCTCCTGTCTCACAGTGACCACAGATTCTGCTCTCCCTGGCCAGCCAGGTTTGCCTGTGTCTGCCTTTTTCGATGGCCAGGTTGTGGTCACTGAGCCGGTCTCTGTCTCAATTGTTGTCAGTTTTTCGTTAAGTATATGGGGAAAACTACAAAGCGGTGTGTAATTCAATATGTTAACGTAACATTATTCAGCAGGTTTCATTCAGCTTTATGAAGCAAAATGTGTTAATTCTGTAGGGTGATAATGCAAAACTTTTGTTTTTAAGCTCACGTTGCCCCCTAGTGGCTGCAGTGAGGGTGACACCTACAGCTGCTGTACTGAGCTTGATCTTCATCTCTGTGTTTCTCGTTCCAGCTGGAGAGCAAGCGGGACGGGTTCTCTCCGGTGCTCCTGCAGTTCTGCACGGACCCCAAAAACCCCATCACCGTCATTAGTGGGCTGGCTGGATCCCTGAGCCTCAGTGAGTACCCCAACCCCCAATCCCATTACACACACAAGCAGTGTGTCCACTTCACAAGGGCCCCCTTTTCAAAGCATTTACTCCAGTCGTTAATCAACTCCTACGTTTTCATGAAAATGATTTTAAATGAAATTAGAACCACACTACTAAAGTTTACACGTTTTCAAGCTCCCTTCAAATGCTTTCCTAAGTGTTTTTTTTGTGTGTCGTTTTTGTACAAAATGTACGGGATGATGATGATGATTATTATTATTATTATTATTATTATTATTGTATTTTTCTATTCTAACAGTAGGAGTTGATTATGAAGCTTTCATAATACAGCCCTTATTTTCTTACGGTTTGTGAATAGGAATACTCCGACGCTGGTGGCATGTTCATTTATTATCTCTCTCTCTCTCTCTCTCATTACGAGGTTGACATATATTTGTGTGTGTGTGTGTGTGTGTCATATATATATATATATATATATATATTTTTTTTTCATTTAAATATTCTTTGTGTGTTTAAGAGTGTGCAGGTAGAAACTTGTATCACATTAGAAATGCTTTCTTTATTATTTTAAGAAAAATTAAAAATACAAAACGGTGAATATAAACATTTTTAACATAGAGAGTTAAAAAAAGTGTATTAACATATATTCACATACATCCTATACTTAATGCATCTGTGGAGTTTAACATTTCTTGCCTGTATATATATATATATATATGCATTACTGTTGCTGAGAACACAAGACGTATTGATTTTAGTTCTGTACACAGAAGTGATTCAGAATGGAAATACATCGTAGGACGTTGCGGACTCAGTGCACACATTAAGCAACTGCTTAAATTTTCATTGGTTAAATACATTTTGAAATTCTTGAAACATTTTCATAGACTGTTGTTACCCTTGTAAAAGTTTACCTCGGTAATTTTGAAGTTTTGCCCCCATGCTTTTCCCATGGTTATACTCTGCATTTACTATAGTTTACCCTGGTTCGCCATGTCTTATAATGTGCTTTACAGTGCTTCCCTATGCTTTACCATAACTCTCTGTGCTTTACAGTGGTTCCCTATGCTTTACCATACCTCTCTGTGCTTTACAATGCTTCCCTATGCTTTACCAGACCTCTCTGTGCTTTACAATGCTTCCCTATGCTTTACCAGACCTCTCTGTGCTTTACAATGCTTCCTTATGCTTTACCATACCTCTCTGTGCTTTACAATGCTTCCCTATGCTTTACCATGCTTTTCACTGTACTTCATTACACTTTGCTGTGTTTTACTGTGGTAAAGTTTTAGAAGGGTAAAGATGCCATCAACAGTTTCACTGCAATCAGCCTTTAACTAATTAATCAAAGCTGTAATTGAGAATGATTCAGAAAAAAAATAAATGACTACCTGGTGCTGCTGATTCCTGGATTAAAGTTAATAGTAGTATGTTTGAACATTTATTAAAAAATATATCATGGCTTATCAAGCTGTTATGCAACAGGAGTCTTATTTCTATCCCTGGAAAGGGGGGGAGGAGGGGGATATTGATTGTGGGAGACTGTGGCAGATATTTTTTTTTAATATGTGATTTATAATCCAGAACAGTGGACTCTCTGAACTATCTCCTGTCCGACGCCCCTGCCCCCTTCACACCCACACCTTGCCACTGCCCTTGTTGCCCCCCACCTGCCTGCAGCAGAAGCCCAGCCCGTGGTGGCGCGTGGCGGGCAGGTTCTTGTAGACCGCCCGGCTGTAGGGGATGAAACACAACCCCACCTGCAGGTGGCGCGCCATGCGGCAGTACGCAGCCAGAGCCAGCACCAGCAGAGGGATGACCAGCAGGAACCCCACCACCACGAGGGCCGTGCAGCCGCTGTCATTCAGCAGCTCCGAACAGTAGGGGGCAGCGCCCACTGGTTTGAGCTGGGCAGGAGGAGAGATAAGGACTGTGTTATAGGCTTATCGGACAGTGTAGGTCCATTCTTTCAACTGGAATATCTGTTCCCAGTCTTTACTATGTACAATAAATGCGGTAAAAGATTTAGGGTTAGGAGTTAGGGGTTAGGGGTGAGGGTTTATACTCAAATAATAGCTGTGACAGAGCAACCTTTTGAATTAATTCAGTAATTTGTATTTGCAGATTGAGAGAGAGAGAGAGAGAGAGAGAGAGAGAGAGAGAGAGACACAAACACACAGACACAGACACAGACATCCAGCCGATGGCTGTTAACTGATCCATGATCAGAATCTTTTCCGTCTTACTACCAGACAGCATGCATGGAAATAAGACTCCCGTTGCATAGCAGTTTGATGTAAAGGACAACTGTGTTTAGACCAGCCTCGGTTTTTGAATTGGCCCACCCCCCTCAGTGTCTGTATGTGTGTGCTGAGTGTCTGTGTTGGAATGCGAGGAGGTGATGGGAGACACAGCCCAGATAGAGTGTGGAATGTCAGGCGCCCTTTTAAACAGTCCCAGTGGACATCAATCAATCTGCACACCAGCCCTGTGTACTGCGTGGTACTAGCTTGGAGGGGGAGGTGACTCAACATCCTCTCAGTTAGACCGGAGTGTGTCCGTGTGGCTCACAGGATGAGGTAGCGGCAAGCAGGCTCAAATGAGGGAGGAAACTTCCCGAAAACCTTTAGTTTCTTTCTTTCTTTGATGCACAGCTCAATGATGGAGGGAACCGCCCATCAGAGAATGGTATTTTCGTGTGAAAGCGATCGTGGGACATTAAATTTGTTTTTAACAGAAATACCTCTTATAAGTTTCCCAAAGCATGGTGAAACATAGGGAAGCATTGTAAACCACAGAGGTGGTAAAGCATAGGGAAGCATTGTAAAGCTCAGATAGGTGTGGTAAATCATAGGAAAGCATTGTAAAGCACAGAGAGGTGTGGTAAAGCATAGGGAAGCATTGTAAACCACAGAGGTGGTGAAGCATAGGGAAGCATTGTAAAGCACAGATAGGTATGGTAAAGCATAGGGAAGCATTGTAAAGCAAAGAGAGGTATGGTAAATCATAGGAAAGCATTGTAAAGCACAGAGAGGTGTGGTAAAGCATAGGGAAGCATTGTAAAGCACAGAGAGGTATGGTAAAGCATAGGGAAGCATTGTAAAGCACAGACAGGTATGGTAAAGCATATTGAAAAACAAACCAGAGTAAACTAACCCTTATACAAGTTTCCCACACTAAAACCAAAGCGAAGTGTTATAAAGCATAGATAAGCATTGTGTAAAGCATATTAAAAAAAAAAAAAAAAGTCAAACCATTGTAAACTAGTGACTCATCTTAGCTTTGTCAGAGATACCTGTGGCTAATCAAGCTCATAGTAGGTGAAACTGTATAAGGAGTCTTATTTCCAAACCCCTGGATGAGAGGAAAATTTCCTTCCAATCAGCTTTTAAAACACTCTGTGCGGAACTTAATTGCCATTGATTGGCACTCGGTTGTAAAGGTGAGGGAAGGACAGCCTTTCTTGTTTAGAAATCGGCACTTCATGAAGTCGATTACGAGTATGAGTCAGGCCAGCCCTGCTGCCAACCAAAATACAAACCCAGAATAAAGAAGAAGAAAAAAAAACACTCATGGGACTGACCCCAGCGTGGGTTCACCCCCTTTGGAATGTGTCCGGGTGAGCGCTTTATCTCTCTGTCACCCTGCGAGGGGGTGTCAGTGACAGACAGTCTCCCAGCAGCAGAGACACTGCAGCTGCAAAAACAGTCCTTACTGATAAAGGTCATTGGGGTTCGCCTGCTTCTTAATCCTGGGATTAAGGGGGGGGATTTAAATTCACGGAGAGTTTATTAAATTGGGCCAGGGAGAGCTAATCTTTAGAAAGTTAACTTAGAAACATCATCCCTTTTATTATTCACATTGTAAAGCCTTTAATGTTGAGCCAGCCTTAATGGATTGAGATGTTTTCACAGGCGAATATATATAGTTGTGTAACGTTTAACCTGATCACGCCGATTTCAGAGGACCGCTTCGTGCAACCCAGGCATACAGAGTTTATTGAAATATGGCATGTACTTCAGTCTCTCTTAAGAAAACAGCTTCATGACCACTGCAGGGATGGCAGTAAGACTCCTGCTGCACAGCAGTTTCAACCACTCAAGGTTTTACTACCAGCCTGATTGGCCCCCAGTGTATAGACAACAAGCTCAGTGTCTGTGTGTGTGTGGAGGGGGGCGGGGATTAAACTCATAGTAAAACCAGGAATGGCTCAAACTGCTCTGCAACAGGAGTCTTATTTCCATCCCTGGAGTTGCTTCCCCCACAGAGTATCATAGTAATGATTGGTTTTGTCAAGCCTGCTGCACACCAGGTACAAGGAACCACACACAAAGGGCCAGTGATACTGTAGCTAATAACCGGTATTCATACTGTAAGTGGCTATTGAAGCGATGGGTGGCAGCTCTTTTAAGGAAGCAGTGGTGATGTTAGTAAAGCTAGTGGGTTTTAAACACACCATTAAAGGCGAGGGACCAGGGATAATGTAGCTGATTACAGGTGATAATACATGGATATTAAAGCATCTGCTAAATGACTCATTAATAATGTTAGCCGGGTAGGCTGATGTTTAAGAAGAATGCAGCCCTACCTTGGAGTGGCAGAGGAAGCCGAACGTCACCATGATGCTGGCGGGCGCAAGCACGGCTCCGAATACCAGGCCAGCCAGGCCGGCGTTGATGACGGCGATGAGCAGGTTCTGAGCGGTGATGAGCACGGAGCACGCCCAGCAGTCCAGTGAGCCGCGCAGCTCCAGGGGGGGCTCTGGCCCCTCGGCCGCACTGTAGGGAGGGGGGACCACCACCGCCGAGGGGGGCTGCAACACCACGGCGACGGGCTGGGGGCCCGAATCCCCCGCTGCCACTCCCCCCAGCTCCTCAGCACACTCCAGCATCTCTGGAGGGAGTGGAATACAAGCAGGAAGCAGGGTTAAAAAAAACGTCAGGAAAATAGGCTTCCAACTCTGCAGCAGGAGCAGCAGTTGTTGAAGCATAGTTCACCCCCTTAGTCTCTGTAAGCCACTTTGGATAAAAGCATCTACTAAATAACTAATTAATAATAACAAAAACCGTGTGGTAATGAAGGGCTTTATTCCAAACACCAGCATCAACACACCTCTAGTTTAGAGTTTAAACTGTGAAACGTTTAGAAAGGTTCCTAAGCTTTGTCAAATCTTTGTCAAAGAGACCCATGTCAGATATAAAGATCAGCTGTAGCCAGGGGCGCTGGAACTAGTGGTGCACTCATGCTTTTAACCATATGATGGATGAATTCTCGGTACCCACAGAATATTATTATTTGTTTATTTAGCAGACTCCTTTATCCAAGGCGACTTACAGAGACTAGGTTGTGTGAACTATGCATCAGCTGCAGAGTCACTTACAACTACGTCTCACCCGAAAGACGGAGCACAAGGAGGTTAAGGGACTTGCTCAGGGACACACACAGCAAGTCAGTGGCTGAGCTGGGAGTTGAACCAAGAATCTCCTGGTTATAAGCCCTGTTCTTTAACCACTGGACCACACAGCCTCCTATTCCTGATAAATAAATAACGTAAATTATATATATATATATATATATATATATATATATATATATATATATATATATATATATATATATATATATTTAAAACTTACCGTCCTAGGAGTGTTTTGATTGAAGTAGCTGTTTGTAGCCAACTATTTTTCCAAGTTGAGGGATGAGCAAAAAGTATTACCTCTTGAGTTTTTAGCCAGGATGTAAGATACTGGAATTTTATATAAGAAATAAAACAAAAGTAATTCCTTTTTCTTAAATAATTTCAATTATGTTCAAAGATACTTTGTAGGAAAAATACAGAGCCGCTCCTGGTGTTTCCTTTCCTCTGTGAAGTTAGAACACTGTGTCCCCCTCTCTAGCTCTCTCTCTCTCTCTCGGTGTGAGTCCTTCCTTCCCACCTCCCTTGCCCTTTGCCTTGTTAAAAAAAAAGTGAGAGGAGGGGGTGTTGGGGGGGGGGGGGAGCAGGGGGACACTCCTAAGAGCTCACTGATAAACCAGGCAGGGAGAGAGAGAAGGAGTTAGGGAGGAGAAAGAGAGAGGCGAGGGGGGTGGGAGGGACTGAGTCAGGGGAGATTTGACATCTATTCTCCCCCTTCTCTGATAGCTCCAGTTACTCTTCTTAACGACTGCTTTGAAAACTATACTTTGGGAGGTTAAAGTTTTTTTTGTTTTGTTTTTTTTTAATCAAAACCTTTGCGTCTTTTATTGTTATGCAGGAAAACGCCAGATCTACTTATTTACAGTAATAATATTAGCATGTAACATTTACTTAAAATATTTTGGTAGCTCTGTGTACTTTATAGAACCATGAGAACTCTACCGGTACACTGATGAAGGCACTAGAGCCCAAACGCTGTGGGTTGTGGCGTGGCGGGTGTTAAACTGAGATCTATCCATGTGAGTCGGGGAGGGAGGGAGGCAGAGAGGCAGAGAGAGAGGCTGGGAGGGAGCCAGAGAGGGGGTCAGGGTAAGGGAGGCAGGGTAGGAGGAAGGAAGGAGAGAGGATGTTGATAACTGCACCGGTGAGATTGCAGAGCTCCTGTTTGTTCTGTTTTTCGTCTGTTTTTCTTTCGATAGCCTCTAATGACAGCTGCCAGCCCCTTTTCAAGTGAATGAGTCACCTCGACCTGGGCAGGAATCGGCACAAAAGAAGTATCCTGAGTTTTTTTTTCAGGGTAATTGCTTTGTTAAGAGTCAGCGTTCTGATTTCTTAGGATCACAACCCACCACAACCTCTGACGAATGCCCTGTCAGAAAATGTACAGCATCCTGGCGATTCTGGTCATGAACGACGTGTAGCTTTTTGTAAATCAGGGGTACTTGTCTTAACCCACCCCCATTCCCTCTTTTAGTAATTTAATGCATTTCAGGGATGGGAACTGCATAGCAGTTTCATCCATTCCCGGTTTTACTGCGAGCTTGAGTAGCCAGCACAGTGTATCGCAAACAAGCTCAGGTGTGTCTTATTAAACTCCTAGAAAACCAGGAATGGACACACTGCTATGCAATGGGAGTCTTATCTCCATGTGGGGGGTGGGGATGTTTTGGTCGGAGTGTCCTTGCTACAGCATTAGTCCAGGAAATGTAAAAATACACCAGGCTTGTCGGAGGAAGGGAGGAGGAGGAGGAGGGTGATTACAATGTCTCTGGAGCCCTGCTTTTGTTTTCTTGTTTTGCTCCACATTGTGGAGATAAGCACTGATCAAGGGGCTGGAGGGACACTTTTTTCCACTTGCACGGCTCATGTTTTTTTCAGATGGCTCTGTGGCGCCGAAGACAAACCAATATCGGTTTGACCGTTAGAAGTAAGGAAACGCGTACAAGCAGTAATAAAAATGAATTCAGTAGCTGATTGGCTCTCTGTGGCTGTATGTATGTTTAGCATGCATTTGTTTGGGAATGTGTAAACCTTTTTTTTTTTTTTAATCCTATGTCAATATAGATCACACATACATCTCTGCCATGGCTGTGAATTCAGAATTAGTTACCGGTATGATGAAAAAAGTTAATGACCAGGATTGATATACTGTAAAGCCATAAATATTCACAACCAAGATACCAGAAACACGATTTTGCTCCAGAAATGTTAGCGACCTGTTGCAATGTACAAATGTATTGTTGGTGGAATTTGATATTCCTGCCAAAATTTTTTTCATTGGTGGCAAACGCATAATAAAAGGCTTGCAAATATTTATGGTTTTACAGTATTGATGGACAGGGCCAGATTAACCCATCACTAGGCCCTAGGCAAGCATACACTTGCAGGCCCCCTAACAAACAGACACACACCTTTATGATAGCTTTTATGACTAGCCCGCCAGTTTGATCCATTCCTGGCTTTTATTAGTTTAATAAGACACACCTGAGCTGGGGCTAATCAAGCTGGTAGCAAAACTGATCTGCTTTGCAGTATTGACTGTCCTGTTTTTTTTTTTAATTACCAGGGCATCTCCTTCCCGGTGTTTGTAGAGCCACACAGGGATTGGTATCCAGCCTCGGAAGGGACAGCATTCCCAGCTGTGATTGAAGGCTTTTGAGGCGATCCGGTACCTAGCAGGTCACTGGTGTTCATTTCCATTTAGAGGTACCAGAAGAAACTTCATACATTCAATAGCAGACGTTTAGACTGTTCTTCATTAGATGTATCAAGTTGAGCTTGGGGCTTTGAACTGCTCTATTACCCAGCAAGTAACTTCAGTTTATTTCTGTTTAGAAGTATAACAGAAACTAACAGGGACAGTTATTAAAATGTATGAGGTTTCTATTAGTTTTCATAAACGTAGTACGATTCTGGGTTTATAACAGTCAACAAACCGACAGCAGTCTTAAGTTTATCAAAAGCTTTTATTATTAATAACAATAATAATAATAATAATAATAATAATAATAATAATAGTTCACACAAAATTCACAAAGTATTTAAGACGGTCCTGGCTCAGTTTTTTTCTTTCTCTGTGTGTGAATTTTTTTAAAAACAGTGCATTTATAAAATCCCCAAAAAACTAGCGTGTATCGTGTCAGAAAAAGAGGACAAAAACATTAAACCAGAATAAACAAACGAAAAGTAAAAAAACACCTTGGCCACACTTCCTCTTAGTGATCTCTCCAAACAATATCATCACTGTTTTGTCTTTTTTTTTTTTATCAATGTTTTAATTTTCAGTAAAAAGAATCCCCTAAAAAATTAGAAATAAATCACAATTTCTCTCTTATATTTAAAACAAATTTACAAGAACAGTATTCCATTAAACTGTCTCCCCCAGCCCTCCCCAGCACTAACCCATAGACAGAGAAATAAAACTTATATATATATAATATTTATACATAGAGAGAAAAAAGCACCACGAAACCGGATATTAGAGTATTATTATTATTAACAATAATAATAATAATAATAATAATAATAATAATAATAATAAAAACATTTAAAATAGCTGAGAACGCTAAAAAGGGAGAACCATTGAAATTGAATAAATAGAAGGGAAAAAAAAGACAATAAATACAACCAAAATTATACATTTCTCAAAACACAAAATTACAAAAAGAAAATCAAACAATCTGGAGGTAAAATGATAAGCTGGTTAGCATCACAAAAAACCACACAATGTATGTATGGGTATTGTTACAATTCAAGATGTATTTAACAAAAAGAAAGAAATAATAATAATAATAATAATAATAATAAATGCAGACGACACCATTTTACAACACATATACAAGAATTTCTAAGACAAAAATATTTCTTGCTATAACCCGTATATTAAGCATTCCAAACCTTTATTTTTTTTTTTATAATTCTTGTTTTGTATTCTTAATGCTTTAGAAAAAAGTTTTTCATGATTTTTTCTTTTCTTTTTTAAACTTTATTATTTATGTAAGAAGTCAGAAGGCCAATGTGGTATATATTTATTTATTTATTTATTTATTTATTTAGCCAGGCTTTAATCTAAATTCTCAGTTTATTTTATTACAAAAATAACTAAAAAAAACAAACAAACAAAACAAACAAACAAAAAAAAGTCAAGTAAAAAGTATTGTATCAAAAAAAAAAAAAAAATCCTGAATAAATATTTTTTCTTGGGAGGGAAAAAAAAAAAAAGTCAGCTTCTTTCTTTCCCCCTCCTCTCAGGACATCCAATCAGCACTCAGTAGGCGGGGCTAACAAGAGTAAACAGAGTGTTGATTGGCTGATGTAGCACCGTTAACGAAGTTGAGTAAACAGGTTGATTGGCTGATGTGTAAAAAAAAAATAAACAAATAAATAACAAAAACATAAATACAAATTTAAATGCAAAAAGAATAAAGGGTCGCCCAGCTGTCGGGAGCTCTGTGTTTTGGTTATGGCTTTAGACACCGAAGAGACTTTTCAGCGCAAGTTTGGCGCTGGTGCCTGAAAAAAAAATTTTTAAAAAAAAGAGAAAGAATTGTGTTAGAGAGTTCAAAAATGGATGGTCGCACAGTTTCATTGTGTAATTTATAATTAGTTGCAATCACAATGTAATTGTATTTGATCCTGGGCACACCTGTGTAATTGTAATTGCTGTATAATTGATCGATTCCAGTGCAACGCCACCCCTTTCCAAGCTGAATCATTCACAGTGCCAGGTTGTGTTTTACACTGAGAGAACGTTCTCGGATTTTCAACCACTTTCAGTGACTTCCCTGTTTGTTTGAACAAACGTTCTCTAGTATGTTTGTGTGTTTGTATCTGTGATCACTGCTGGGTAGAATAAACAGAGCCTTTTAAACCTGTTTTACTGTGAAAAAATATACTTTTAAAACAGTGCGTCTAAAATAAACTGCGCGTGTGAAAATAAATTGGACCTGACGCGCCTGAGACGCGCTGAATAAATGGACCGCTAAGGGTTAAAAGTGCCCCGGCTCACCAGAGTGAAGCTGTCGTAGGTCTGCATGAGCTCCTCAGTCCTGTACTGCTCCAGCACGACCACGTTGTGCAGCGTGGCGCTCCTCCGGCGGGCGCAGTCCTCACAGTGCACCACGTAAGTCTTGCGGCTGCTGTTCTCACTAGTCACGAACAGCAGGTTGTACACCTCCACCTGCACACAGGGACAGGACAGGAGTGCTTTAGTTCACCTAACCACACAATACTACAGTACTTACTGTGCAATATTATATTATGTAGTGTAGTACCCTGTGGTATACTATAGTATACACTACAATAACACTACAGTCTAGAGCACTGTACAAAAGTGTGGTTGTACAGCTATGGACAATTGCATCACCCTCTATATAGAATGAACTAATTTTGCTTCATAAAGTGGCATGAAACCTGCTGAATAATGTTACGTTAACATATTGAAATCGCACACCGCTTTGTAGTTTTGCCATTTACTTATCGAAAAACGTGACATTTCGAAATCTGACATGAAATAACTGCTGTACGACTATTATGGCTTCCGGTACAGACTTTTAAGCGATTCATCATTTTGTATTTTCTTTGACTACATGATGTTAAATAAAAGATCTAAATTACATTCAGATGGTTTTTTAATCCTAAAATTCTAGTTGAAGCAAAACCTCCACCAGATACAGAATTAAAAAAAGAAAGAATGTTAAGACGGGCGTTGACGCGGCGCGCTCATGTGAAAGGACCTCTTCACTGGCTCGGTGGTCCAGTGGTTAAAGAAAGGGGCTTGTTTACCAGCAGGTTCCCAGTTAAATCCCAGCCACTGACTCCCTGTGTGTGACCCTGAGCGAGTCACTTAACCTCCGTCCTTCAGATGAGACGTAAAACAAACAAGGTCCTATTGGAAGTGACTCTGCAGCAGCAGTTGTGATGATGCATAGTTCACACCCTAGTCTCGATAAGTCGCTTTGGATAAAGGCATCTGCTAAATTACTAATAAATAATAATAATAATAATAATAATAATAATAATAATAATAATAATACTACTACTACTCACATCACACTCATTGCAGTAGTAGGCCGGCTCGTCCTTCACACGGCTCTGATACGAGATCTTCTTCCCATCCTGGACCAGCTGGGCCCTCAGGATCTGTGAGTGCTTGATGGACTGCAGCAAGCAGTGCCTGGGAGAGAAGGAGAGGGAGAGTCATTGACTGATGGGACTTTGAGCGGCAGAATGGATCCGGCGTGCCATGGCCATTAACAAACATTGAACAGGCTGCTGAACAAGACTACGAGCTTTCTGTGTGTGTGTGTGCTTGTGAGCGACAGTCTGTGTGTCAGTGACGGTGTGCGTGTCCAGTCTGTGTGTGTGGGAATGTGAGTGTGTGTGTGTGTCTCAGTGTGTGCATGGGAGTGACAGCTGTGAGAGTGTGAGTGCGGTGGCACGTACTTGATCATCTTGTAGACGTCGGGGTCGGACACCTTGACCGTGCGGGCGATGTTCCAGGACACGTGGATCATGGGCACGATGGACTTCACCTTCTTCACCTCGTTCCACTCGTAGCGCTCCAGAGCCAGCTGGTACTGGTACGCTGCGGATCAGAGTGTTACTGTTAACAGGGCTGTGCAAACTCAATCTAGTGTGGGGATTTCAACAGTACTGGGCACACTGATTACTCCACTGTTCAGAAGGGGCTCGCCACAGAAATCAGGTACTGACAATCAGGTGAGGGTCGCTGGTGTTGGTCATGTGTGTAGCCCCTGTACCTCTGGATGGTTTATACACACCTATTAAAGTGTAGGTGTCCAGGAAGCTGGTTTATTAAAGTTCAGAAGTGCCTGCTCACCATATTTCAATACACTCTACAGGGGTGGAAATAAGACTCCTATTACACAGCAGTCTGATCCGGTCCTGGTTTCACTGAGAGTTTAATAATAAGACACACCTGAGCTTGTTACCTATACACACCAGGGCTAATCAAGCTGGTAGTAAAACCTGCAATGGGTGAAACCGCCATGCAACAGGAGTCTTATTTCCATCCCTGGTGCTGTGAGACACAGTCTGACTGCACACAATCTCAGCACAGCTCCTGTGTGACACCTGCTGGCCAGGCACTGGTAATGCAGTCTGCAAATCATACAATGATTGATTCGGGTGATTTTTTTTTTTGCACTCACGGGTGAGGGGCCCCACGTTCCAGGCAATGTTGTTGCACCAGCCCACAGCCTGCACCCAGTGCACCGTGCCGGCGTTGATCCACACCAGGTCCCCCGGCCTCTGGATGAACCGGTACACCGGGATGTTTGCCCTGTACAGATCCTCCAGCACCGGCCACCAGGACCCTGTCAGGTAGTCCACTCCGTGACTGAGGAAAAAAAAAATACATGCAAGTTAGCTTTAAACATGTGCACCACAACGTTCCCGTCGACTAATTGTGGTATCGAGCGAATCACTCACACTAGCGAACCACTTGAGTCTTCAGCTTGAATTCCCTGCTGGTTTTACCTTTTTTTTTCTCTTCGCTAAAGCAGACCAAGGACGTTGTTCAGCCCACACTCACCTCTCACAGAAATCGCTGATCGCTTTCCAGTAGCTGTCGTGAACAGCAAACCACTCGCAGTCCCCTGGGCCAATGTTGATGTTCACGGAGCAGAAGTTGTTGTTCTCCTGGTGGCCTGCAGGGGGGGGCACAGAAGAGATGCGGTTCAGAAATGCGATCGGGACAGATCGACTCGCATCAGAGCAGAAAGAGGCGTTGGAAGACTCAACAAAAGCAAACCTGCAACTAAATCTTCACACACAGAGAGCAGTGAGGTGGGTGGAACGGGCTACCCAGGGTCACCTAGTCATGCTGTTGAGGCAGAATCACTTGGATCCTTCAAGTTTGGAGATCAATCCCCAAAGTTAAGAGATCAATCAGATACTAGGAAGCAGTGATGCAAAACTTTTGGCCAGAGCTGTGATGGGCAGAATGGCCTCCTCCCGTTTGTAAACTTTCTTATGTTCCTAAATGCATTGCAAACAGAACCCGTTTACCTGAAGGTGGTCCTGAAGGCTTTAGGCAACTTGACAGAACAGACTTACATTTCAGGTGATTAAACAGGTTTCAGTATTTTATAGAACGATAACAACGGACAACGCTATACAAGTCAAGGTCAAATAATATCTTAAACGTTTTATTGCTGATTAGCAAAAAATAAATAAATAATAATAGCAGTAAAATCTGATGCAGCCCCAACCACCAAGCAGAAAGCAATCCCATTTTAAGAACCCCAGTCCTTTAGAGGATGCATTTTGTGAAGGTCTGTGTTTCTGGGTCCTGTTACCTGGGGTGCGGCTGCCCGGGACCTTCATGTAGAGTTGCACTGTGTTCATGCCCAGGATGGTGTGCCCCACGTGGCTCAGCATGTTCCCACTCGACGAGACGCGCATGAAAGCGGGCAGCTTGAACAGCTCCTGCAGCTGGGACTTCCACCTGAAAGAGGGGAGAGAGGGAAGGAGGAGAGGATGGGGGTTAGCAATGACCACATATCAGGGAACAGAACAGTATTGATTTATTAGTTTTCAGTGGAAAAGCCATTTGAGCTGCAAACCTTTGGTTTACAAAGGCGTCCCGGGAGGAAGGCAGGAGCAAGTTCCAGTTATTTATTTATTTATTTTTTAGCAGACGCCCTTATCCAGGGCGACTTACAACTGTTACAAGATATTGCAATATTTTTACATACAATTTCCCATTTATACAGTTGGGTTTTTACTGGAACAATCTAGGTAAAGTACCTTGCTCAAGGGTACAACAGCAGTGTCCCCCACCTGGGATTGAACCCATGACCCTCCAGTCAAGAGTCCAGAGCCTTAACCTCTACTCCACACTGCTGCTACACACAAGCATGCAGAGAGCTCACCGCTTCACACTCCATGAGTTACTGTATTCACATCACATCACATGCAATCACAAGGCTGCTTCAAGCGATCAAACAGCAGCCTCTTAAACTGAGAGAAAGTGACACTGTGGATCCGAGCCAGGTGGGGAGTTTATTCCAGTCCGAGGGGCAGCAAAAGCAAACTCTTTCCTTCCAATCGTGCTTCTCACCGTTGGGATTTTAAAATATTGTAACAGAACCGCAGCACTTTAAAAACTGCCCATAAAGACCTGCAATCAGGTTCAGTTTTACACTCAAATGTGATCCTAACTTAGCATTCTGTTAGGTTCATATTTCCAGCTACCTTTTTTCTGCGGTTAACACTAAACTTTTTGTCTTAACTTGATTCAAGTGTTGAATTTACACAACAAAACCAAAAAAAACGTCAAGTTCTGCATGTATACATTTAACAGAACCAGGTCACCGAAACGTAATTAACGCTGTGTGGTGCAGAACTTTTAATCCTATCTAGTTAGTAGTGACCAAATGAAAAAGAAATCCATTGTGTGCCCCAAAACAAAACAAGCTGCAGTACCAGAGTTTGCACAGCAGGTGGCAGCACACCCCCACGTTTAGTCTGAGAGCAGCACATGGTGTTTCAACGTGACTGGAAAGTTCCAGAGAGATCTCAGAGCCACACAAAGAGACGGAAGTGGTAACACTGAGGTATCTGTTAGAAGTGATTTAAAAACAATCTACAAACACATTATTAATTATGCCATTAACAATTGTAGAATATGATTAGAAATAAGAAGTCTATTACTATAAACTTACCATTTTTTCTTTTTTGGTATTGTTTATAAATCAGTTACAACAGATATTAGTCTGTCTGCCTTGCTGTCTATCTGTGTCTGTCTTTATAGGTTTATTATTATACACTTGCCAGTGGTTTTGCTATTGTTAGGCTTGCTGGTCCAGTGGGGCTTCATACCAGGAGGTTCAAATCCTGACTCAGCCACTGACTCGCTCTGTGTGTGTGTGTGTGTGTGTGTGTGTGTGTGACCCTGAGCAAGTCACTGAACCTTCTTGTGCTCCGTCCTTCGGATGAGACGTAAAACAAACAAGGTCCTATTGGAAGTGACTCTGCAGCAGCAGCAGCAGTTGTTGATGATGCATAGCCTACCCCCTAAGTTGCTTTGGATAAAAGCGTCTGCTAAATGACTCATTAATTAATAATAGTAATTGTATGGGCCTGCTTTGCATTATTGTTTTTGCTGGTTTGTAAAAATCATTTGTAACAGATTCCTGAATTAAAGTGTTACCCGAGAAGCCAGGAGACTTACCGCTTGGCGTCTGACAGGTCAATGTTTGTCCCGAATTTGATAATCTTCCCCACGGGTTTCTGATCCGTAGCACTGAAATAAAAACATTGCAAGAAAATGTAGATGTTAAAAGTTTGTTACTCCCCCATAATTATCTGTAGAAAACCACACAATACTATAATACTTACTGTGCAATATTATATTATGTAGTGTAGTACCCTGTGGTATACTATAGTGTACACTACAGTCTAGTGTACTGTACAAATGTAATCTCCCTACAGAATGAACTCATTTTGCTTCACAAAGCAGAATGAAACCTGCTGAATAATGTCACGTTAACATATTGAATTACACGCTGCTTTGTACTTTTCCAAATATTTAGCGAAAAACTGACAGAAAAATGTGACATTTTGAAATCTAACATGAAATAACTACTGTACTATTATGGCTTCTGGTATATGATTGCACAATGTTAAATAAAATATCTAAATGATGTTCATATAGTTTATTTTATTGATTCATTTATTTTTTTAATTAATGTCTCAATCCTAAAATTCTAGGAGATGCAAAACTTTTGGCCAGAGCTGTAGATTGGTTATTGCAGTCTCTGCAGAAATACAGCCCTACAGTGTACTCTAAAATCAGCCCTACAGTTTTTTGGAGCATTTTTAACTGGCATCGTCGACCTGTTGTTTTAATTCTCTCTTTAACGATATTGTTATGATAACTGACTCTCATTTTGTTAACCCCTAAAGGCAAGTCTAAATGTAACGCATCAAATTACATAAATAAATACACACAGCTTGTGATCACAGCACAGAAAAAATGAAGGTGGTACTTCATGGTTTTGTGTCAGGATTACACACACAGTGACTGAGGGGCTTCAGTTGTGTGTACTTGTATGATCCCGATTGCACTGCGTCAATTGTATGACAGTATTAGGATGATTTTTACCCATTGCTGGGGGGCTCCGGGGCGACAGGGGGCTCCTCTTCATCCTCTTCTTCATCACTTCCCTTCTCCTCCTGAAATCGAAGCAGCAAGTTAGTGTGGAGAAACCA
Organism: Huso huso; assembly: GCA_036884735.1. Classification (NCBI taxonomy): domain Eukaryota; kingdom Metazoa; phylum Chordata; class Actinopteri; order Acipenseriformes; family Acipenseridae; genus Huso; species Huso huso. The sequence continues at coordinate 32,856,377 of CM072681.1, forward strand.
ACCGCGTCGAGAAATCAAGAGATCGACTAGCGACGCGAACGCCGTGCTATCAAATCACTGCTATCTGGGATTCACACACAGTTCAAGAACAGTGTCAGCCATCTACAGCTCTAGCCAAAAGTTTGGCATCATCCTGTAGGATGAACTAATTCTGCTTCATAAAGTCAAATGAAACCTGCTGAATAATGTTACGTTAACATATTGCATCACACACCGCTTGAAAAAGCGACATGAAAAAACATGATTTTTGAACTACTGTACTACTATTATGGCTTCCGGTATAGACTTTTGCATTTTGTAGTTTCTTTGATTTACATGATGGAAGATCTAAAACGATGTTCTTTTATTAGTTTATTTTTTATTATTAGGTCTCAATCTTAAAATTGCAGGTGATGCTAAACTTGTGTCCTCTGCTGCAGTGGCGAGGAAGCGCGGGTGCAGGCAGTACTCCGGCTGGGCTCACCTGCAGGCTCTCCTGGAAGGAGGAGGCTTGGTACTGGGCGTACTTGGCGATGGTGGTGTGAGAACGGCTGCTCTCGCACGGCCAGGTCTGCCGGTCTCCGGTCGGCTCCCAGTTCTCGTCGGAAGGCTGCTGGACTTGCGTCCGCACCTCCACCGAGTGCTCCCCGTTCGCCTCCACCAGGGACTTTGTGGAGAAGAGGCCCAGGTCTGGAGAGTAGAGGGAGAGAGAGGGAGAGAGGGAGGGAGGGAGAGAGGGAGAGGGAGAAAGGGAGAGCGAGGGAGGGAGAGAGAGAGAAAAATAAATGAACATGCCACCAGCTTTGGACTATTCCTATTCACAAACCGTAACAAAATAAGGGCCGTATTATGAAAGCATCATAATCAACTCCTACTGTAAGAATAGAAAAATACATAAAAAAAAAAAAAAAAATAAATAAAAAAAAAAATAATAATAATAATAATAATAATAATAATAAATCATCCCGTACATTTTTACAAAAACGAGAAACAAAACTTAGGAAAGCATTTGAAGAGAGCTTGAAAACGTGTAAACTTTAGTAGTACGGTTCTAATTTCGTTCAAAATCACTTTCATGAAAACATAGGAGTTGATTAACGACTGGAGTAAATGCTTTGAAAAGGGGGCCCTTGTGAAGTGGACACACTGCTTGTGTGTGTAATGAGATTGGGGGTTGGGGTACTCACTGAGGCGCAGGGATCCAGCCAGCCCTCTAATGACAGTGATGGGGTTTTTGGGGTCCGTGCAGAACTGCAGGAGCACCGGGGAGAACCCGTCCCGCTTGCTCTCCAGCTGGAACAAGAAACACAGAGATGAAGATCAAGCTCAGTACAGCAGCTGTAGGTGTCACCCTCACTGCAGCCACTAGGGGGCAACGTGAGCTTAAAAACAAAAGTTTTGCATTATCACCCTATAGAATTAACAAATTTTGCTTCATAAAGCTGAATGAAACCTGCTGAATAATGTTACGTTAACATATTGAATTACACACCGCTTTATAGTTTTCCCCATATACTTAACGAATAACTGACAAATTCTGAGATGTCATTCTGTAGTTTCTTTGACTGATTACACGATGAGAAATAAAATATCCAAAATGATGTTCATATAGTTTTAATTCTAGGTGATGCAAAACTTTCGGGAGTGTAGCGCCCAAGAGAAACCCCAATGCTGCCCTTTCTGGAGCCGATCAGTTTGCCCCGGGACACTCACGTAGATACTGGGGGTGGGAGGATTCAGTCTCTCCTGGGGGCTGCCCGAGTTTCCCATCACAGGCTTCACAGAAAACGCAGGCAAGAGATACGACTCTCGAAACCTCCCTTTGATTTTCGCATTCCTGGAAATTAAACACAAAGACAGGACACGCGTTAGTCTGGGGGCGACGGCCGGGATCGTTCCTCCAGTGTTTCGGATCTTCTCAGCGTTTACAGCAGGGTGGTCAAAACTGGCCCTTCCACTGCTAGTCCGAGTTTCAAAACCTGCTCTAAAATTGTCTTTCTGAACCAATTAGACCTCCTTCCGGACCCTGAACTAGTTAATTATCTCATTTTACCTGTTAAACAAACCTGGAGCTGAATAATGGCTCTCCAGGACCCTCTGTGATGGACTGGACACCCCTGCATCAATAGCTGCTTATATATAGAAGACACCAACTCATAAACTACATCTATAATGTGCAGAGTAGACAGACAGCACTTCTGAAACATTCTGTAGTTATTCCATGAACAAGGACAGCTAAATAACCCCGTCCATCACTGTTAAACCAGGCTCCTGATTATCACTTTAACATTAGCGAATGTCACGTCTAAGACACCCCAGTGCCGTGACTGGACAGTCCTGCTTTCAGGAGTCCACTTACTTGTTTGGGGGTGATCATTTAGTTGAAGACACGATGGGGGTGGCCATTCCAAACCGTTTAACTGAACCAATTAAACCTCCGCCCGGACCTAATTCACAATCTCATTTTACTTGTTAACCCCGGAGTGGAGGAACGGCCCTGGCCGACCGAGACAGGCTGGACAGCCCCGGTTTGTTTCTCAAGTCCACTTACTTGCAGGCTTGGATGACCTCGCTGGCCGTGTTGCGGATGGTGATCTGGGACAGCGGGATGCTCCTCTTCTCCTCCACCTCGGAGGCAATGAACCGCTCCCGCTCGCCGCTCTCCACTTTGATCAGGCGGATCTTCAGTTCCTTGGGGGGCCCGTCCGAGAGGCCCTTGAGCTTCAGGAAGTCCGCAGGGCCCAGGGCCCCGCCGCTGCCACCCCCACCCTCCCTGCTCCCGCAGGAAGAGGCCACTCCCCCGCCTACCGCCTTCCTCTTGGGCTCGGCGCCGACTCCCGCACACTCGCCCTTCCCCTTCTCCCTGGCTTGGCTGCCCTTTCTCTGCATGTCCAGATTGCCCAGCACTTGCCTGCTCTTATCCTTGTGCGATTTGCCTTCCTTGTCTTTGTGTCGCCTGCTTGAGCTGCAGCTGCTGCTGCTGCCAGTTCCGCTCCGACCAGAAGAAGATGATGATGAAGAGGTGTTGGATGTCGGTGAAGAATCCCTCTTCCTGTGTTTCTTGTGTTCTTTGCGGTCTTTCCTCTCCCTCCTCTCGCTTTTGCAGCCCTTCTCCGGCCTCTCCCTCTCCTTCTCAGTCTTCCTGTGATCCTTCTCGGGCTTGACCCGGCAGCTCCCGGCGGGAATGGCGTGCCGGGTCAGAAGGACCTCGCAGCTCCGGCTCAGCTCGGATATGGATGCCTCAGATATGGTCACCAGCTGCTGCTGCTCCTCCTCCTCCTTCACTTCGGAAGTCCTGGCTTCCTTCTCCAGACCCCTAACCCCGGCTTTGCCATCCTCATCATCATCATCATCATCTTCGCTGTCCTCGTCCTCCTTCTCCGTCTCCTCTTGCTTCACCTCCACCCTCGCCGCGAAATCAGACTCTTCCGAGTCGCTTCTGTCGAGCCCGGCTCTCTCCTGCTCCTGGCCGGCTTGGGCCTTGGTTTCCCCCCCGCCCCTCGGCTCCTTGTCTTCCCGGGCCGGCGAGGTCGTCGTCGTGTCCGACGAGAACCGCAGCGGCGCAGGAGGTGGGGCGTACTTGAAGGAAGAACCCCGATTTCCAGCACCGCCAGGGGGGGGCCTTCCAAAAGGCCCTCCCCTGTAGGAATACTTCTGGCTCTCCAGGACCGAGGCGAGGGATTTGAACATGTTCCTCACGTCTGTCTGCTGCTGCTGCTGCTGCTGCTGAGGAGCTTGGAGCAGCTTGGCCGGAGAGTGCAGCAGCTTGTTATCTTCATCATCTTCCTCCTCCTCCTCCTCCATCTCTTCCTCCTCGATTCCGATCGGAGATTCCTCTCGTTTCCGCTCGGGGAAGCCGTAAAGCTTGGCCAGGTCGTTGTGAAGGTAGCTGCTGCTGTTGTAAACGTGACTCTCCTTGACCAGAGGAGCCGGGGGGAAGGAGGGAGTTGGTTGCTGCTGGGGCTGAATCTGGCAGCTTGGGCTCAGCTTTAAAGAAGAGTTCCTCGCCTCCTTTTCAGAGACGGAGGACGACCTGCTGTATGAAGTCGACGACGTGGAAGACGACGCCAGCGAGCCCTGCCTGCTCAAGACCGGGGGGTTCTTGTTCACCAGGCTGAAATCCACGTTGGAGGGCTTGGGTCTCTCCAGCAAGGGAGGGGGCTGCCGGCTGTCTTTGAGGTCCGGCAGCGGCCGGGGCACGGGCAGAGGGGAGATGGGGGAGTAGCGATCCCCGCTAGCGCTGCTGTTGTATAACTCATCCTCCTTCTGGATCGACTCGTCCAGCATCTTCATGATATTTGCCAGGCCGTCGGGGAGAATGGGCTCCTCGAACTGGTCCCCCATCCCCTGGTCTCCCGTCCGGCTGGGGAAATCTTCAAAGAGCTTCTCGGGGGGTTTCCTCCCTCCTCCTCCTCCTTCTTCTTCTTTCCTGGTCGTCGGGTATTCCTGCGTTTCTGTGGGGAAGAGAGGCAGGACCCCCGAGGTGGCCGGGTCTTTGGGTAAAACGGCTGCTGTCTGTTGCATCAGTCGGCTGCCCATCAGCTCCGAGGGCCTGTGCAACGATGGCAGTGGCGAGGGCGACGGTGAGGGTGATGCAGTTCCTGAGGTATTTGGTGGCTGGGGTACCTGATGAGCAGGACTGCCTGACCCGCTACTCCGTCTCTCCCCCTTGGCGATGAAATCCAGCCTGGCCGCGGAAGCAGAGGGGGCGGAAACGATGACGGGGGCCGCGGTCCCGGTCTTTTCCGACGTCCAGAAAGGCGGCACCGCCCCCGGCTCTTTCTCCCCATATCGGGGAGAAGCCTTTCCGCCATCCTCACCCCGAGCCTTGATCACGGGTGCGGAGAGCAGGCGCTCCAGACTCGCCACCGCCTCCTTCTCGTCTCCTCCGTCTCCCTCCGGCTGCTTTCCTTCCCTCTCCTCCTCCCTCTCCCGTTCTCGGACCCTGTCTTCCAGCTCCGCGTCCAGCTTGTCCAGCACCTCCTCGATGCTCAGCGGCTGCCTGCGAAGAGGCTCGTGTCGGTAAGGGCTGGGCGAGGGGGCGGACCGGGGAGGGTTCAGAACAAGGGGAGGGGGCTGCACGGCAGCAGGAGGAGGAGGAGGAGGAGGAGGAGACGGAGACGGCTTGCGGCTGACCTCGGCTGTCATGTTTTTCAGCTTCTCAAAGTGCGGTGCCAGCACGCTACGGGACGAGGAGGAAAAGGAGGAGGAGGAGGACGAGGAAGATGTTGCTGTAGTTGCAGCAGTGGCAGTCCGGGGAGGCTCACAGCGTTTGTAAAAGTACTCCCGTTTCTCTAAAGGAGGCTGGATCTCTCTCCCGTCCGGCTCTCCCAGCAGCTGGTTTTCTCCCTTAAGCCCCGGAGTCATCAGGACTGGGGTCGGCAGGGGCTCCTTCCAGCCTGCAGTGGATCTCAGGACGCCAGGAGTCGGAGAGCCTGTAGGGGGCGCTGGGACCTGGACTGCACTGCTGCCGCTGTAGGGGTTACTCCGGCAGATGTCCGTGGCAGCGGGGGTGGTCCCTGGCATCGCGGGACGGCCTGCGTGGGGGTGCCCGTGCCCTAACAGGGGGGCTCCCCTCTCCAAAGGTCGCCTGTGACCCTGAGTTTCTAGACCCTGATTTCCGGGGTACCGACCTGACGTCTGGAGAGGAGAAAAAAAAAAAAAGAGAGGGGAAAAAAGTTATTTAAAAGGTGTTCATGAGGGGTGGGAATAAGACTCCCGTTGCATAGCAGTTTGATCCAGTCTTGGTTTTACTGTGAGTTTAAAAAAAAACACACACCTGTGCTTGTTACCTATACACTGTGCTGGCTAATCAAGCTTGTTGTAATAAAATCTAGAATTGTTGAAACTGTTGTGCAACGGGAGTCGTCTTGCTATCCTTGTAATGCAGTTATGAATTACAGGACTCAACATTTAACAGGAGACGGTCAGGTCAACTCAAAAAGTTAAATAAAAGTAAACTCACCACATTGGAGGCGTGGCTGTTTCTTTGCTGCTGCTTTCTCCAGCTCTCATTTGTGGAGGAGGAAGAGGGAGCGGCGCCCAGGCCGTGAGGTATTCCGCTGAGGGAGGAGCTGCCACGGGCTGGTGTCAGTGGGGGAGGCAGCAGAGTTTGCTGGTTGTGATGAGGGTGGTGGTGGTGGTGAGAGTTGTAAGGCACGCAGGTAATGTTTGCTGGTGAGACGTTGGGCCGGTTGAGCCTGGCCTGCTGGGGAGAGGGGAGGAAATAAGGATTATGAGGGTTATTGGAATGTATTTGGTGTATAACATGAAATACTACTGCAATGCTATTGTGGCTCTGATAGACTTTTGGAGATATCATTTTGCAGTTTCTTTGATGACGTGATGTTAAATAAAATAAATTATGTTCATTCTAGGAGATGCAAAACGTTTGGCCATAGCTGCCACATATCGTATTACCTAGATCATATATTGCCCGTGATGGCTGACAGAGTAGGGCTCCCTGTACGCACGGGTGCTCGGGTTTAACTTTTTAAAACATAAACTGGCGACAAGGTAAAAAAAAAAAAACAAATACAAAAAATTCACACACTGGTCCTTACCTGCTTGCTGCTACTGGTCTCTCTCGGATCGTTCCTGGGGTCCCCCGTACCTCTCGCCTGGCCCCCGTGGTTGTAGCTGGGATGCTGCCGGCTCTCCCCTGCTGGTTGCTGGTGGGGGTGGAGGGGGGCGTGTGGGTGGGGGGGGTAGCGGCTGCCCTGCATTATCAAGGGGCCTGGGGCTGGAGTCTGGGGCAGGGGTTTGGGCAGATTACTGCAGCTGCTGTGTTGGATGTGATTGCTGTTGAAGTGAGAGGAGAGGGGTGGGCAGGAGGAGGAGGAGGAGGATGAAGAGGAAGAGGCGGAGGGGATGGGAGATGGAGGGGTGGTCTTGTAAGGGTAAGCACCCAGGACTGGGTTCTGCTGATCCTGGAGAAGAAGAAAGAAAAATAATGACAATAATAATAATAATAATAATAATAATAATAATAATAATAATAATAATAATAATAATACATTTCACCATTGTGTATTCCGTAATCCACTGTAATAACTAACATCGACACGCAACGCCTTCATTGCGTGCGACGGGGGTCTGTGAAGCCAGACCCTGCAGTGACTGATGAAGACCTCACCTGATAGTCGCTCTTCCTCTCGGGGGGCCAGGACGACCCCCCCTTGTGCAGGGGGTTCCACAGCCCCCCCGGCTTGGGCAGCTGGTAGTGTCCCCCCGGGTGGTGGAGGGGGTGTGTTGGGGGCAGGTTTGGCATTGGGGGGCGCGGCATTCCGGAGCGATTAATCTGCGGGCGGGAGAGGAAAAAAAACAAAACAAAAAAAACACTCAAATAACTTCAAGGGTTAAAGCTTTAGGGTCATATTCTAGTTATTAAATTTTAAATAAAGTAATATGAAAACGATTCTGTGCTAAATTATCATCTTGGGCTTCCTACTAAAAATCGAAGGACTTTTTCAATCTACCAGCACTCCAGCACGGTGTTGTTTCACGTCAGGCAAAGTTGTTTCTTCCTCTCCTGGTCTTTGTTCCAACCCTGTTCTAAACTGTTTAACTGAACAATAATAAATCTCCAATCAAACCCTGAAGTAGATCACAATCTCATTTTACCTGTAAAACCTGGACTGGAATAGAGCCTCCTGGACTGCGATTGGGCAGCCCTGGACTAATGAGTCTTGTGTATTAATGCAGCTGCAGTGTTTGGGATCCCTGCAGGTTAGCGATCCATGGGGGGAAATCTTGGAAGAGGTTAAGAAGCACTGCTGGGAAAGGAGGAGTGTGTGTTTTGAATGCCCCCGTTTTCCCTCTGCTTGGTCTCACCTGGTCTGGGCTGATGCTCCTCCTTCTCTTCACCGGACTGGGGATCTCCTCACTGGGAGGGGTGGAAGGTACCACGTGGTGAATGTGAGGGGTGTGCTGGATCACCGAATGGTCCACATGTGCTGCTGGCCGCTTCAGTTGGCAGCCGTTTTTCCCTGGGTAGTTTCTTGCTTGCTGTGAACAAAACACAAAATCACTGTCAAGATTATTTTTTTTTTTTTTTTTTTTTTTTAAAACCCAAATTACACAGCAGCTTGATCCATTGAAGGATTTATCCCCGGCTAATGCCTTCATTATAAAACTAGAGTCAAGCAGACCAGCGTTTGGGCTCTAGTGCCTTCATCAGTGTTATTGAAACTAGAAGAGACTGAGTCAAGCAGACCAGCGTTTGGGCTCTAGTGCCTTCATCAGTGTTATTGAAACTAGAAGAGACTGAGTCAAGCAGACCAGCGTTTGGGCTCCAGTGCCTTCCTCAGTGCTATTGCAGTAGTGGAAGTGCTTGTCAGTGTTTGATCCCTGAATGATTACCTGCTGCAGCAGATCCCACACTTCATGTAGCGGAGGCAGGTTGTGAGGCCGGTGCTGGTGTGGACTCAGGTACTGGAAAGAAAGAAAGAAAATGATCTTTAACTGCAATAAACTTAATTCTCCTCGTGTCTATGTTTGCACTATTAAGTAAATACATTTTGATCATTTAAAAAAAAAAAATAAAGCTTTTAAAAAAAGATACTGCAATACGTATTTCTCATGTCTTTTTGCATTCGTGCTTATTAAGTAAATGTTTTTTTTTTTTTTGTTTTTTTTAAGTATTTTTAGAATTTAACATTTTGCATTAGTGCTTGCACTACTAAGTAAAACGACATGTATTTTTTAAAAAAATATTTGCAAACATTCCTTCCCCCTGTAGCTTTAATAAGATATTGCATTGAACACATTTTTCATGTATCTTGTTGCATTGGAGCTTAAGTAAAAGAAAATAAATCATTTGATTGTGAGCAGATTTAGCCGATTGCTCCAGTGGAAGTGAGCAGCGGTTTTGAAGAGTAAGTCATGGGGTTGCAAAAAACATAGCGTCACACATCCTCAAATGCTGCTACAACTGTTTAAATAACGTACCTGTCATTTTTCTTTTCATTGTTAGCATCCTGACAACTTTTTACACTTACCTTCAAAGTCTGTTTCAAAGCTCTTTTCAAAGCGTCCGCTCTCGTGCACCGATAGGGTCAGGATTCTCGGCTGCATTGTCAAACAGGTAACACAGCAGTAACGAGCCATGCTGTGTTACGGAACTGAAAAGCCAGAGATCTCAAAATCGGACATTATGAAAAGAGCTTTGAAACAGACTTTGAAGGTAAGTGTAAAAAATTGTCAGGATGTTAACAATGAAAAGAAAAATTACAGTTGCAGCAACACGTGTAACGCTATCTTTTTCCGAACCCCGCTACTTACTCTTTAAGACGGAATTACTTAGACTTTTTTAAACCCTGATCAGTGAAAGTTTCACAGCGCGGGGCTGCCCCTCACCCTCTGCAGCTGATTGGCTCGCGCGGCGAGGTGGGTGTGGCCCGGGCCGTAGCCGTGGCAACGCGCCCCGTTCTGGTAGCACCTCAGTGCCTCCTCCAGCTCCTGCTCCGACTCGTAGATCTGACCCAATTGCTCCCACAGCCGGGCCTGCTGACGGTCCCTCTGCAGAGACTGGACCAGCCCGTGAATCAGCTCGATCCGGTCAGAGAGCAGGGGCCGGGGGGGAGCGGGGCTGAGAGAGAGAGAGAGAGAACATTAAAATCGTTTTTCAGTTTATTTCTATTGTTTTATATGAGATTCATACAAGGTCATCATGCATTTGCTTTCTAGTTTTCCATTAGTCCCCATTTAGCACTTTTATCCAAAGCAACTTACAGAGACTAGGGGGTGAGCTATGCATCATCAACAACTGCTGCTGCTGCAGAGTCACTTCCAATAGGACCTTGTTTGTTTTACGTCTCATCCGAAGGACGGAGCACAAGGAGGTTAAGTGACTTGCTCAGGGTCACACAGTGAGTCAGTGCCTGAGCCAGGATTTGAACCTGGAACCTCCCGGTAATAAAGCCCCTTTCTTTAACCACTGGACCACACAGAAAGACCAGAAGAGAGTTTATTTATCCATCCCCTTACAAGCACTGCTTTACTCACCCTGGGGGAAAGTAGAGTTTGCTGGGGTGGGCGAGGCTGGTCATGTGACCTGCCGGCAGGTGAGAGGGAAGCTGTGATTGGCCGACGCTGGCTGGGCCCCTGCATGAGCAAGAAGAGGGGAAAAAGAATTGAAAGATTTATCGACTTTCTATTCACAGCGCAAAAAAACATGCGCTATCCTCGCAGACCTAAGTGGAGGTGTTGAAAGCGCTGCATAATGCTCCACAGTATAAGAGGAAGAAAGAGGGTGCTGCAGAATGTTACCTGGAGGGGGGTATCCAGGCTCGGCTGCCTGGGGGTCCCCATGGCCCCCCCCGACCGTCCAGAGGGAAAGTGCTGCTGCTGCGCCCACCAAACTGATCCACTGTGTGATGCATCCAGCCTGGGAGAGGAGAGGAGAGAGACAGAGAGGGCGAGGGAGAGAGGAGAAAGAGTGAAGAGAGGAAGAGGGAGAGCATTTACAATGCTTCCCTTTGCTTTACCAGACCTCTCTGTGCTTTACAATGCTTCCCTATGCTTTACCACACCTCTCCATGCTTTACAATGCTTCCCTATGCTTTACCACACCTCTCTGTGCTTTACAATGCTTCCCTATGCTTTACCACACCTCTCTGTGCTTTACAATGCTTCCCTATGCTTTACCACACCTCTGCACTTTACAATGCTTATGATTTACCATGCTTTCACTGTGCTTGATTACACTTTGCTATGCTTTTACTATGGGAGATTTTATACTTACCACGTTAGCTGAGTCTGCAAGTCTCTCCACTGCAGTCTGTTCCTGGTCCCTCTCCCAGTTTAGAGAACTGAAGTCCTTCTTATTAGTGCGTGTGTGCGTCTATACACACGAATCTGTCTCTGCAAAGTGTCAGCTCAGAGTTACTCTGTGTGTCTTCACAGCTCCATACAAGCACACTGGACGAGAGAGGGAGAGAGAGAGAGAGAGACTTGAGTTCATTGTCGATCCACACTGAACTGCAACGTTCCCTGATCGTTCTCCTCCTTTGGTGTACTCTGTATTTATTTCAATGAAGTTTAGGACTTGGATTAATCCAAATGCATCCTAGTTCCCCCGAGATCCTTGGAAATGTGTCCTCGGTGGGGCGGGGGAAAGTCCGTACCAAGTGCAATCACAACTGCGCCGCCGGTTCTCAAGATGTAGCTTAAATATATTCCTGTCAGCTTACTGAGTACCGCAATAAAAATGTTTCATACAGCTTCATAACAAAAAAAAAAAATCTAATATATCATAACAAAAAATGCATTAAAAAAATTACACAGTACATCAATTTCTTACCTTATTTAATTTAACAACTGAATGCAATTCAAACTGCTGTTCATAAAGATGCCTTGGGAATCATAATCAAAAAATAACTAAATAAATCCATGCATATTTCACAGATGCTCATAAAAGTACTACATAATATATAAAAGAACGATTTTACAAGAGACGCATTTTTAATAAACTACAATATAAAAAAGGATCTCAATAGACTGTCTGTAATAATTGCTCCTGTTAACTGAACCACAGTACTATGCGTAAGCATATTCCCAGACAGCTAGCAGCTCTCTCTCAGATGCCTGGCTGCAGTTTTTAAAAGGGGTTTAAAGAGTCCTTGTGACCATACACCAGCCCCCTTCCTACATGAAAGGGGTCATGTGGTACCAGAGCCCCCCCCCCCCCTCCTCTCCACCCCCCCATTACACGACTGATGTAAGCACTCAGCAATGCGCTCCAGTCTTTGACAATCTCCACGGAGCAGAGACAGGCTGTGCTCCCAAAAGCACAGAACCACACACTCTCTCTTTAAAGCACGACGTTGCGTGCGCTGGGTTACAAAAGGGCTTGAATGCCGCAGAGGTTCAGGCGAAGACGCATTTAGAAGCACGCAGAAAGGGAAAGAGAGAGAGGGACAACAGAAAGGTCTATTTCTGGCCAGCAATGCTGGTGAAGTGGCTGTTTCTGTAACTTGTTTATACACAGAGGCGGAGGGGAGAGGAGATCAAACAGCCTTCTAAACATAAAGATATATATTTAGAGAAGAAAAACATTCTGTCCATTCCTTCTCCGTAGGCTTGCACATTCTCTGTGTCTCTCTCTCTCTCTCCTTATAGTTTTAAAATAGAAGAGAGGGGGTTTTATTTTTGACCCCGCTGAATCATTTTAAAAAGTCATGATGCTAAACCAGTCACCCCCCCCTCGTTTCCTTGTGGGCTCCGTCGGGCCGTCATCACCTCGACAGTCACAGCCAACAGGAGTCCAGCACAGTTCCACTAATATCAGATTGCACTGACCGGACTGCATAACAACAAGACCACTTTCATAAACAGAACAGCCTTTATGTAACTCCTGAGTCAATGTGCTTTTATACCCTGCTTAAAAATAAATGCGACACACATTTCCCAAGCCAGCTATTACAATAGTCAGTTACTAGTATCGCTTATTCATGAAGTATTTCCAGTGATTGACGAGCATCCTTGGAGCTGTTTTAGAATTCTCTCTCTCTCTCTCTCTCTCTCTCTAGCTATCCATAGATAGATAAAGTTCTATTGTCTTGCCCTCCCCATTATCTCAGTCGGAGGTCTTGGAATCCTATTGTATTTAAAAATCTATTCTAGTTCCACACCTAGTTGAGTCTCCTGTGTCTTTGCAAAGATTATAGATTAGACAGACCCCTCCAACTCTGGGGTGCATTCACATCACAGCCTCCTCAAGCATCTGGAGGTGCGTTCGTAAACTCAATGTGACGCTTTGAAAGAGCGTCCGAGAAATCTCTTCGGAGTGCTTCAGAGCGTGAATTTTCTCTTCAGTTTTAGAACGACCTCATGAAGGCGTATCTCATGAATAGTCATACATGGCCCTGGTATCGGATAACGGGGCGGTCATAAGTAAACAAGCTGGCTGATAGTGAGTCCCCGCACAGAGAACACGGACATTTGCAGAGCTTTTTTGAGATGTTATAGTAATAAAATAATGACTTGGATCGCATTATTGAGGAGTTTGGTGATAAAACGAGTGATCAGGAGATGATTGATCGATATGTACGACTATTATTATTATTTATTTCTTACATAGGTGAAAGCTATAGCGAACGAAAGGGTGGGGCGGGGCTGGAGATGCCTAGTGAGTGCTTTGTTGTTATGCAGGGCCTTTTAAACCCGTTTGACTGTGAAAAAAATACTTTTAAACAGTGTGTCTAAAATTAACTGCGCATGTGAAAATAAATTACACCTGGCGTGCCTGACGCGCATTTAATAAATGGACCGCAAAGGGTTAATGGCTTTTTCTTAGACTGATACACAATCGATTTATATATATATATATATATATATATATATTTACACAAGTTTTCAACTCTTCAGTCTAATACTACTGTAATTATTACTGCTGCGCTTCAGTTTGAATTTTTTTTTTTTGTGCGGTGGTACTGTTTAACAAAAAATAAATAAAAGAAAGAAAAACTGGTCAGTGCTTATTGGTGTTGAACAAGGCTAGTGTGCAGACAACTCCTCCCCTGTCACCCCTTCAGTCGCTTCAAAACGTAAAACCCGAACTTAAAATATGTGGAGTATCATTTTTTCCTCAAAAAACATTTAAATGACAAATATAGAAATAGATAATAAAAACACGTTTAGAATACACCCGCATCCACCACAGCGAGCCGTTAGCCATTTTGAAAGTGAACGCTCTGAGAAATCCAGCTCTGAAGCTGGAGCGGCCAGAATGTGCTCCGAGCGCTCCCAAATTCATCTCCTCTGAGTTTTCAAACGACAGCACAGAGCGCTCAAACGGTCAGAGTGTGCTCTGAAACTCTGAGATTGAGTTTTCAAAACACTTATCAAAAAAACAGTCCCTGTAGTTTAATGAATACAGGTCATTATGTTTTACAATGAAGTAAGGCCAATGTTATACTGTCATTCTCAGCAAAAAACTGCCAAGCAACTAATTCCACGGCTCACCTCTGGGTGGCAGTGTAGTTCACCGACTACTATACAAACTTTACCTTCATAGGCCTGATTTGACAGCTTCTTTTTATTCACCGTTTTAATTTTTATTAAATTCCTGCATGTAATTAGTGGCGTTTACCCTTAATTGACCTCGAAAAATATTTCAAACAGTCTGATGACATCACAATCTTGGCATACAAACATTCTCTCACCTTCAGCTCGGCATGAACAGTCTTGTCTAAATCGGGGTCATTGATTCAGCTTCTCCAGCCAGTCATGGCTTCCGGATTCTCTGGAGACTTGTCAACAGTCTAAATGGAAATAAAGAGAGAGTGTGAATTCATTGAATTACACAGGAATAATAATAAAAAAAAAAGTTAAAAAACAGTGGCTATTAAAAGCACTCACATCATAGTAAAATATATACTTCCCACCCCCACCCCCACCCCCAGTGTATTCTTGTGAACCCCTGCTTTAGGGGCTGTTTGCCTAAAACACTAAGTTTAACACTTAATGATGTATTTCCCTGAACTAGGGTACTGACTCTTAAAAAGCTGCTTTGTGCAACACCTTTAAAAACTCAAGCAACGCTTAAAACGCAAAAAAACTAAGTGGAGATTGAACTGAAGGGCTCCTGAACTTCAATACTGCAGTGAACATCTCTCGCAGCGATCCCAGTCTGTGCGCCTTCACTGCGAGCGTGTTAAGCAGTCGATTCACGGAAGGCAGTTTTCACAGAACGCGTGAAATACACAAGTACCCGTACCACACTGTTTATACTGAGCTGTGTACATGACAATAGTAAGGTTTACACTTTCAAACTTGAACTTTGATTTACAGCACATCAAACAACCTGTCATAAAATAATCTTTACCACCCCTGGTTTACTCTCATAATCCAATATATATATATATATATATATATATTATAATGACATTTCAGAGGGCTGGATCGCATCAATATCAGGGTCTAGTGCTATATATTATAAAGACATTTCAGAGGGCTGGATCGCATCAATATCAGGGTCTAGCGCTGTATATTATAAAGACATTTCAGAAGGCTGGATCGCATCAATATCAGGGTCTAGTGCAATATATTATAAAGACATTTCAGAGGGCTGGATCGCATCAATATCAGGGTCTAGTGCTGTATATTATAAAGACATTTCAGAGGGCTGGATCGCATCAATATCAGGGTCTAGTGCAATATATTATAAAGACATTTCAGAGGGCTGGATCACATCTATATCTCTATATATATATATATATATATATATATATATATATATATATATATATATAGACAGATAGAGCACATTCATCATCTGTAACCCTTACACAATCAACAGTGCTAAATTTAGAAATGCTTAAAATAACAAACTAATGAACTCAGTGACAAACGTTTCCACTACAAGTTATTTTCAATGCTTTCGAAAGACTCCCGACTCAAAACATTAGTCACCCCGTCCCTCTCCATTCACACAGCTGATCTGAGCTTATGTGGTCAGAACGCATCTCTCTATTACTCACACACACAGCGGTCAGCTGCTACCCAACAAAACTGTGTACCACCATCTCACACTCCCTGTGTATAAACATCAGGGGTGGAAGTAAGACTCCCGTTGCACAGCACGCCGGTTTAATGAGACACAAACGCTGGGGCTGACCAAGCTGGTATTAAAACCTGGTATGGGTGAAGCTGCTGTGGAACAGGAGTGGTATTGCCAGCCCTGAATATACACAGCATTCATGCCAGGAGGAAGTTTAAACATGTGAGCGGCTGTCAGGCACATGAGACACACAGTGGTGCGAGACAGAGTGCTTACACAGCAGTGCAGGTCTCACACATTTCACATTCAGTATCTCCCTCACAGTCTTGTTCATATGCAATTCAATATTTTATAAATGCATGTTGCAGTAATGTATTACAATAGCATTGTAATGGGGCAGCAGTGTGGAGTAGTGGTTAGGGCTCTGGACTCTTGACCGGAGGGTTCAATCCCAGGTGGGGGACACTGCTGCTGTACCCTTGAGCAAGGTACTTTACCTAGATTGCTCCAGTAAAAACCCAACTGTATAAATGGGTAATTGTATGTAAAAAATGATGTGATATCTGTATAATGTGAAATAATGTATAAGGTGATATCTTGTAACAATTGTAAGTCGTCCTGGATAAGGGCATCTGCTAATAAATAAATAAATAAATAAATAAATAAATAATAATAATAATAATAATAATAATAATAATAGTGATGGAGGCTTTTTATGATGGCTATTCTGTGACACAAAGACAGACACAGACAGACATACAGACACAGAGACAGACAGACACATGGAAACACAGACAGACAGACAGACAGACACACACACACTCAGACAGACAGGGCTGGGTTGAGGGCAAGTTGAATTCTGGTAACAGGAGATTTCACTTTGTCTGATAGGGGAAATAACCATGAAAGCACAGAGTGTGATCAAAATACCGCTTTCCCAAAATATTAACCCTGTGTGGTTCACAGGCCAGCGTCTGACGCATCGCTTGCGGGGGCGGGGAGTGGGGTGCGACGGGTCATGGGAGGGGGTTGACGTTTTGGGAAATTCTCCCGTGTGATGTCACTCTCAGAATGACTCGGCTTGCTGGGCTGTGATGCGCTCTGTAAATAAACAGGAAGTGACAGCCGCAAGGGGAATCCACGACCACACGACAAAATAAAATAATAAACATTTACTTAACCCTGATCTTCTCCTACTGAAACTCACACTAGCCCTGCTGCTGCTGCTGCTGCACCCAGTCCTGGGGTTCAGAGCTCCCCTCAATGAAGTCTGTTATTATTATTAATATTGAAATGATCAGGAGCCAGGAGTTTGAGCAGGGTTACAAACTCACACTAGCCCTGCTGCTGCTGCTGCTGCTGCTGCTGCACCCAGTCCTGGGGTTCACAGCTCCCCTCAATGAAGTCTGTTATTATTATTAATATTGAAATGATCAGGAGCCAGGAGTTTGAGCAGGGTTACAAACTCACACTAGCCCTGCTGCTGCTGCTGCACCCAGTCCTGGGGTTCAGAGCTCCCCTCAGTGAAGTCTGTTATTATTATTAATATTGAAATGATCAGGAGCCAGGAGTTTGAGCAGGGTTACAAACTCACACTAGCCCTGCTGCTGCTGCTGCTGCTGCACCCAGTCCTGGGGTTCAGAGCTCCCCTCAATGAAGTCTGTTATTATTATTAATATTGAAATGATCAGGAGCCAGGAGTTTGAGCAGGGTTACAAACTCACACTAGCCCTGCTGCTGCTGCTGCTGCTGCTGCACCCAGTCCTGGGGTTCAGAGCTCCCCTCAATGAAGTCTGTTATTATTATTAATATTGAAATGATCAGGAGCCTGGTAAATCTGCTCTGAATGAACTGATCACACTTCTCAGCATGAATAGTTTGCAGATACCCTAACAGCTGCTGTCCATGCAGCTATAAGGAAGGACTCTATCTATATAGACTTCTCTGTCTCAAAGAGAGAGAGAGAGAGACCCTATGGGGGAGGGATGCCCAGTATGTCTGTGCCTGTCGCAGCTTGACACACACAGTGAGCGCTCATGCACAGGGGCACTGACAGGAGGAGGAGGGGGGCGGTCAGTTTATTTTATCTATCAGTGCTCAGCATTCAGTTTTACATTCCTACCTCCAATTACTTTTTCCTTTTCATTTATTAACTTTTATTGTTTCTATTGTACTTTGTAACCGCTCTGGCAATGCTGCTAATGCTGTCATGCCAATAAAGCGAGAGAGAGAGAGAGGAGGTCGTGAGGGGAAGTGTGTAAAGTGCCTCTTATCAGCTGTAAAAGCACTCCTGCCCTCCTGTGTGCTGAGAGCCTGTGCCGAGCCTGTCGGTCACTGGGGGCTGCTCGTCCTTCATCTGTATGAGGAGAGGCAGAGCAGCAGGAACAGCGTGGCGTCTCGTGACATCCTGAAAAACACACACACACACACACACACACACAGAGGAGCACACACATAGAACAGAAACACACACACACACACACACACACAGAGCACACACATAGAACAGAAACACACACACACAGAGCACACACATAGAACAGAAACACACACACACACAGAGGAGCACACACATAGAACAGAAACACACACAGAGGAGCACACACATAGAACAGAAACACACACACACACGCACAGGCGTGTACGTACACACAAACAGACGTACAGAAACACCCACAGAGACACACACAAACACACAGAGAGGCACACACAGAGTCACGCACACACCACAGTGTTTACGCCGATTCTCGTAGCAAACGTTATCCCTGTGCCACACAAGCCAGGCAGATTTCAGAAAGCACAGTCTGACGGCTCCAGACAAGGTCTTGATGTTGATCTTTATACAACTATTTACAAGCAGAAACAAACCATTTGCACCCAGCATGCATGGCTGTTTCCATTGCAGTTTGATCCATTCCTGGTTTTACTGTTTGTATTTAATGTACTATGCCCTGTATTTCACTGTATTTAATGTATTATCCATTGATCCTCACTGTCTTGTAAAGCACTTTGTGATGGTGGTCCACTACGAAAGGCGCTATATAAAATAAATACTGACTGATTGATTGTGTCCTATACACACTGCTCGTAGTAAAACTGCTATGCAATAGGCATTTGATGTCATCCTTGTTAATGGCTAGGCATTCCTGTGTGTGTCTCTCGTCTGTCTTTCCCCCTCTTTCAGTTCATCAAAGCCCAGCTGTGAGCAGAAGAGACAGGAAGAGGCTGTCAGGAGACACAGGAAGTGGGCCTCCCTCGCTCTGCGTGTGCGTACAGGAACTGCTTCCTCCCTGCACGCAGGTTCCTGTGGAACAGTCTCTCCACCGCCGGTTAGTGGCTTTCAGAGGAGAGGAGCTATGGAAAGTGACAAATTCTTTGGTGGCTTATTTATTTTTATATTCAGTATTTTGTATGAAAAAGAGCTTGGGCTTGATTGAAAACTCTTCTCAAATTCTACAATTTGAAGAGGGCTGATCAAGTTACTGATGGCTGTAAAAGATCTCAGTTTTGTTTTTCAGAGTGTGTGTTTCTCTGTGTGGGCGTCTATATGTGTGTCTGTGTGACTGGGTGTGTGAGTGTGTCTCTGGGTGTGGGTGACTGTGTCTCTGGGTGTGGGTGAGTGTGTGTCTCTCTGGGTCTGGGTGTGGGTGTCTCTGGGTGTGGGTGTGTGTGTCTCTGGGTGTGGGTGTGTGTGTGTGTCTCTGGGTGTGGGTGTGTGTGTGTGTCTCTGGGTGTGGGTGTCTCTGGGTGTGGGTGTGTGTGGGTGTCTCTGGGTGTGGGTGTGTGTGTCTCTGCGTGTCTGCCTCACCATGCTTTAGAAGTGTGGACAGACTTGTTGCAGACAACTATAAAAAAAATTAGTTTAAAAAACAGTAACAATCATGCAAGAGTCTGTTTCAGTGCCAAAATAACATTACAAGCTTGGTTTCCCCTGGCGACTGGTTGCCATGGCAGCCTCACACACCATTACAATCTGGAGCGTTCTGATAAAAAATAAAAAAAAAAAACAGGAGGGGCCTCGCTCAGCGTGAACGATTTGAAACTTGAAGGCACTGACCTACATACCCAACGTCACACCAAGAAACACTGCCTACTGCTTCCAAGAAGAATGACGACAAACAAGTACAAATAAATGAAACAACAGCACAACAAACCCAGTCCTCAGACCAAACAGGTTGCCATAGAAACCAGGCCCGCCAGTGCTTGGCAGTTTGGTGTTTGTTGTGTTGTTTTGTTTTACTTCCTCTAACAATGACGAAGCAAAACTTGTTTAGAAATCGACAGTGTGGTTTCAGAGATCATTAATCTTGTGAAATACTGAAAGGAGCGTAATACATTCGGTGACTAACGTTTCCACTAGAAGTCTTTCTCAGTGTCTTCAGTGTAAATTCAATGGCTAACGTTTCCACTAGAAGTCTTTCTCAGTGTCTTCAGTGTAAATTCAATGGCTAACGTTTCCACTAGAAGTCTCTCTCAGCGTCTTCAGTGTAAATTCAGTGACTAACGTTTCCACTAGAAGTCTTTCTCAGCGTCTTCAGTGTAAATTCAATGGCTAACGTTTCCACTAGAAGTCTTTCTCAGTGTAAATTCAATGACTAACGTTTCCACTAGAAGTCTTTCTCAGTGTAAATTCAATGACTAACGTTTCCACTAGAAGTCTTTCTCAGTGTCTTCAGTGTAAATTCAATGACTAACGTTTCCACTAGAAGTCTTTCTCAGTGTCTTCAGTGTAAATTCAATGACTAACGTTTCCACTAGAAGTCTCTCAGTGTCTTCAGTGTAAATTCAATGACAAACGTTTCCACTAGAAGTCTTTCTCAGTGTAAATTCAATGACTAACGTTTCCACTAGAAGTCTTTCTCAGTGTCGTCAATTTTAGCAACAATAAAAGAAACTTAATAAATTCAGTGACAAACTTAAAGGGTACAGCAGCAGTGTCCCACACCTGGGATTGAACCCACGACCTTCCGGTCAAGAGTCCAGAGCCCTAACCACTACTCCACACTGCTGCATAACTGAATAATCGGTTTGTGCAGCTCCAGTTATGGATGGCACAGCATTAATCTTGCATTACCTAATGTTAGGTAAGGCAGTTCAAGATTAGTGCTAATCAGAGTGCCTCAAACAACCAGACACTGTAGTAATACAATCATCCCCCACGCTGGCTGCCCCTTTACAAGGTTAGTCATTTCAATCCAGCTTTACTGGCATGCAAGATTATTAAGTTCTGCAAAAGCAATTCAAGTTAACCCATGAAGCACCGCTGCACTCTTCTGAAGACGGGCTGCTTTGTAATTTTTTTGGAGCATTTTTAACTGGCATCGTCGACCTGTTATTTCAATTCTCTCTCTAACTATATCATTATGATAACTTACTCTTGCGAGTCGCGACTAAATGTGTTCATTCTGCAGATGCAGCCCCTTCGGACGCTTTTATGACGCCTCGATATAAAATAAGAAACTGAAGCCTAAAAACGATCCATTTCTTGGCGTTTTTTCCCCGTCCTCGCAGCGATGATAGAGTGGCTCCGTTTTCTGTGCATTGAGCTTCATAGGCGGCGTGAAATTTCATGGCTCTGACTTAAGGGAGCACGTCTGACTGGACTGTCCTCAAAATCGCAGCTTGCAGCCAAATCCCTAACCCCCCCCCCGTGCAGAAATGTCAATTCGGAATGTATCAAAACGACAAATACAGCTCCTGTTCTGCTTTTTTTTTTTTAAAAAAAAATGTATTTAAGAAATATGTATTTGGCACTTCACGGGTTAACTGGCATCGCAGCCGCGTTGAACGAATCAAAACATCAGAGAGAAAAAACAAGTGTTATGAGAACTCGTTTTACCCTGACACACCGTCGTTTCAGTTTCCTCTCTCAGCCCTCCTGCGAGCTGAATTCAGAGAAATCTCCAAATCTCACACGGCCGGGTCTGTTTTTCCAGCACTCGTGGGTTAAGATCAATGGGTGTAAAACAGCAAAAAAAAAAAAAAAAAAGTCATATATATATATATAACTACTGGCTCGGTGTTGTTTTACAAGCCTTGAACTTTGGAAAGACTGAGAGTAAGATCTGATTCAAGGAAACCAGGAGGTAACAGCGTTCCATTGTTCCTTTTGTGGCGAAAATGACACACAGCCAGGAATGGGTTTGAGGAGTCATTTCAAGAAGTGTGATACAAGCCCTTTAAACTGTGTCACACCACCACTCAGAACGATAACTTCTATGAACCCTAACGGCTTCTATAATGCTGGATTTTTTTTTTCTGTTTGTCATCATGTGATGTGTTTTTAAAAAAAACAAAACAAAACAAAGTCAACCCTATTACTTCACCCAGGCCTGGTGGCACAGGGACAGCGAGCTGCACAAACCCAGGCAGCTGCTTCTTCACTCGTTTCAGGCTGAAGAGCGAGTCAGCGACCCTCATGCGATTCTCAGCGCCTGATTTCTGAGGACAGCCAATCTGATGATCTGTTTGTGCAGTTTTACTATCAGGGGATGACAAACCGATTCACTATAATGCAAAACACAGGGAGTGTGAAGTGTTCTGCCACTGCTTCTCCTTTCCTGACAGCGTCATTCCAATTGCTCCATCGCCCCTCACAACCTGCCTGTGCTACTGGCCTCACTTTGAAACAGGGAAGAACCTGTCTTTACCTGACAAAAGCTGGTCGTAAAACCTGGAGTGGGTGGAACTGCTACGCGAGAGGAGTCTTATTTCCATCCCTGAGTTTATACATACCGACAAGAAAACACACACACACACACACACATTATAATTCACCGTTGTTTCAAGAAGTTGAAATGCTGAGAATAGGGGAAAGCGTTCCTAAAATTGCTTCTAAAGAGAGATTTGAAGAAGAGACCGGGAACTCTTGGCGGTTTCCAGTCCAACAGCAGCGTCATTTCTGAAACCTGTGAGAGTTTCTAGCTCAGAGGAGAGGTGATTTCAGTAAACGTGACTCTGGGGTGATTCAGAGTGAAAGTAGCGGGGCTCTTCTGAAACGCCGCGGTGACAGCACACACAAGGCAGTGTCTCTCTGCTGCCTCACACTCACAAAAGAAGAACTAGTGTCTGGGAAGAGGAAACTGAACTGTGTTCACACACAGCGAGAGAGAGACGCTTTCGATGTGTGGCAAGACATCCCAGAATTAAACAGAAACCAGGGCGGGCTTGAGGCACGGAGACTGAACTGCTCCCTCACCCCCCTAAGAGAAAGGGGGCTCCCTCCAGTCCAGGGCAGGCTTGAAGCACGGAGACTGAACTGCTCCCTCACCCCCCTAAGAGAAAGGGGGCTCCCTCCAGTCCAGGGCAGGCTTGAAGCACGGAGACTGAACTGCTCCCTCACCCCTCTAAGAGAAAGGGGGCTCCCTCCAGTCCAGGGCAGGCTTGAAGCATGGAGACTGAACTGCTCCCTCACCCCCCTAAGAGAAAAGGGGCTCCCTCCAGTCCAGGGCAGGCCTGAAGCACGGAGACTGAACTGCTCCCTCCCTCCCTCCCTCACTCACCCCCCTCCCTCACCCCCTTAAGAGAAAGGGGGCTCCCTCCAGTCCAGGACAGGCTTGAAGCACGGAGACTGAACTGCTCCCTCACCCCCCTAAGAGAAAGGGGGCTCCCTCCAGTCCAGGGCAGGCTTGAGGCACGGAGACTGAACTGCTCCCTCCCTCCCTCATCCCCCCTAAGAGAAAGGGGGCTCCCTCCAGTCCAGCCCTGAGGCTCACAAGTTAAACCTGCTCCCCTCCCCGCATCAACCAGTCGGTGTAACTGCTATCATACAATTAATAACGATCCGCCCCAAACCACAAACATGACCTCAGGAAGTATTCGAACCTGGGATAGAATCGATTCATACTGTTAAATACCAGAGCCCATCACTACTCGGGATTGAACGACATTCCCACACCAGTTAAACTGGAAAAACAAAAATAATTCAATTGCAAAAAAAGGGGGGGGGGGGGGGGTGGGTGACAGTTTAACAGGAGAGATGTGGGATTTAAACACCATTGATTTTGTAACATTTCCTTACTTTTACAAAAATGTTGCAAATCGGAAATTGGGTAAAAGGCAATTTTTTTTTTTTTTCTTTTCCTTGCTTGTAAAAACCACAGTAAGAAGTGAAACCGACCATAGTTAAGGAGTGTCAAGAAAAATCCACACGTGTCTGACTGGCAAAAGATAATAGTCACGTGATCCTATATATATATATATATATATTTACTTATCGGAACACCTCCCAAGTGAACACATTTCGGCTTCGGGAACATCCTTGTGGTGAAACGGAATTATCCTCGTTGTAAATGCTCCGCCCTGAAGGAACAGGAACTTCGCTAAAAACAACACCACTTTTGGCAGCGCTAGCGATTCGTTGCGAGCCGATTCAAGACTGACACAGTACTGATAAGTCATCATCATCAAACTCAAATGGTTTTATTCCATCTTTTTCAAAACGGACTTGTCATCGGAAAAGTAAAATTTATATATAAAGATAGAGAGATACAACACATAGACACACACATATACATACATACATACATACATACATATATATATATATATATATATATATATATATATATATATATATATATATATATATATATATATATATATATATATATATATATATATTTCTTAGAAGACGCCCTTATCCAGGACGACTTATAGTCGTAAACAAAAATACATTGAAAAAAAAAAAATTATAAATATTTCTTTAAATATATATACTAAGTGTGTAATATATATATATTTAATATATATATTACACACACACTAAAATCACATGCTTCATAAAAATCTATATATACCATCACATCCTATACGAAATTCAGAGACTACAAGTTAAAGTTGTTTTTTATTACTTCAAAAGGGAAATGGAACCAGCTATAAAGTTCATTATGTGTGTGCTGTAAAAAGAAAAAAGTGTCGATTCCTGTAAAATCGATCAATTACGACACTCCACCTGACAATAGCGCCGATCGCTTCAATAGAAATCCACCTACAGCCCCCCCCCCCCCCGTTGCTATAACACTCATCCTCTAAACACACACTGAATACCCGATTCTACCGGCCAGACACTTTGGGGGCTTTCCGTCGCCGATACTAAACATTTCTTGGAAGAAGAAGAAAAAAATACTTCCCCAATTCTCCCCTCTGCTCGTAATACAGAACAAAACTCTATACGCAAACTGCCTTTTTAATACGAAAAAACAAACGCGTCCATTCACCAGCTGCACTGCAGAGAGACTCGGCAGTTGTTTGCACTGCGAGCCCAGACTGCTTGCGCGGATGTTTCACGGGTAACAAAGAAGCCGTATCGAATTACCAAGTCTGCACCCGCCCCCCCGTCCCCCCTCCCCCCTCCACACACACGCGTGTTCCTTTCATGCGCGGAAAGTTGTACCACAAACTGGGCAACACCTGCATAGAAACTCCGCGCCGGTGTATCACTGGACAAATGCAATACCACGCCACACGCGAGACCATTTCTAACACTACACAGGCTAATAGGAAGCAAATAATACACATGCATAGGAGATATAGATAGAGATATATATATGTGTATGTGTATATATATATATATATATATATATATATATATATATATATATATATTCGAAAAACAACACACGTTAAACTGCGCCGCCTGATCATTTTTACTTTTCTTTCAACATAGCTGAACTAAGAAGGGTTTCTGTCTAAAACGTCATGAAATACAACTTAAAAAAGCAAAACACATTTAAACTTATCTACATAAAAACACACACACACATATAACTAATATCTTAAAAACAAATACGCTGACCCCCCCCACAAAACAAAACAGTTAAGTATTATTTCTGGCGAGCTGGACGAGAAAGCGTTAACATCCACGGTATTCTGAGCGTAAACTACTTCCTATTAAAAACACATCAATGAACCACGACCGCGGCTACAACCAGGACCCGACACCATAAAACAAAGAAAAAGCGAGTCTTACCTTTAAATGGTCAACGTGTCTCGCCAAAAACACAGCCCCAGCTCTCGCAGATCAGTTCCACGTAAATAGTCGTGGTTGTGGGCTCGGGTGAAACTAGCAACAGATATTGAGGAGCGACAGGGTACTCCTGTAAATTAAATATATAAAATCTCGAATTACTTTATTCCTCCGTCCGGCGGCGGTATAGTACAGTAAACCCCGGTATATAAATACAGTTTCTGTACCCCGCAGATAGAATCATGAATAAATGAAATTATTGGGTTATTTTTAATCCCCAAACACGTTGAAAATCGTTGTTTTTTCCTGTTAGAATTTGATTAATTATTATTATTATTATTATTATTATTATTATTATTATTATTAATAATCAAACGTGGTCAATTACAGTTTCTCCTCGTGTGCTGTAACCCGGACCTTCGCGTTGGTTTCTACAGCACTCGGATATTTCTGTTTAGGCGCAGCTCTCTCTCTCTCTCTCATTCACAAATTAAAATGTTCCTCAGTTTGGCAGAACTGCTCACAGCTCGGCGTGTTTCAGTGTGCTTTCTGACATCCCTTCTAGAGCGTAGTAAAACGAAAACCCTGTTTCTTCTTTTGGTGAATCATCCACACCGTGTGGGTTTTTTTTTTTTTTTTTTTATTTTTAAAGGACACGCTGTTCGGTCTCCTAATGCTATTACATCACGCCTCTAGTCACCGCCCCCTGTTGGTTCATGTTTAGCTCAGAGGCGCTGAAGACACGCCCCCTTCAGACGGAATTCCCTGACTACGCTGCTTTTTTTAAGGTGGAACTCGAGAAATCAAAATCGTTAACCAAAAAAGCTGTATACTGATCCCCAAATCCTTTCTCTGCGCGTTTCGGACCAACTGTAGCGAAGATAATGTGTATTTAACCCTCCAATACTTGAGGCAGAATATTTTGTTTATCCAAAATAAAAAGTAAGAACATAAGAAAGTTTACAAATGAGAGGAGGCCCCATTCAGCCCATCTTGCTCGTTTGGTTGTTAGCAGCTTATTGATCCCAGAATCTCATCACGCAGCTTCTTGAAGGATCCCAGGGTGTCAGCTTCAACAACATTACTGGGGAGTTGGTTCCAGACCCTCACAATTCTCTGTGTAAAAAAAGTGCCTCCTATTATCTGTTCTGAATGCCCCTTTATCTAATCTCCACTTGTGACCCCTGGTCCTTGTTTCTTTTTATCAGGTCGAAAAAGTCCCCTGGGTCGACATTGTCAACACCTTTTAGGATTTTGAATGTTTGAATCAGATCGCCGCGTAGTCTTCTTTGTTCAAGACTGAATAGATTCAATTCTTTTAGCCTGTCTGCATACGACATGCCTTTTAAGCCTGGGATAATTCTGGTTGCTCTTCTTTGCACTCTTTCTAGAGCAGCAATATCCTTGCTAACAAGTAAGACTGGAAAACTAAACTATGATATTTAAATATATATTTAGAGCCTACTCTAAATATACCGTGTAGCTGTTTTGCATTTTTGCTCTGCTATCAATATCCATGTTTGGTCTTGAATCGACGCTTTTCCCTAAACACGCATGCAACGGCCAGCAATGGACAAACAGGCAAAGGAACCGTGTATTACTAGCTGTATAAGGTCATATTTAGGAAGCCCTCCCTGTCTTTCAATACCAATACTGGAGTTATAACACACTCCTGCGTGTTTATCAATCAATCTTTATTGTATATAGCGCCTTTCATAGTGAACCACCATCACAAAGCGCTTTACAAGACAGAAAGTGCATAATACATGAAACAGTAGCAGCAACACAGCAGCTATCAGATAGCTGCTATTTACCTCGCTTGGCAACGTCAGTTCACACTATCCCCCTGGTTATACAACGGCTTTGTGTTTCTCACACTGGTTAACCATTATCTTACCATACTGTAGCTCTCTGATTTTACTGTCGTGTTTTTCTCCCTAGTTTTACAGCACTAAACTCTCCCCCCCCTCATTGCCCGTCAGACGCGTATTATTAACTCTTGAAGTCCCAGTCGACACCAAAAATCAGGTAAAATAAATCTTGCGCGGCTCCCGTTTGCTAAAGCCTTCCATTCCCCGCCCAAACACTCTGCTACACAAGACCACACCGTGGTTGACAGTCCAGTTGGTTTGCACCCTCATACGTGCACAGCTATGGCCACAAGCCTTGCATCCTGCATTTGACATCATGTAAAATCAAAGAAAACTACAAAATGACATCGCAAAAAAAAACAAAAAAAAAACACTCTAGTTTCGACCCAAAATCGCTAATTTAAAAGGTATCTTTGTGTAGAGAAACAACGTTTCCGTTTTGGAATACCCACAATCCCGTTCTGCAATGGTTTCTCTCCCCCGTGATTGGTTACACAGGTCAGCTGTC
Source organism: Huso huso (assembly GCA_036884735.1). Classification (NCBI taxonomy): domain Eukaryota; kingdom Metazoa; phylum Chordata; class Actinopteri; order Acipenseriformes; family Acipenseridae; genus Huso; species Huso huso. Next base: position 32,884,204 of record CM072681.1, read on the forward strand.
TTCCCTACACTGTGCTTTACTATTACAATTGTTTTATCTTACAGAACCCCGCTGTCTGCATGCGAGATCGCTATCAGACCCCGGAACAATGCACAGCCTGTGCGTTTGGGATTTCACAGCAGTCTGGTCGCCGTGGATACCAGCGGAACGTGATATCGACTGCTGCTGTTGGAATCTTCCTGAGGGTTCCAGGCACCCCTCCTCCCCCCCCCGCACTCACAGCCAATCACGCTGCAGCACCTTAGGTCAATTCCATCCCATTGATGAAAATGTGGCTGCGAGACGGGAGTCTGCTTCCGTTAGCTTGTGTGTGTTTTCTGGGCTGGCCTACCTTTACAAACAAGTTTACCGCGGTAAAGGAGGACTAGGGAGGGAAATAATTCTAATGATAAGCTGGTAGAAAACGGTCATTCAGTGCAGACGAGTCTCCTTACTCTCCCCCCCCCCCCCGATTGGTGTAACAAAGTGTGCCCACAAACTGTATAATGTCCCATTAATGGGCAGGGGCAGGGGGAGAGGGGGGCTGACCCCAAGCAAGTCTCTGAATGTTTATTTGTATTCTCTCCCATGTTTAAAGTGTTGGCTGCTGGTTTAAATGATCCACGGAGACGAATGGGTCTGTAGCTTGATGCCTGCTTGTGTGACACTGCCATTACAATAGCGTACCCCAGCAGATCTGCACGGTATTCTGCAGGTTTCCAATGATTTTCACACAGCTATACTATGCATTCACCACAGTTTACCCTGGTTTGTTTTTTTTAATATGCTTTACCAGACCTCTCTGTGCTTTACAATGCTTTCCTATGCTTTACCATACCTCTCTGTGCTTTACAATGCTTCCCTATGCTTTACCAGACCTCTCTGTGCTTTACAATGCTTCCCTATGCTTTACCAGACCTCTCTGTGCTTTACAATGCTTCCCTATGCTTTACCACACCTCTCTGTGCTTTACAATGCTTCCCTATGCTTTACCACACCTCTCTGTGCTTTACAATGCTTCCCTATGCTTTACCACACCTCTCTGTGCTTTACAATGCTTCCCTATGCTTTACCATACCTCTCTGTGCTTTACAATGCTTCCCTATGCTTTACCAGACCTCTCTGTGCTTTACAATGCTTCCCTATGGTTTACCACACCTCTCTGTGCTTTACAATGCTTCCCTATGCTTTACCAGACCTCTGTGCTTTACAATGCTTCCCTATGCTTTACCACACCTCTCTGTGCTTTACAATGCTTCCCTATGCTTTACCACACCTCTCTGTGCTTTACAATGCTCCCCTATGCTTTACCAGACCTCTCTGTGCTGTACAATGCTTCCCTATGCTTTACCACGCCTCTCTGTGCTTTAAAATGCTGTCACTGTGCTTTACCGTACCGTGTGTGTGTGTATGTGTGTGTATATGTGTGTATATGTGTGTGTGTGTGAGTGTGTGTGTGTCTCTACAGGGTGGTATGCAGCACAGACCTCCCTTGTACAAAACACATCAGAGAGCAATTAGCAGGCAGAGTCAGGGGACTGTGGCTGCCCCAATTATACTGGGGGCCCCTTGGTGCCACACACGACGCTGTCCCAACACCACAGCCCTGCCTAACATCCGCGCGGGCCCGTCTGTGTGTGTGGGGGGCGGGGGGGTTATAGGGAAACCTCCTAAATCTTGTGGTCGCGTTAAGCAGCGTCTGTGTTTAGCAATCTCCTAAAAACTGCCGAGTGATTCTAATTAGCGGAGAGACAGGGGAAGTGGGGTGGGGACAGATGGCGAGATAAGGATTTAGGCAGCCGAGAGCTGGATTTGTTAAGCTCTTTGCTGGTCTGTGCAGACAGAGACACTACAATGGTAATGGTTCTATACTGAGGGGCAATGGGAAGATGGGAATAGGACAGTTACTGTGGGTTGAGGCTGGTAGAATGGGACCACAGTGTGCCAACTATACCCTAAATTATCTTCAATGGCAATGCAATAATGGTTCTGTATTATACTGAAGGGCAATGCTTACACAAGTATAGGGCAGCTGCAATGGGATGCCATTGGTAGAATGGGACCACAGTATGCTAACTATACCTTAAATGATCTTCAATGGAAATCCAGACAGACAGTGGCACTATAATGACAATGGAATAACGGTTTTGTGTTATAATGAGGGGCAATGGTGGCACACGCATAGGGCAGCTACAATGAGGCTTTTCTAAGCGATGCAGTCATGCTAATAAATTCCCCTAGGGGGCGCGCGGAGCAGTGCTAACCAGACCCGTCTCTCTCTAGACCATTGAAAAAGGTCTGGAATGGGCAGCTTTGCCAGTCAGCGCATGAGGGGTTAACTCCGCCGTGAGATCAGCCACCCGAGTGGCATTCCAGAGAAGCCCAGACCCGCAGAGGAAATTCCGATTGAAACCGTCAGGAACGCTTCAACAGAGGAGGTATGGGAAAGAGAGAGGAGGGGGAGAGGAGTCTGTTCTCCTGAGGAGGCTGGGGCTTGCAAAGGACAGACAGCCTCACATCCCAGGCCAGCTTCACTCGAGTTCACATGGCTTTCGTTCTGTTGTTGCAACTGGTATTATGTTCTCCTGTTGTGTTTTTATGGGTCAGTAATTCAAATTTAGCAGAGAGTAGGACTGTAGAGCATAAATGGAAACTGAGAGTGTGTGTGTGTGTGGGCAGGTATTGGTATCAGTGTGCACACAATTTGATACAATGTCCCCACAAAGACAGTAACTCCTGAAAAAACGACGCTGTGGGGACGTCCCCACTTTGTAAAACACGTTTTTAAGAACTAAATATGTCTTTATATATAAATATGTCTTTAAAAAAAAATAACAAAAGTGTCACAATATTTAGTTTGTTCTCGACTTTCACCCTAGTAAAAAAATAGTGAGTCAAGCGAAGTCCCCACAAATATAGCAATGCAAACGTGTGTGTGTCTGTGTGTGTGAGAGTGTGCGAGTGTCTATGTGTGTGTGTCTGCGTGTTTGTGTGTTTGCCTATGAATGTGTATCTGTGTCTATGTGTGCGTGCATGTCTCTACGTGTGTCTCTGTGTGCGTGCACGTGCGCCTGTGTCTGTGTCTCTCGCTCTCTCTCTCTCTGTGTCTCTGCGTCTGTCTGTCTCTGTGTGTGTGTCTGTATATGTCTCTCTCTCTGTGTCTGTCTCTGTGTGTGTGTCTCTCTCACTGTGTGTCTGTCTGTCTCTGTCTGTGTGTGTGTCTCTCTCACTCACTGTCTGTGTGTGTGTGTGTATCTCTCGCTCTGTGTGTGTGTGTGTGTCTCTGCATCTGTCTGTCTGTGTGTGTGTGTGTCCCTCGCTCTGTGTGTGTGTGTGTATCTCTCGCTCTGTGTGTGTGTGTGTCTCTGCATCTGTCTGTCTGTGTGTGTCTCCCTCGCTGTGTGTGTGTGTCTGTGTGTGTGTGTGTCTCTCTCGCTCTGTGTGTGTGTCTCTGTGTGTGTGTCTCTCTCGCTCTGTGTGTGTGTCTGTCTCTGGGTGTGTGTGTGTGTGTCTCTGTGTGTGTGTGTGTGTGTGTGTGTGTGTGTGTGTGTGTGTGTGTGTCTCTCACTCTCTGTTTCTGTCTCTGTCTCTGTCTCTGTGTGTGTGAGACCCCTATATCCCCATCTCCAGGGAGATGCACCCCCAGGCTCTGTGTGGCTGAGCCCGGCACGCTGCCCTGTGTTTGAACCCGGGAGGGATGATGATGTGTTCATGCACGGTGGGTGTGCGGGACTCCTGTACAAACAGCCCTGCTCCGATAACAGCTCCACACAGCCAGCTTTCAGCACCCGGAGGGCATTACTTAGGAAAGATTTATTACCAGCGCAGAGCAGCCAGGTGCAGGACCAAGGCACTGCAGAGGGGTTTCTGTTTTGTTTTGTTTATTTAGCTTTGAGGCTTTTGATTAGTATTAGTGATGCTGATTATATTAATGACACCTCAATGAAAATGCATGAAAGAGTGAATATAAAACTCAAATGAATCAAATGTGGCCCAAACAGCGTGCGTGTGTGTCAGTGTCTGTCTGTATGCGTGCATGCATGTGTGTGTGTGTGTGTCTTGGAGTAGTGTCTGTGTGCTTCAGTGTGTGTGTCAGTGTCTCTGTTTGGGTAGTGTCTGTGTGTGTGTGTGTGTCAGCGTCAGTGTGTGTGTCAGTGTCTGTGCAGTGTCAGTGCCTGTGTCTCTGTGTGTCAGTGTCTTACAGTGTCTGTGTGGATCAGTGTCTGTACATTGTCTGTGTGTCCGTGTGTGTCTCTGTGAGTCAGCGTCAGTGTGTGCGTCTCTGTGTCAGTGTCTCTGTGTGTGTCAGTGTCTGTACAGTGTCTGTGTGTCACTGTGTGTGTCAGTGTCTGTGTGTCTCTGCGTGTGTCAGTGTCTGTACAGTGTCTGTGTGTGTGTGTGTGTGTGTGTCTGTCTGTGTGGGTCAGCGTCAGAGTGTGTGTCTCTGTGTGGGTCAGCGTCCGTGTGTGTGTCTCTGTGTGGGTCAGCGTCAGTGTCTGTGTGTGTGTCAGTGTGGGTCAGCGTCAGTGTCTGTGTGTGTGTGTGTGTCACTGTGTGTGTCAGTGTCTGTGTCTCTGTGTGTGTCAGTGTCTGTGTGTGTGTGTGTGTGTGTGTCTCTGTGTGGGTCAGCATCCTTGTGTGTGTGTGTCAGTGTCAGTGTGTCTCTGTGTGGGTCAGCGTCTGTGTGTGTGTGTCTCAGTGTGGGTCAGCGTCTGTGTGTGTGTGTGTGTGTCTGTGTGTGTCTGTACAGTGTCTCTGTGTGGGTCAGCGTCCGTGTGTGTGTCTCTGTGTGGGTCAGCGTCCGTGTGTGTGTCTCTGTGTGGGTCAGCGTCAGTGTGTGTGTCTCTGTGTCAGTGTCTCTGTGTGGGTCAGCGTCCGTGTGTGTGTGTGTGTCAGTGTCTGTACAGTGTCTGTGTGTGTGTGTGTCTCTGTGTGGGTCAGCGTCCGTGTGTGTGTCTCTGTGTCAGTGTCTCTGTGTGGGTCAGCGTCCGTGTGTGTGTCTCTGTGTGGGTCAGCGTCAGTGTGTGTGTCTCTGTGTCAGTGTCTAGCCACAGCACCTCTCTCTGAATCACGCCACAGCAGTGAGATTCTCATTGATGCTGTGACACAGTGATGGGAGAGGAGGGAGAGGGAGGGGAGTGAGGGGAGAGAGGAGCACAGTGTTCTGTTCTAATGACACATCGCCGTGTGACTGTGCAGCAGATGTGAGGGGGCTGCCAGACCCCAGTCAGTACTCACATCCCCCCTGCTCCCTCCTGCCAGGGGCATGAGACACATTCACTGCCTCCTTGAGGTCTCTGAAGAGCTTCTCATAATAAAAGCATTGCAAAGTGTAATACAGCACAGTGACAGCAAGGTAAAGAATAGGGAAGCATTGTAAAGCATGGGGTGGTATGGTAAAGCATAGGGAAGCATTGTAAAGCACAGAGAGGCGTGGTAAAGCATAGGGAAGCATTGTAAAGTACAGAGAGGCGTGGTAAAGCATAGGGAAGCATTGTAAAGCACAGAGAGGCGTGGTAAAGCATAGGGAAGCATTGTAAAGCACAGAGAGGTCTGGCAAAGCATTGGGAAGCATTGTAAAGCACAGAGAGGTGTGGTAAAGCATAGGGAAGCATTGTAAAGCACAGAGAGGTGTGGTAAAGCATAGGGAAGCATTGTAAAGCACAGAGAGGTGTGGTAAAGCATAGGGAAGCATTGTAAAGCACAGAGAGGTGTGGTAAAGCATAGGGAAGCATAGAAGCACAAGCATTGCATAGGGAAGCATTGTAAAGCACAGAGAGGTCTGGTAAAGCATAGGGAAGCATTGTAAAGCACAGAGAGGTCTGGTAAAGCATAGGGAAGCATTGTAAAGCACAGAGAGGTCTGGTAAAGCAAATTATTAAAATGTCAAACTATGGTAAATGCAGAGTATAACCACAGGAAAAGCATGGGGGGGGGGGGGGACTGCAAAAATACCACAGTAAACTTAGGGTCAATTAAGCAGAACTACATGCATGCAAAGCTAAATGCCAACACTACACATTATAACCCATAAAACACTCCACAGAATGCCTCTGATATTCCCACACTGCTACACCTGCCCACTGGAAGCTACTGTGCGTTCCGCTCTGATTCCTTGAGTGTTTCTACCAGCCTGTCGATTCATGCATGTTGTTCGGATCTCTAACACACTCCCAGCACGCGTGTTTTTCCGTGTTTCTGTGCGCTCGGGCGTTACCTGTGCCTGAGACCGCGTGTGTGTAATTTGCTGCCCCGTGCAATTACGTGCTCTAAAATGCCACTTTGCAGGAGAGTATAATTACAACGACTGTGCTTGTAAACACGAGTCTACACACACACACACACACACACACGTCACCGAGGTCTGATAACAGCCTGCTGGTCATATCACAGCTTGACTTCTCCACAGAGCGAGAGAGGGAGAGAGGGGAGAGAGAGGGAGAGGGAGAGACAGAGAGAGGGAGGGAGATACTCTATATGGTAACACAGTACTGTACTGCAATGGATAAGCAGTGTATTAGATATTATCTAAAAAATGACTATCGCACCTGTAGTACCATTCTACCATCCCATTGTGCTACCATTGCACCTTAGTGTAATACAGAACCATCGCCACTGTAGTGCCCCTGTCTGCCTGCCTGCCTGCTTTGCCATTGGAGGTAATTTGGGAATGGATTGGAGTGAATGAGTTAAAATAACATTTAGATAAGAACAGGAACTGCTTCTCACACTCACAAAAAAACCTGAGTCACTAACTGAAGCTGTTCCAACAAGCCCTCGACACACACACACGATACAGAGAGAGACAAGAGGGAGGGAGAGAGAGAGAGAGAGATGGGGGAAGACAGAGGAAAGGAGGGAGAGAGAGAGAGAGATCAAATAAAAGGACATTTAACACAATTAGAGTAACTTCTCAGATGGCAGTTACAAATGCCCCATGAAATTACAACGCAGCCCGTCCTCAAATGAGGACAACGGCTCTGACACGAAAAAAAAGGAAGTTGCGACAATTCAGAAGCACCGCGTCTTACAATGAAAGCGTGTTTTTAACAGGGTCTCGTCAGCGTGACTTGAATTGCTTTGGCAAAAACTCAGAGCAGTCTGGACCTTGCCAAGAAAGCCAGTTTGTAAAAACGCAAAAAGCGACACACTGTAGACGGAATTGAGCGCTCCTGATGAATCTGCGTGCACAAGCGTTGAGTCAGACCATTCTCTTGTCTGTTCAGAGAGGCAGAGACACAAACGTTTGTGTCGGAGCATGCGAGGGTGTGGGTGCGTGCGAGCGTGAGTGAGTGTGTAAAACGAGGCCTGAGTCACACTGACTGGCTGTGAACTCTTACTGCCAGCGTGACGCTCGCACACGCACACGCACACACACACACACACAGGAGGGGCAGAGAGAGAGAGAGAGAGAGACAGAGAGAGAGAGAGAGGTAGCGCCAACCCACACACTGATACCAGCTTACAGCTGGCAGGCAGAGCACAGATTAGGCAACAGTGTGTCTGTGTGTGTGTGTGTGTGTGGCTTTGACTAGTGCCTTCATAAGCCTTACTGAGTGTACAACTAGTAGAGATTGAGTCAAGCAGACCAGCGTTTGGGCTCTAGTGCCTTCATCAATGTTATTGAAACTAGAAGAGACTGAGTCAAGCAGACCAGCGTTTGGGCTCTAGTGCCTTCATCAGTGTTATTGAAACTAAACTGAGTGAAGCAGACCAGCGTTTGGGCTCCAGTGCCTTCATCAGTGTTATTGAAACTAAACTGAGTCTTGCAGACCAGCGTTTGGGTTCTAGTGCCTTCATCAGTGTTATTGAAACTAAACTGAGTCAAGCAGACCAGCGTTTGGGCTCTAGTGCAGTGTTATTGAAACTAAACTGAGTCAAGCAGACCAGCCTTCATCAGTGTTATTGAAACTAAACTGAGTCAAGCAGACCAGCGTTTGGGCTCCAGTGCCTTCATCAGTGTTATTGAAACTAGAATATTTTCATAAGTGTTTAAAGTATTTACTCAGGTCTTTATTTTATTTATTTTTTTAAAGGAGGTAAAAACGTTTGTTAACTATACAAAAACTAGACCAAAATAAGCGAGTAATTCAATACAGTGGGTTTTGTAACTCACTTTGTAACATTACCAGGATTTTGATCTCCTTGCAAAACAAATACATAAAAAAAACAGGAGAGAATTAAAAAGGGTAAGGCTTAAAGGGATAAGGGTGGTTCTCACCTGTCAGTCAGAGAGACGAGACGAGTCTGATTCACAGCATTACCATCCCGGCCAGCCCGGTCCACTCTCTGAAACAGAACCGACAGAAAACACGATCAATACTGAGGACTTTGTGAACTAAAAACTGCCACAGACTGTGGGGGGGGCGGATGGAAACGATACTCCTGTTGCATAGCAGTTTCACCCATACCAGGTTTTACTACCAGCTTGATTGGCCACAGTGTGCACAGGTAACAAGCTCTGGTGGGTCTGATTAAACTCCTAGAAAAAGCAGGAATGGATCAAAGTGCTGTGCAATAGGAGTCTTGTTTCCATCCCTGTGAATGGTGAACTATCCCGGGGGAAGAGCTGCAGTTCGGACCCAAGCAATGTACGGTGAAGCACAGAAAATATGCTGCAGGAAACTCATTGCCAGGGATTACTGCCCTGCTGTTCTCACGCCTCTCTAACTCTCTCACCCTCCCCGCTCACACCCCAAGGGAATGACAAACTGGGGCTGTGTGAACTCGCACAGCCCCGCTGATAAGAGGCAGGACAGCGGATTCCTGTATCTGATATCGTGAATAACAAAGTACAAAGGTCTCTCTCCGCCCCCCCCCTTCCACTCTGCCTCTGCTTGCTGGCAAACGTTCTTATTACAGCGAGGGGAATAAGACTCCTGTTGCACAGCGGTTTCAGCCATTCCAGGTTTTACTACCAGCTTGATCAGCCCCAGTGTGTCTAGGTAACAAGCTCAGGTGTGTCTGATTAAACTCGCAGTAAAACCAGGAATGGATCCAAGTGCTATGCAACATCTTGCTTTTAATAAAGCTGGTAAGTCTGTCTGTCTGCATTGCCATTGTAATGCTTCTGTCTGTCTGTGTCTGTCTCTGTCTGTGTCTGTCTGCCTCTGTCTGTCTCTGTCTGGCTGTACCCATGCCGAGCTATAAGAAGCCAGTCTGATAAGTTAATAGTAAATGTCAAACCGTGGGTGATTCGACTTGAGTAAGCAACAACGCAACCACAAATATCACGGCTCATAACATCTCACCACAGCTCACATCTGTATAACAGAGACACACAGCCATGCGATCACACCAGCCTGATATCTGCAAGTACACTGGAACTGCAGCCTCTTTCTTTCTCTCTTTCTCTCCACGCTTTTTCTAAACCACCGCTCAAAGACACTTCTTATCTTAAATGTTATTTGAACCCATTCACTCCAATCCATTCCCAACTCAATTCACTACAACCTTAAAATCGGAACTGAAAAAGGGTTTGGTACAAAATAAAAAAAAACGTTGCATGAAGTTGTCAAACACACGTTCGCCGAATCAGCTGCTGCCTTTTATTGACTGACACGCCCCCCCCCAGGGACACTGCAGAGGTGAAACGACCCAGGAAGTGCACGCGGAACAAAATACCCTGAAAATAAGGGACAGAAACTGAGAACTTCTTTTAACTAAAGGTTCAGCATTTTCGGGCGGATTTGATGCTTCAGTAAACTATTGGTTCAGCCTCCCAGAGTCATCAAGGGCCCCGGGATATACCAGGAGAACATGCCCGCCCACCAGGGCCGTGCCAAACCCAATCGGAGGGGGAGACATCGCCAGGCAGTTTATATATAAATATATATGACGGTTGTCTGAATGCTCCTTAACTGATGACCTTCAATGTTAATTCCGATTCTGTCAATATTCAAAAGTGCAACGCTACTCAGACCAGATCTCGTGATGATCTGAATCAGATACTGCCTGCAGTCGCACGCCCCGACCCACACACGTCCTGTTTGAATGTCCCAGAGCCTATAGGTGTGTAGGAGGTTTTCATTTTGTGGGTGGGGGGGGACCTTATCTGTAGGTATTCAGCTGTGAAAAGGTCAAAATGCATTTGATTACATTCCCTGATGTTTGCAAAACCACTTACGGTACACACGGCTTCCAAGCATGTTACAGGAATGGAAATGAGACTCCCGTTGCACAGCAGTCTGATCCACTCCTGGTTTTCCTATGAGTTTAATCAGACACACCTGAGCTTGTTGCCTAGACACACTGGGGGCTGATCAAGCTGGTAGCAGTAAAACCTGGAATGGATCAAACTGCTGTGCAACAGGAGTCTTATTACCATACCTGCACACACACACTGAGACACACACCAGGGATGGGAATAAGACTCCCGTTGCACAGCAGTTTGATCCATTCCTGGTTTTACTGCCAGTTTAAATCAGATGCACCTGAGCTTGTTACCTAGACACACTCTGGGCTGATCAAGCGCGTAGTAAACATTTGAATGGGTGAAACTGATATGCAAACGTTTGCCCAGTCTTGGCAATGCTTGTGCCGTGCCCGTGCTTTACCACAGTGAGCTACGGATTTCTCTATGCATTGCCTGCTTATGTCGGTTTTAGTCTTTCTAAATACAAACGGCAGACTGACTCTTTGTCTTTCTAAATGCTCCCCTTAGTATAATACGGACCATCGCTCTTAAGGGCGGGTTTCAACACGGCTTGCATTGCCTGTCTGTCTATCTGTCGCACGCATTTAAGAGCTAAGCAGCTGTAACTGCGAGAGAGCCAGCCCCCCTCCCCCTCCCCCTCGCTCTGTCCTCGTTTGCCTGTGTCAATTTAAAGAGCCGTACGGAGTCTCCTTTAATGTGCAGTTAAAGGGGTAGGGGCTGGCCACGGTCCAACGCGTGTAACGTAATCCCTCAACAGCTGGGCCCCGGTGACTGGCTGGAAGAGGGAGGGGCCAGAACCAAGCACAGGGCTAATGGGAGAGTTCAGAGAGGGAGGGGGAGGAGCCAGGGCTAATGGGAGTGTTCTGAGAGGGAGGGGGAGGAGCCAGGGCTAATGGGAGAGTTCAGAGAGAAGGGGAGGAGCTAGGGCTAATGGGAGAGTTCTGAGAGGGAGGGGGAGGAGCCAGGGCTAAAGGGAGAGTCCAGAGAGGGAGGAGCCGGGGCTAATGGGAGTGTTCTGAGGGAGGGGGAGGAGCCAGGGCTAATGGGAGAGTTCAGATAGGGAGGGGGAGAAGCCAGGGCTAATGGGAGTGTTCTGAGAGAGAAGGGAGGAGCCAGGACTAATGGGCGCGTTCAGAGAGGAAAGGGGAGGAGCCAGGGCTAATGGGAGAGTTCACAGAAAAGGGGAGGAGCCAGGGCTAATGGGAGAGTTCACAGAGAAAAGGGAAGGAGCCAGGGCTAATGGGAGAGTTCAGATAGGGAGGGGGAGGAGCCAGGGCTAAGGGGAGTGTTCTGAGAGGGGGAGGAGCCAGGGCTAATGGGAGCGTTCAGAAAGGAAAGGGGAGGAGCCAGGGATAATGGGAGAGTTCAGAGAGGAAAGGGGAGGAGCCAGGGCTAATGGGAGAGTCCAGAGAGGGAGGAGCCAGGGCTAATGGGAGTGTTCTGAGAGGAAGGGGGAGGAGCCAGGGCTAATGGGAGTGTTCTGAGAGGGAGGGGGAGGAGCCAGGGCTAATGGGAGTGTTCCGAGAGGGACGGAGCGCAGACCTGCTGCTATAGTTTCACACAAGCTGTTTTCAAATGTCAGAAAATAATTAGTGTCTGAAGTGGGTACAGTAAGAGACAACGTATGAACTTGGGACTGTTATTGTGATCATCACGGTTAACGCTGTGATCGCTCTGGCTGGTGTGGTGGCTGCTTATTAAGAGGTGTAATCTGAGGGGACAACTGCCGGCCCTGTGGTACGGGAATGAACTGACACATCAAAGGCCAGCCCAGCACCGACACAGCTGCGCACTGCAGCCTCTGTGAGAATCACCTGCTTACGTTACATTTACTGAGCATCAGAATTACAATGAAATACCAGCATTGTAAATCACAGAGAGGTGTGGTAAAGCATAGGGAAGCATTGTAAAGCACAGAGAGGTCTGGTAAAGCATAGGGGAGCATTGTAAAGCACAGAGAGGTCTGGTAAAGCATAGGGAAGCATTGTAAAGCACAGAAAGGTCTGGTAAAGCATAGGGAAGCATTGTAAAGCACAGAGAGGTCTGGTAATGCATAGGGAAGCATTGTAAAGCACAGAGAGGTCTGGTAAAGCATAGGGAAGCATTGTAAAGCACAGAGAGGTCTGGTAAAGCATAGGGAAGCATTGTAAAGCAGAGAAAGGTCTGGTAAAGCATAGGGAAGCATTGTAAAGCACAGAGAGATCTGGTAAAGCATAGGGAAGCATTGTAAAGCACAGAGAGGTCTGGTAAAGCATAGGGAAGCATTGTAAAACACAAGAGAGGTCTGGTAAACCATAGGGAAGCATTGTAAAGCACAGTAAAGCATAGGGAAGCATTGTAAAGCACAGAGAGATATGGTAAAGCATAGGGAAGCATTGTAAAGCACAGAGAGGTCTGGTAAAGCATAGGGAAGCATTGTAAAGCACAGAGAGGTCTGGTAAAGCAAAGGGAAGCATTATAAAGCACAGAGGTATGAAAAAGCATATAACGTCTTTTTTAAAAAAACACAGAAAACCATTGTAAACTATGGTAAATGCATCGTATAACCAAGGGGGGAAAGCATAATAAAACTGCAATAACACTGTACAATTCAAAAAATTGTTCCGAGTGCAGTAGTTCTGAGTGGTTAGGGGTAACCTGGTGCTCCGATATTAAGTCAGTATCATTTTTCTCTGAATCTGCACTAACCTCTACACAGCATGTAACTGATCTGCCTAGACCAGGCGCGTCCCTATCGATTCAGAAAGGCCACTTTGCATTCACCGCCCGCCCACCCTCTCTCTCTCTCTCTCTCTGCGCTTTCAAAAAGGACTCGTTATTAAGAGATGGTACATCTCCAACCCTTTTAAAATTTGTATTCATGGCAAAAAACAAAGCACGGTTTAAAAGATGAACGGCAATTGTTTTCAATGGGGTCCCATCCCAGCCAACAGTTTCGCATGGACCTCACTGCCTTGTTGTGGAACCATACCGAAGCAAGTCAAGGTAGGAACAAGGCAGGGGTGTGCACGAGTTCAGCAGGCTAAACTGGTTATGCTTGTGCAGAAAATGCTGTTTGAGGCATAAAGACAGGGAGCCAGTTGGTGAGTCGCGGGGAGTTTGTGCAACATACAGTACGGACAAAAAGAGTTTTGCATTAGCTAGAATTTTAGAACTGAGATGGAGAAAAAGCTATATGGACATTATTTAGATCTTTTATTTAACATTGTGTAATCAAAGAAACAAAATGAAATCGCAAACAAAAAGTCTACACCGGAAGCCATAATAGCAGTACAGTAGCATTTCACTTTAGATTTCAAAAAGGTCAAGTTTTTTTTGTTAAGTATATTGGAAAACTACACAAAGCGGTGCGTAATTCAATATGTTAAACATGATTCAACTGGTTTCATGCAACTTTTTGGCAGCAGCTGTAAACGTTTTGTAAATCTAGCCGGCTCCTTTCTGCTTTCAAAAGACAAAAAAAAATAATAGTAATAAGATTTCTTTTCATCACCAGCCAAGTGGGGCTGGAGTTTACACCCCAGCTGTGCGCGTCGTTTCTACGAGAGAAAAACGGCGCGGCCCCTTTAAGAGAGAGAATCCCTTTAAGAGATGAAGGAAGCCCGCCCACCAGGCCTCGCAGCCCTGACAGCCGTGCGCTGAGCCGAGGTGGGCTAGCGGGTCACAGACAACGAGGAACGGGAGATATCCACAAACACACAATGTCAACACAGTCGTTCTCTCCGCTTTTTTTTCCATTTATCAAATTCAACTTTGTGTTGAGATTCCTTTGCATGCTTTGGGGTCAATATATGGGGTGTGTATATATATATATAAAATAGATAGATAGATAGATAGATAGATAGATAGATAGATAGACAGACAGACAGACATAGATAGACTGATAGATAGATAGATAGATAGATAGATAGATAGATACAGACAGAGACAGACAGACAGACAGACAGACAGACAGACAGACAGAGATAGATAGACAGAGACAGACAGATAGATAGATAGATAGACAGACAGACAGATAGATAGATAGATAGACAGACAGACAGAGATAGATAGACAGACAGACAGACAGACAGACAGACAGACAGAGATAGATAGACTGACAGACAGATAGATAGTTAGATAGATAGATAGCTCTGGCCAAAAGTTTTGCATCACCCTATAGAATGAACTCATTTTGCTTCATAAAGTCGAAACCTGCTGAATAATGTTCCGTTAACATATTGAATCGCACGCCGCTTTGTAGTTTCCCATGAACGAACAACTAACCAAAAACTGAAAAATGTGACATTTCAAAATCGAACACGAAACACTGCACGCGAAAATGAAATGCATTTTGTAGTTTCTTTCATCACATGATGTTAAATAAAAAAAATTATGTTCATATAGTTTTGTTTGTCTTTGTTTTAAATGTTGTGTCTCAATCCTAAAATTCTAGGTGATGCAAAACTTTTGGCCGGAGCTGCAAACTGCAATAGTGTCAAACGTATGCAATATTAATAAAAAAAAAAAAATTAAAAGTGTGCTAAATCACAAGCAAATACATACGGGGGTTTTGCACGGGCTCTCTCCTAGTTTATGACGTCACAGAACCCCTCGATGTTTTTTATTTGCTTGTAATTCACTGCAGGCTAAAAATAGACTTCCTTAATGAACTCGTTTCTGCTTCATTTACACTTACTACTAATAGAGACAGCAGGTGCACACGTTCAGTTCAAACCATTGCAAACTCATTTTCTGAGCTGTACGGACGTTTCAGTCTTACGAACCACCTCCACTGTCCAGGTGTTCCTAATACCGAGGTTGTGATCTGCAAGCAGGGTTTAGGGTCAACAAAGCGACACGGAGAGCAACAGATCAGTTCTATTTTAGAGTAAAATGCATTTCGGGCAGAATTTAAATTTAAAAAGAAACCGCGCTAGACAGCGCACAGAAACAGCGTCTGCAGTTTCGCTTTCAAGACTTTTTTTTTTTTTAATTTCTGTTTGTAGCGAAAAACACCGGGTGAAAGCGGGACACAACCAGTCTGCCTGCCTGCCTGTCAACTTCAGAGGATTAAAACAACACAGAACAGCTGCCGAGTGACGGAGCCAGTTCAACTTGTATCAGAGCTCTCTCTCTCTCTCTCTCTCTTTTTCTCTCTCTCCTCCTCTGAACCTCTCACACTCTGACCCAAAAAAAACACACACACTTTTGCATTCTCGCCAGTTACCTTTTTTTTTTTTTACATCGATTTCGTCACCCGATAGTATTTTTCATACCGTTCCGCTACTGAGCAAAACACAACACCGATAAGTTTAGCGAGATAGTGCAAAAAGTTGTGTGGGGGGGGGGGGTACTTTTTAAATGATAAAATACTTGGCAAACCTGATTATATATATATATATATATATATATATATATATATATATATATATATATATATATATATATATATATATATATATTTAAAAAAAAAGTAAAACTATTTTATAAAGAGAGATATAAGCCGGCACACACACTGTCTGCAGCCCTGTGGTGTCGCCTGTCACTCTGCACAGTGTAGACACAGCATTGCTGGAGTCTGGAGTACAGACAGCTTTTGTTTCGCTATCCCCTTACTCTAACCCAGATGCACTGAATGCACGACCTCTGCAAATACTCCGTTTAAAATATAGACAGATACCGAATATCAATGAGAAAAAAAAAAAAAAAAAAAAGGGGGGTTTTTGGGGTTTTTTTTTTGCAAGTGAAAGAAAATCTGTAACCAATCAGCTCCTGGACACAGAACAACAACAGAGCCATTTTCTGTCTTTCAAAGTTTACCAGCAAAAGGATTAAACCCACAGATCGAAAGCAAGGCAGTGGAATGAAAGTCGAATTTGAATAAAGAATTAAAAAAAAAAACGCAGCAAAAATCTGAAATTCCAAAACGACAGAAAAGCGTGCGTTTGTGCAATTGCTGTAAAATGCCTTCAAAAAGCTGGAAAATAAGTTTAATTTCTTTAACAAAACAAAACAAAAAAAAAAACCTAGCCCACACAATGCAAAAATAAATTAATTAATAAATGAACCATCTCTGCACAGAAGCTTCTGCAAAATAATTCATTAAAAGCACCCAGGTTTGCACAAGCAAGCTTTCACTTTTCAAAGAGAACAAAGAATAAATGCACGCTATAAAATGATTAAAAACATGATTAAAAAATAATAATTACTTTTTTTTGTTTTTTAAATACAAGTGGCATTTTATTTCAACATACCTGCATTGAAAAAAAAAAAAAAATTCTCTTTTGTATTCCAATCCTTGAATTTCAACACCAACAACTTGTGCTTTCGCGTGTTCCTCTCTCCCTGTGTTTTGGTTTTTTTTTTTTTTAATATATTGTGGTTGTGAATCCTGGCTTGTTAAAAATCCCCCAAAAAGATCCCACAACTGTCAAATTTGGTCTCCTGTCTTAGTGTGTGTGTGTGTGCGCTTTCCTCTCTTCTTCCTCTCTTTCTTTCTTTCTGTCTTCTCTCTCACTCTTGCTTTCTTTCTTTCTTTCTTTCTCTCCCCCTCTCACACACACACACTCTCTTCTCTCTTTTTCTCAGCTAGTAGTCAAACAAAGAAAGGAAAGGCACACACACACACACAGCGAGCAGAAAAAACACGCCCAACCCCCACTAAAAAGCTTGCCTGCCTTATTTTTTTTCTCTCTAAACAGTACCTCCCCTAACCCCCCCTCTCTCTCTCTCTCTCTCTCCGTAACCCCCCCTCTCTCACTCCCTTAGATTCCAGCCTCGTTCTGAAAATCCGTCCTCCCTCCCCCCTCTCTCTCTGTGTGTCTCTCACACAAAAAACAGACCGGAATTAGAACAGCCAGCATTCTCTGTTCTATACCATCGCTCAGGGCCTAGTTGATAGCTGGTATTGGCTCGCCTTTTTTTTTTTTTGTGTGTGGCTGTGATTCCTGAGAGAGAGAGAGAGAGAGAGAGGGAGCGAGAGAGAGAGAGAGAGAGGGAGAGAGAGAGAGAGAGAGAGAGAGAGAGAGAGAGAGAGAGAGAGAGAGAGAGAGAGAGGCCTCAAAAGAACTCTGGGATACATATATGAAAAAAATACAAAGAAAAAAGCAACCTTGGAAGACTACGTGAATGCTGAAGGCTTGGGGTTTAACTCTTTCCTCTCCACGCTGTAGCGGCAGAATATGGCGAATCTGTGGAATTCCGTGGGAGCCTGCGCATTCCGCCATTTCCCAGGAATTCCGGTATGCGTAGATTTGAGCTGCCTCTAGCGAGGAGTCTGTGACAACCCCAAAGGTCTTGCCCTAGCTCTGCATCCCCCGTTTGGCATAGACTGGCCAGCCTGGGAGCCACTTACATATTCCCATCCACAGCAAACGAATCGGATTCAGGCCCTGCGTTTCACTCAAACACAGCATTCGTGCAGAGTTTAAACATCTATTTATGCAAGCGAGTATTATTAGCCTGCTGCTATCTTGCACATACATCGCTGGTCAAGGCACAGAAAAACAGGACAGGCTCATTTATAGAGAGTGCCTATTGATCATCCACTTATACAATCAACCATTCAGCACAGAGGATAATCAGGGTAATTAGTTCATACACAAGTCTATGGAGTCTGACCTGCTCCCTCCCTCAGCTCTACAGCAGCCTGCTAATGGGTGAACTGTTACCTGATTGTAAGGATTTATAATCCCATAGCAAAATCAAACAGACGCTATCTGTTGCTGTTCTTTGATCAGGGACGGGGGTGGGTTTGAATCGGTTTTCCCACTAATAAAACACAAACGCCCGCACAAGCCAGTAAAGACACAGTCAGCCAACACAAGCTCATGTTTATAGCCCAGTTACAGGCCAGTGTTTTGCGAGTGAATAAGTAACCCATTCAGTCTGCTGCGTTATTGAAACGTTTTTTTTTTTTTTTTTTTTTTAGTGAATTTAGTTTAGTGTCCAATCCTTATTCATTATTAGTAAGGCTGTATTTATTTCACAGTTTCCGTGAAATGTGCCCATTGCAGTTCCCAGTGTCAAATATCCATACTTTGTATCACTTGAAAATTAAATCCAGCAATCCTTTGCCTTATTGAAGCACTCTCTGTCACGCTGCGTTTAGGATCCTGGCAGCTGGTTTAGTTTGCTTCCGGTAAACGACTGAACACACCCTGCGCAGAGCGACACGCTTTCTTTAAAATGTCTTCAATGAAAAAGGCACCAGCTGCATCAAAGATGGGGAATATATTTCTGCTAAAAATCTCTCTCTCTCTCTCTCTCTCTCTCTCTCTCTCCAGTGTAATTGATGGTTTTATTTTGTTTGATAATTCACTGATGGCGAAAATAGAATGTTTAAAAAGGTGGACATGAAAAAAAAAATCTACAATTTAGCGTTTACTGTTTTAAAAGGTCAGCATTTCCGTATTTTAAGAACATTTGTTGTGTAATAACGCTAGAGAAAATTGTCCCTTTTTTTTGCTTTAAGGCTTTACCAAGGCATGATAAAGCCTTGAGAGGTACGGGAAAGCATTTTTAAAAAACACAAACTATGGTGAATGCATTGTATAACCATGAGAAAAGCATGGAGGGGAGACTGCAAAGTTACCTTGCAAATGTAACGCAGTAAACTCAAATCAGAGTACTGTGATCATTCCTGGTCACTGCCTATCGGAATGATATCCTAAGCAATGTCAGACAAGCCCAGCTCCGAGCAGGGAGCAGAGAGGCAGGGAGGCAGGGAGGCAGGGAAAGGATTAAGGCTTCAAGGTGAATTTCCCTAAAGCTGATCACCGCGGAGGAGCTCAGTAAACGCCGTTATGAATTATGTATTTTTAAAATGTAACAATCCACCCGGAGCCGGGAGTCTAATTAATTGTCAATTAATGTTTAACCGGCTGCAGCTGTGTTCAATTAATGTTGAAATCGACGCCTCTCCGCTGAGCAGTGCAGTGAGAGTCACATTCCCACACCGCTTGCTTGCTGGCTAATCTGGGCTTTTCTTCAGCCACTGTGCAGGGCTCTCTCTCTCTCTCTCTCTCTGTCTCTCTGAGCTGGACAGCCTTTCTGATTATTATTATTATTATTATTATTATTATTATTAATTATTTAGTCATTTAGCAGATGCTTTTATCCAAAACGACTAAGGGGGTGAATTATGAATCATCAACTGCTGCTGCTGCTGCTGCAGAGTCACTTCTAACAGGACCTTGTTTGTTTTACTCCTCATTCGAAGGACGGAGCACAAGGAGGTTCAGTGACTTGTTCAGGGTCCCACACACAGTGAGTCAGTGGCTGAGCTGGGATTTGAACTTGGAACCTCCTGTTAGCAAGCCTTTTTCCTTAACCATTTGATCACTGGATCATGTATTGCAAATGGCGGAAAAAATGATCTATTTTATGCTTCACCAGACCTCTCTGTGCTTTACAATGCTTCCCTATGCTTTACCAGACCTCTCTGTGCTTTACAATGCTTCCCTATGCTTTACCAGACCTCTCTGTGCTTTACAATGCTTCCCTATGCTTTACCAGACCTCTCTGTGCTTTACAATGCTTCCCTATGCTTTACCAGACCTCTCTGTGCTTTACAATGCTTCCCTATGCTTTACCGAACTTTTAGCGATGATCCCGGGATAACCACGGATACATTGTTGATGGAAAACAGGATAATTAACCTGGAAAACTCTCTTTAAAAAAAAAAAAAAAAAATCCAGCTGCATCTTATCAATTTGCAAATCAACCTTAAAAGTAAAGCCCAGAACCGACTAGCTGTAAAACAAAACAAAAATTCCACCTTAAAAACATTCCGGTTTAAAACAAACAATAAAGTGCGTCTGTGTCTTTAAGTGACGCAGAGGATGGGTAATTGGGGTTCTATTTCAAAACAGACAGGCTTTAATAAGCACACACGTGTAGCAACAAGCCCAGGGAATATTTAGACATTTAGTCACCGGTGGTCGGAGTTCAAAGCCAACATCGCGGTCGGTCAATGGTATTGGAAGAGAGCCAGCCTCAGTTAAATAAGCTAGCAGGGACTGCCTGGGTTTTTTTTTGCTTTCTTTCTTTTTCTGAAAGTCTGCCAAACAGAGCCCTACCACAGCAAAGCCTGAAACCCAATCAGTTTGTAAAACAGAAAGCGTTCTCCTTGCCCAGAGAGAGCGTGTTGTATTATTATTATTATTATTATTATTATTATGACTTCAAGGTAAAACCCCGCCCCCCCCACCATGCCAGTCTAACTCATTCTTGTGAATGTCTCTAGGAAACGTCACTCAAAACTGCAAAGCTGCAAACTAACTAATAGGAACAATGCAGGGAGGGGAATAAGACTCCTGTTGCACAGCAGTGTCACCCAGTCCAGGTTTTACTACCAGCTTGATCAGCCACAGTGTGCATAGGCAACAAGCTCAGGTGTGTCTGATTATTAAACTCAAAACGAAACCAGGATCTTCTCTACACTGTCGAGTGCAATGATATATTTTTTGTAGTGAGGCGACCAAAACTGTGCACAGTAATCTAGGTGGGGTTTAGCTTGGGAATTGTATAATCTTAGCATAACCTCTCTGGACTTAGTGTTTTTTGCACCCAATGCGAAAATGGTTCAAGTTGCAAGACAGGCATTTTCTACAGCCGCTGTAATCCCCGGATCTCAATCCTGCATCTCGTTACCGGAGCACATTATGGGATGTTGACAGAGCTGCCGCATCCTCTATCCGGCAGTGAAGGGGTTAAGTCCGTTATTTGAGAACCTTGGAAGGTCGTTTCAATATGAGATCCTCTCCAGCTGTTGCCAGGGCCAGTGCCTCATTCCCGGCCCAGGCTGGGAGGCAGGCAGGCTGGCTGGCTCAGGGCAGGCTCCTCCTGGGCTTGTGGAAGGGTCAATGAAATCCCAGCGGAGCGGGCAGCTCGTTAGACAGCCCCTGTGCGCGGTGAAAGTGATATCGACACCGGGATAACAGCCAAGGACCCGACATGCATTACTGGCAAACCTCATGAGCACAGCTCTAATGGAGTGTCAATAATCTATTAGGTAAAGTGCAAGCTGCTGTAGCTCTCTCTGACACTCTGTCCCGTTCTCTCTCTCTCTCTCTCTCTCTCTGCAAACTGCAATACGTAACTCATCCACCCAGATTCAATTAAGCACAATCAGACTTCTAAAAGGTAAAACTGGAAGAAACTAAAGTCAACCAGACAAGCATTTCAGTGCAGTTCAGTCTCCGTGCCTCAAGCCCGCCCTGGACTGGAGGGAGCCCCCTTTCTCTTAGGGGGGTGAGGGAGGGAGGGAGGGAGGGAGCAGTTCAGTCTCCGTGCCTCAAGCCCACCCTGGACTGGAGGGAGCCCCCCTTTCTCTTAGGGGGTGAGGGAGGGAGGGAGGGAGGGAGCAGTTCAGTCTCCATGCCTCAAGCCTGCCCTGGACTGGAGGGAGCCCCCTTTCTCTTAGGGGGTGAGGGAGGGAGGGAGGGAGTGTTTCAGTCTCCGTGCCTCAAGCCTGCCCTGAAGGGAGCCCCCTTTCTCTTAGGGGGGTGAGGGAGGGAGTGGTTCAGTCTCCGTGCCTCAAGCCTGCCCTGGACTGCAGGGAGCCCCCTTTCTCTTTGGGAACGTAAACGAACTGGACCGTAAACAAAGGGTCTGATAAAAACAGAATGCACAGGCGTGGCAAACGGACGCGGAGAACAGGCTGAGAAAGAGATTCTGCGGATTGTAAAAGCAACACACATGATGAAAACAGAAGCTAGCCCTGCCTTACCTGGGTCACTCCCAGTAATAGAAAGCTGCCTTTGTTCCGGTGTTGTTTCCAGGCAGGCTGCCCAGAATCCCACCCTGGATGGAAGCAGGACGGATCCCTCCAGGAGCAGAGCCAGGACAATCCCTGGAAGAGAGGGACATTCCTGCATGATCAGCAGCTGCTACTGTACCCCTCTTTCACACACAGCTCTGGCCAAAAGGTTTGCATCACCCCTATAGAATTAACTAATTTTGCTTCATAAAGGTCGAATGAAACCTGCTGATTAATGTTATGTTAACATATTGAATTACACACCGCTTTGTAATTTTCCGTATAAATAATGTGACATTTCCAAATCTAACATGAAATACTACTGTACTGCTATTATGGCTTCTGGTAGAGTTTTCTAATATCATTTTGTAGTTTCGTTAATTACATGATGTTAAATATCTAAATTAGGTTATATGTCTCAACACTAAAATTCTAGGTGATATCCACCGGAAGCCATAATAGTAGTACAGCAGTATTTCATGTTAGATTTGGAAATGTCACATTATTAATGTGGAAAACTACAAAGCGGTGTGCGATTCAATATGTTAACGTAACATTATTCAGCAGATTTCATTCCACTTTATGAAGCAGAATTAGTTCATTCTATATAGAGGGGGATGCTAAACTTTTGGCCAGAGCTGTACACTTTCAACGACCAGCCCTGTTAAACATTTAGAAAATAAAACGCATTTAAATATGCAGATAAAGGGTAATGCTGCCGACGCTGTGCAGTAGATGGTGGGATAATTCTGCACGTTTCTACTGCAGAATGCGAGTGAAGGAAAAGAAGTCGCGCTACAAGCAGGCATGTGTTGGAGTGGACTGTTACACAGCAAGTGGAGAATAGCAGGCTGTTCAATTATCAATATCAATATCCCCAATCCCACAGGACACAAGCCAGCCACAAGAAAGGTAAACCAGCAATCCAGAACAGGATGTGATGGGAATTAGAACCCGCGCACACACACACGCACGGGAACAGGCACACACGCACTGACACACACGCGCACACACGCGCACGGGCACAGGCACACACACACGCTGGTAATATAATGCCGGCACACTTGACTCCTTCCTTCCTGTCTGTCTGTCTGTCTGTCTGTCTTTGTGGGGAGTGATGCCTTTTGTTTGAAAAGGAGAGAGAGAGGAGCGGGGGAGAGGGGGAGAGAGAGAGAGTGAGAGAGGGAGAGGGGGAGGGAGAGGGGGAGAGAGAGAGACTTTTTCTTCTCACTTGATAAAGCAGCAGGCGGCATTATCAAACTGCACTTTCTTTTTTTTCTCTTGTTTTATATATATATATAAATCAGAGCATTCTGTTCTAGTTCGCTTTGTTCGGTGATGAATATTTTAAAAGTGATCGTAGCTAATTAAATAAAAGACGCAAGAAGTGCACTTCACTGGTCATCTTCTATCTGCTAACCCCTGAGAGAAAGGGGGCTCCCTCCAGTCCAGGGCAGGCTTGAGGCACGGAGACTGAACTGCTCCCTCCCTCCCTCACCCCCTAAGAGAAAGGGGGCTCCCTCCAGTCCAGGGCAGGCTTGAGGCACGGAGACTGAACTGCTCCCTCCCTCCCTCACCCCCTAAGAGAAAGGGGGCTCCCCCTCCAGTCCAGGGCAGGCTTGAGGCACGGAGACTGAACTGCTCCCTCCCTCCCCACCCCCTAAGAGAAAGGGGCTCCCTCCAGTCCAGGGCAGGCTTGAGGCACGGAGACTGAACTGCTCCCTCCCTCCCTCGCCTCCCTAAGAGAAAGGGGGCTCCCTCCAGTCCATGGCAGGCTTGAATCACACAGACTGAACTGCTCCCCCCTAAGAGAAAGCCCAGCAGAGCTGATAATAAGCAGGTACCTCCTTGTCTGAACAGCAGACCGATAGCTGGGGGGAGAAGTCATGTCAAGCAATGCAATTACTGCAAACAGTTTGCATCTCTGCTTTAATTACAGAAACCCCTGCAAAACTCTGACTTGCTGACAAAAAATAAATAAATAAACAAGAAAGCATCATCCCTCCATCCCTACCCAATAATTAGTGAGCTCGACGCGTCTGTGCAGGAGATCTGTAAGTATAGGGTGACTAAACAGAGACCCACCACGCCTTCTCATAGCCAGAGGCTAAGGCTTTGATGATAGTCCAGCTATAATGAAAAGCATTACATTCAGAAGGCTGATTCACATCCAGTTCAGGGTCTACCGTATACCTCCCACCTAAAGTTTTGCATCATAACCCTATAGAATGAACTCATTTTGCTTCATAAAGGTGGAATGAAACCTGTTGAATAATGTTATGTTAATGTAGTGAGTTACACACTGCTTTGTAGTTTTCCTTTGTAGTGAAATTTAACATGAAATACTCCTGTGCTACTATTATTGCCATCAGCAAACATGGCGGAGACCTTCCACAGTATGCGGCTGACCCCGCTGGCGGCCATCTTTACTGCTGGTAGCATAGCTACAGTCAGTCTGCTTTCTCTGGTGACCTTAGCAACGGGGTCCATCCATCATCAGCTCTATCCAGCAGAGCAGGCTTGACAGGGGCTGTCCGAAAAAACTGCCTGATAAATGGGGCGGGAGGGTAGAGGTGACTTTAGTTTGTGTCTGTTTCGTGTGAGGAAAGGCAGAGGGGAAGAGGGAGGGGGGGGCGGTGGGCTTGTTCAAACTCACCAACACACTCAACAACAAAAAAAAAAAAGTACTTGATGTAAACAGAGTCATAAAATTAAACATGAAACTGCTACGCTTGCATCTTTGCACCTAATATTGAAGCACGTTTTTATGTTTTGTTCTTTTAAAGTTAGGAATGGCCCCTCCCCCTTTTTAGTCCCCCTATTTGAAGTTAACTGTTTATCTAACAATACAGGGAACTCTATTCCTGCCTGACAACAGCACAGGAGGAGCGTTCCATTTCAAACCCGGGGGGTGGTAAAAAAAAAATATAATAATAATAATAATACAATTAATTTAATTTACATATAAAATTAAAACAAGCATGTTAGGAACGTACACCCCCCCCTCACCCCACCAGGGCTGTAAAAACCAAACTACAGCACTAGAAAAACCACCATGACCTACATACATCACACTGCACATACACAGACAGATTCTTCCATTCGTTCTTATCCTATACAAACTTGTGCTGCAGAATGGTCCAGACAGTTTGAAATCACAATTAAATGACTGGTTCTCTAGATAAAACAGCCGCTGTATCTCTGTTGCCAGCAATATGCAGGTATTCTAATAATAATAATAATAATAATAATAATAATAATAATATGGCGATGAAGAGGTCTACCATACATCAAGGATGGAAATATGACTCCTATTGCACAGCAGTGTCACCCATTCCAGGTTTTACTGCTACCAGCTTGTCTGCATAGGTAATAAGCTCATGGGGGTTTCATATTAAACACAGAGTGAAACCAGGAGTGGATCAAAGCGCTCTGCAATGGGAGGCTTATTTCCAACCCCTGTTACATGCTTGTTCTGTTTTCAATTCCACCCCCCCTTTCCTTTTTCTTCCCGTTGGTACATTCCACCGAGACCTTTACCATATGGAATGTGGAGTCTAACCGAGGGAGAGGGGAGAGGGGGGAGGAAGGTTCAGCTTTATTTTTAGAAACGTCATTTATATTCCTTGCGTGCCTGGCTGCCCCAGCAAAGTCATTCCTGTCTGTAGAGACAGAACCGCAGCACCGCGTTGCACAGCCATGCGGAATAAGCAAGTGGCTGGCAGCGCTTGCAAAACATAAACTATGGTTTAATTGAGTCAGGTATTTATTATTATTACTATTATTATTATTATTATTATTGAGTCATTTAGCAGATGCTTTTATCCAAAGCGACCTACAGAGACCAGGGGGGTGAACTCTGCATCATCATCAACAACTGCTGCTGCTGCAGAGTCACTTCCAATAGGAGCTTGTTTGTTTGACGTCTCACCCGAAAGACGGAGCACAAGGAGGTGAAGTGACTTGCTCAGGGTCACACACACACACAGGGAGTCAGTGGCTGAGCTGGGATCTGAACCTCCTGGTATCAAGCCCCATTCTTTAAACCACTGGACCAAGCCTCCTTTTCAAAACAAAAGCTGTGTTTCTGCTGTGTGCATGCAGCGGCTTCTATATAAACCCTGGAGCTCTGCAGCAGCAAATCAACGTGCTGTCGCTGTGTGGAGCCTCTTGCTGCTGTTTTATACTGTGTGCTGAAGGAATGCATGACTCCACTGAGACACAGGTCACCTGGGCTTGGTGCACGGGACTACAGGAGATATTCCGTTTCACACGACTGAACAGAAAGCAAGAGTCACGGTTAAAGGGGGCGTGAACGAATCTCACAGATATTATTTGACTACACTCGCATCATAATGAACTGTTTCCAATGTCATAAAGCTCTGGGTATTTTTTCCCCAAAAGCAAGTATGATTTCTGCTGGACCGCCTGCATTGGTCAGTTCCCAAGCTGCCGCGCGACAGAAATCGCTAAAATCGATGCCAATCCTATATATATATATATATATATATATATATATATATATATATATATATATATATATATATTATTATTATTTTTTTTGCATTGCAGGCAGGCAGTTTGACTGGTTTGTATCAAAACTACAGGTTTTACTTGTGTGTCGCACGCGTCTCGTGTGTAGGGCTGTGTAATAATGGCCTCTCTCTCTCTCGCTCGCTCCCTCCCTCTCTATCTCTCTCTCCCCCTCTATCTCTCTCCTCTCTCTGCCTCTCTCTCTTTCTCTCTCCATGTGTCTCTCTCTCTCTCTCTCTGTGGAATTATCCGCAGATTCATTTTGATTTCACCAGTCAGCAGAGCAGCAGCGGGTCCTGTAATGAGATCAGTCAGGACAGCCGGGGAGGTCAGTCTTACAGGAGAGGAGAGCTGGGGTGGGATTACAAGGACAGAGACAGAGACAGAGACAGAGAGAGAGAGAGAGAGAGAGAAATATCGCATCGGCCGATTCGAACAGTCATGACCATGGTGTATAAACACACTCTTTATTTCGATGACTGTGGACTGGGGTTTTGGAGCCGCGGCAGTGGAAGGGTTAACTCCGCCTGCTCTTGGCTAACTAGATTTCCGGGCAGCCTGTCCAAGGGACTGTGAAGGACAGGCCAGCCCGCTGGTTCTGTGCACTCCTCACTGCTGGAACATATGCCAGCCTGTAATCTCCCTCGACGCAGGCTGACCAGCAGATCACAGAGCTGGGCGATAAGGACATCTGCGTTATCGATGCTCGGCAAATCACGCCTGACAACTGCGAATCTCTCTCCCACTCTTACATGCTGCTTTATCAACCTACAGCTACAGCCAAGAGTTTAACATTCCTCTGTAGAATGAACTAGTTTTGCTTGGTAAAGTCGGATGAAGCCTGCTGAACAATGTTACGTTAACATATTGAATTATTATTATGGAATTATTATTTATGAAACGCGACTTACAGAGACTAGGGAGTGAGCTACACATCACAACTGCTGCTGCTGCTGCAGAGTCACTTCCAGTAGGACCGCGTTTGTTTGACATCTCATCCGAAGGACGGAGCACAAGGAGGTTCAGTGACTTGCTCAGGGTCACACACACACAGTGAGTCAGTGACTGAGCCGGGATTTGAACCCAGGAACCTCCTGGTATCAAGCCCCTTTCTTTAACCACTGGACCACCAAGCTTTGTGGTTTTCCACAAGCGGAATCTAATTCAATATGTTAACGTAACATTATTCAGCAGGTTTCATTCCACTTTGTGAAGCGAAATGAGTTCATTCTCTATAGAGGGTGATGCTGCAAAACTGCTGCCCATAGTTGAACACAAGGCCTTCTGCTGCGGGGTCATGCCAGGTCACAGTGGGCACAGAGCAGCCCCTGCAAATTGCTACCAAATGCTGTGTTAGCGGTGCCATGCAACCGATTTGAGAGAGTGAGAGAGCGAGCGAGCGAGAGAGAGAGAAAGAGGGAGCAAGCGAGCAAGAGAGAGAGAGAGAGAGAGAATCACAAAACAGCTTCACGAGGGAAATAAAGTCAGAACGCATCAGCCAGCGTCGTAAATCTAGAAAACTCTGGCTAACGCACAGCAGAATAATAAAAAAATACATTTTAAAAAGCCTGCCCTGGAGGGACTAGGGGGAGGGGAGGCCCAGTTTCTCTGCCTAGAGGGGGTGAGGGGGAGGGGGAGGGAGGGGGAGCAGTTCAGTCTCCATGCCTCAAGCCTGCCCATGCCTCAAGCCTGCCCTGGACTGGAGGGAGCCCCTTTCTCTGGAGGGAGCCTTTCTCTTAGAGGGGGTGAGGGGGTGAGGGAGCCTGCCCTGTACTGGAGGGAGCCCCTTTCTCTTAGAGGGGGTGAGGGAGGGAGGGAGGGAGGGAGCAGTTCAGTCTCCGTGCCTCAAGCCTGCCCTGGACTGGAGGGAGCCCCTTTCTCTTAGAGGGGGTGAGGGAGGGAGGGAGGGAGGGAGCAGTTCAGTCTCCATGCCTCAAGCCTGCCCTGGACTGGAGGGAGCCCCTTTCTCTTAGAGGGGGTGAGAGAGTGAGGGAGGGAGCAGTTCAGTCTCCATGCCTGGTTTTCATTTGTGTCTAACTCCTAGGTTGCAGGACAGAAATAGCACTGGCACACGCTAAAGGTGAGGGGGAGGAGGAGCTGAACAGCTGAATTTCCTCACGAGTCCTGGCCGTGCTCCAGCTTTGTCCCTCGACCCTCCAGGAGCACACAGGCTTGGCAGGAAGGGAGCAGTCGGAGCTGGACCGCTGCCAGACTCCAGGGCAGGAGCAGTGGGGCTGTGGCTCTCAGGAAAACCCCAGGCTTCACGGTGAGGCCTACTTCTACCTCTGAAGGTGGCATTCAAAAAAAATAAATAAATAAAAAATTAGGACACAAATTTGTATTCCCTTTCCAAATTTACAGTACATCAACCAGGGGTGAAAGTTAAAAGGGATTTTTTTTTTTTTTTATAAACAAAATAATCCATCGGTAGCCAATCGGGACCATCTCATCTATCGCGATAGATATCGTATCGCGACCTGCAAATCACGATACGTATCGTGAGATTAGCGTAGACAGGGCAGCCCTCCTGCGATGCTGAGATCATTCACAGAAACACACACACAGTGCGTCTGGATGAATCAGTCAGTCTGGTTGTTTCGCGAGGTTCCTCATGAGTAAGGCGACCATACAGCTCTGTGGTCTGCGGGACAGTTTGAGGCGGTTCAGGCTTTTCAACCTCGCAACCCCAATGCATTCTGGTAAGCGTAGTCCTGCTCCTCTTAAAAGGTAAGAATGGTACCTGAGACAGGTAAAAACGAACCAAAATGCATTGGGTTGACAGGACAAACGTACCAGAATGCATTGGGTTGACAGGTCAAACGTACCAGAATGCATTGGGTTGTGAGTTGAAAAGCCTGAGCTGTCTCACTGTCCCGCTGAACGCGGAGCCATATGGTCACCTTACTCATGCTGCTTGTTTGAAACTCATTTTTAAAAAGAATCGGAGACCCTCGAGTGTCGGGTGTGTAACCCTGTCGAATGGGGGTGCCTCGGTTTAAATCTCCTGAAGTCTTAGAAACTGGAGAACAGTAATTCACGTATGAAGCACGCTTTAAAACCGTGGCTATCAAATGAAGGGAGATAGTACAGCTAGGCCTCGCGCTCTCCCTGGTCTCTTTGATGTTTATTACACAATACCACGTTGCCGTGACAATGCAATCAGCTACCATTTCAACTGCAAAGCAGGTTGCCACGACGATACCGTTGCCGGGGATTACATCACAGCTGTTTGAATGGCGTTTAGCCCTGGCAGGTTCGTTTACAAAGGCGGGGGTGGGTGGGAGGTATCACTTAGAGAAAGGGAAAGTGGCCGAAGGTTTTTTTTTTTTTTTGGCACCCGATCACGATTTCTGGGTAGCGCCCAATGCTAGCGAGGTACCGTACTGGCAAAGACACGAAAGTGCTGGCATCGACATACAAGCAGAAAGCACAAGACACCAGCACAGAGCAGAGGGAGGCTGTTCAGAGAGTACAAGAGCCTCCCTTTCACTGCTCCACCAGCACACAGCAGAGGGAGGCTGTTCAGAGCCTCCCCTTTCTCTTTCTCTGTACAGAAGAGGGAGGCCTCAGAGAGCAGAAGAGTTCTCTTTCTCTGCTCCACCAGCACAGAGCAGAGGGAGGCTGTTCAGAGAGCAGAAGAGTCTCCCTTTCTCTTTCTCTGCTCCACCAGCACAGAGCAGAGGGAGGCTGTTCAGAGAGCAGAAGAGTCTCCCTTTCTCCAGAGGGAGGCTGTTCAGAGGGTATTCTCTTTCTCTGCTCCACCAGCACAGAGCAGAGGGAGGCTGTTCAGAGAGTAGAAGAGCCTCCCTTTCTCTTTCTCTGCAGCACAGAGGGAGGCTGATCAGAGAGTGCAACAGCTTTCTCTTTCTGGGTGAGTCTGTTAAGCGTCTCACACACGCACACACACACACAGTCACACTGCATCATGTGACCCTGGCAGCGCTGTGTAAACGCAGAGCTGACTCTGAGAACAGGCACTGCTTTATTTCGGAGGCTGCACATGTTCTGCAGACCTTTGTTTGGAAGAGGCTGTCTGAGGACCCAGAGAGAGGCACTCATGCATTTCCTCTTACTAACCCCCCCCCCCCTCGCTGTGCACGAAAAAACACAGCAATCCCCTCCGGTCTTTTCTTTCTTTTTTTTTTTAAACTAAAGATATTTCACTTGGAAAGAAATGGTTTAAAAAGGCTTCATTGAACTGTCTGCTGTGTTCGTTTCAAGTCTAGTGACCGAACGACCAAATCGAAATATAGCCAAATATCGAGTGAAATGCCCTTTAATTCCCGAATTGGTTGAAAAACTAAAGCCTGATCCACAACGAACTGCAAAACGAGGTAATAAGACATACCGGCTTTTTGACAAATCCTTTATAACGGAGTTCTTTCAGATGCGATTTTATAAAACTGATCGTCTTCCCAGTCAGTCCCTGCCCTGGAGGGACACATTCCACTCCAGGTTTAACAGGTAAAATGAAATCGTGAATTACTTTAGGGCTCTGAATGGGAGTTTAATTAGTTCAATTAAATCATTTTGAACAGGGTTGGAACAAAAGATCAGTTTCACCCCTAGTTATATTGAACAGACCCCAGTCTCTGTAAAGTCAAAGTGGCAGAAACACACACACACACACGCGCAAATGGATTTCTTTGGAGACTGGCTGAAGGCTAGCTGTGATTGGCTGGTATTGTCCGAGCCGGGCTCCTATTGGCCGAGGGGGGGTATCCATTGTGAACGTGCGAACTGCCACAGTTCCAGGGCTATAGGATTGAGTTTAGCAGACTGCTGGGGGGCAGAGAAACAAGAGCAAAAAAGACAGAGAGAGACAGAGATGGAGAGACAGAGAGAGAGAGAGAGAGAGAGAGAGAGAGACAGAGATGGAGAGAAAGAGAGAGAGAGAGAGAGAGAGACAGAGATGGAGAGAAAGAGAGAGAGGGCAGGTAGCTTTTTTTTGGGGGGGGCGTTGCATCTGACAGGTTATAGTTTCTTTTCATTCAAATTTTCCAATAAAATATTTCAGGTAATGCACAGATTATTATTATAAAGCACAGAGAATGATTAGTCAAATTACATTATTACATAGATATACACCTTCATTTTAATCAAATGTAGACCAATTTTATAGGGGGGCTCTGGGACACAGTGGGAGGCTGTCCAGACAGTACAAGAGCCTCTCTTTCTCTGCTCCCCCAGCACAGAGCAGAGGGAGGCTGTTCAGAGAGTAGAAGAGCCTCCCTTTCTCTTTCTCTGCTCCCCCAGCACAGAGCAGAGGGAGGGTGTTCAGAGAGTAGAAGAGCCTTCCTTTCTCTTTCTCTGCTCCCCCAGCACAGAGCAGAGGGAGGATGTTCAGAGAGTATAACAGCCTCCCTTTCTCTTTCTCTGCTCCACCAGCACAGAGCAGAGGGAGGGTGTTCAGACAGTATAAGAGCCTTCCTTTCTCTTTCTCTGCTCCACCAGCACAGAGCAGAGGGAGGGCTGTCCAGAGAGTGTAAGAGCCTCTGCTATAGCGTTGGCTTTTGACATCTCTATTCTAAATTGAAGACTGAAACACAAGCAAACATTCAGAAGCCTTTCCCCAGAATCAGAGCGGGCAGCGGAGACATTGCTGGGGACAGGAAGTGGTCCGGACAGCTCTGCGGCTTGAAGAGGTCAGAACAGGAAGTCTGGATACTGGCTCTCCTAGCCGGGGTCAGCGAGGGTCGCATGAACACACAGTGCCGAGTTTGCGAAGAGAAGGATGGTAAAGCATTATAATAAAAACCTGGTAAAGCACAGTAATCTCTGGTAAATGCATAATATAACCACATGGGGGGGGGGGGACTGTGACAAAATACTGTGCAAAGAGTCACTGTGAAAACTACGAAGCATGTCCGATCTCAAGTGAATAGCAAGTTCGTTGGTTGTTTGTAAGACAGCTGGGTGTACTGTGCTCGGTGTTAGCTGTAGTGTGTAGCTGGGTACGCGGGGGGGGGGGTCCCCAGGGGTTGTGCACCCTTGTCACGGTGGCAGGTGGCTTTCGGGTCACACGCGTGGTTAGAGAGGCGTGGATGCCAACGGGCAGGTTCAAACCGTCACACAGGTGCTTCGAATTTCCTTTCTCTCGCTCTCTCTCTTTCTGACTTTTCTTTCTTTCTTTCTTTCTTTCCTGTCTTCCATCTGTCTGTCTGACTTTCTTCCTTTATACACACGAACAGAAGTTAGCTCTCTTATTTAACATCACGCAGAAACTACAGAACAATATCGCCTATGACAAGCCGTGATAGTCGTACAGTAACATTCAGGTTAGATTTCGAAATGTCACATTTCTTTTTTTTTTGTCCCGTTGCTTCATGAAGTATCTGGAAAACTACAAAGCGGCGTGCGATTCAATATGTTAACGTAACATTATTCAGCAGGTTTCATTCGGCTTTATGAAGCAGAATCAGTTCTTTCTATATAGTGGGTGATGCAAAACCTTTGGCCAGAGCTGTATAGACAACGTCAGCTTATTTCCCATGATATCACATCAAGCAGTGGTAGGTAACGGGTTAATGAAATCCAGCAGACAGCAGGGTTCTGTCTCTGTCTCTCTCTCTCTCTCTGTGTCTGTCCTTGACACAGTCTCTGGATCAGAGACCAGTAACCCTATCCCAGCAGACAGCTCTCTACACAGAGCCACTCTGAATAGTCACTCGATATGGGAGATACGAGACTCCACAATGGAGCCAGGGTCCCACAATGCACTGCCCGATCAGACAGAAGAAGGAGCCGATTGAGCTCAGGACTTTCGTCAAGCTGGGTCTTGAAAGATCCCAGTGCTTCTGCCTGGACAGCTTGACTAGGTAACCCTGGGTAACCCGTTCCACACCCCCCGCCTCGCCGCTCTCTGTGTGAAGACGTGTCTCCTTCCCTCTGTCTCGAGTCTGTGTAAATACAGGATCGCAGTGCATCGATACATCTCAAAAAGATTCAGCACTAGTCTAACTATTCGGTATTAGCGTGACTCTGTACAGGCAACGTGTGTGTCTGTCTGAAAGTCTGTGTGTCTGACACACTTTACATAATCTCGAGAGGACAGCTTATTCAGTTGGATGACAATTGCTAATAACCTTCTTTAGGACTGGCTGGTAAGTGTGCCATGATCATTACAGAAGTTCTCTCTCCCTCATTATAAATTTACAGTCCCAGGTTGAATTCCATGTCGCTGGCCCTGTGCACCTGACCCCATTAATAAAGCTCATTTGAGTTCCGTGCTTCCTTCTACAGCAGTGCTGGCCTGTTTCACATGTTAAACCTGGGGGGGGGGGGGGCAGCGCTCTGAATAGAACAGCGAGCTCGTCCGGGGCTATAAATGGACCACTCCATTCTCACCTTGTTAGGATTTCCAGGGTGAGAGGAGTGAATTCCAAGAAGGGGCGAGACAGGTCCCAGACACGCTTAGTTAAACAACCCGTGTGATTGTATCTGACGGGCGGCACAGTTCCCAATCAATCGCAGAAACCGTGAGAACGGTGTGCATCTCTTTAAAACGAACAGCACAACACCCACTATGTTTTGTCCCAGTTGCTATTCTCAGCATCACAATTAAAATCCAGGGAACATCTTAATATATGCATGGCAATCGGAGGTTAATTTCTGCCGGATTCTCGGACAGTTTGCAAATGATGAACCGTACTAACTAAGAAACTAAAACTAACCAAAAAAAAAAAATGATTGCAACACTCTATTAACATACCATGTACAATAAAACACGCGTTCCTGTCTGTATTCAAAACTCCCATTGCAGGAGTCTAATCAGACACACCTGAGCTTGTTAGCTATACACACTGTGGCTAATCAAGCTCGTAGTAAAATCTGGAATGGATCACACTGCTATGCAACAGGAGTCTTTGAATAAATTACCTGACACAGCACGCATCTTAAAAGACGACCTCTATACTTAAGAGAACACAAGAAAGTTTACAAACGAGAGGAGGCCCCATTCGGCCCATCTTGCTCGTTTGGTTGTTAGTAGCTTATTGATCCCAGAATCTCATCAAGCAGCTTCTTGAAGGATCCCAGTAAACAGCAAAAAAACTCAGTCTTTGAAAACCCACACCCCCTACAATATATTATTATTTATTAATGAATATTATTATTATTATTATTATTATTATTATTATTATTATTATTATTTATTTCTTAGAAGACGCCCTTATCCAGGGCGACTTACAGTTGTTACAAAATATCACAATACAGAATATCAATACAGACAAGAGAAGCTATAAAACACAATAAAATCAATAGTAAGAGCAAATTCAAAATGAGAGAAAATAAAAAACACAGTAAATAATAACATTTCGACTATGAGCAGTTAAAAATATTTGCTTATAAGATTGCATTCCATTAAGAGCAAGTAGTCAGCACAATAAACAGAGAAGAACGATTTCAAAATAAGAGCATATATCGTCACATGAAGTCTGTGCGTGCCCCGGTAAATATGAAGTCTGTATCTCAACCAGCTCCCGGTAACAAAAGTCCTGGTTGTAAAACAGAAAAATGCCAGGAGCCGTGGCACTTCCGTAAACACTGCCACGCTGTTCTGGAGACGCAGCCACGGGAAATGCCAGCCCATCTTCCCTTACAATAACGAAGGCTTGCCTGACCTCAGCACCACGTCACTGGATCCTCAGCTGAGGCGCTATCCTTGCACTACTGCACTGCTAATCTGTCACTGTAGATTGCAATCCTAACTTGCTGCATCCTAGTTCATATTGGATTCTAGTAGTGTTATTATTTGCACTTACTGTAAACTACACTGTGTTTCAATATGAAGCTTGCATTGTAACCCTGCGCTGCCCTGTAACACCTGCGTGAGTCGCCTGGGATAAAGGAGTCTGCCAAATAAATAAATTAATAAATAGTAATAACAATTTGATAAAACTACAGGCTTTACCACAATGACAACAAAAGAAAAGTTTGGGATTTTGTTTGTTATTTGGAACTTCTGAAAAGTTGCTATATAAATACGACAGATAGATAGATAGACAGACAGACAGAAGCAGGACAAGCTTTGTATCAAAGTATAATATAAAAATGTATAATCTTGCATAATACCGTATGTATGTAAAATTTGAGGAAGGAAAAATGCTGTGTACCAAACGTAATGCAGGTCCACAAAAATGTGAATAATTGATAAAGAATCAATTCTAAAATCGGGACGTTTCGGACTACAAGTCCTTCTGCAGCTGGATGTATAGATGCATCTGCAGGCATCTAATAGGGATAGATATTTAATATGTAGGTCGACAGCAGGACAGACAGATAGATCAGTTCTAGACTGAATTATTTTTGCCTTGAGAATATCTACTGCCTCAGATAACTGTACACGAGAGAAATGCCCACCCCCCCCCTCACTCATGTATTAATTCATTCACATGAATGTCACATGATACTCAAAATAAGAAAAAAAAAACCACTCACCGCCTCAGAGCTGTAATTCCTTCTCTCTCTCTCTCTCTCTCTCTCTCTCTCTCTCTCTTTCTTTCTCTCTCGCCACCCTAGCTACCGCACCCTCACAATAGAAACGCTCTCCGAGCAGAAAGAAAGCAGGCGAGGGGCCAAGCAAAGAGGCTGGAGATACGGAGAACAGCCACCGTGCTCCTGAACCGAACCCGGGCTCCTCCAAGAGAGACTGACTGCCGCCTCCGTGTCCATTCAGGTCTCCGTTAAGCCAGTGTCAGTCTGAGCTTCTGGGAGAAAAAAAAAAAAAAACCACCGAGCTCCTTCCAAACCGGGAGCTATTTATAAAAAATCCCTAAAATCACAAATCTTTTTTTTTTTTTTTTTTTTCCCTCTTGGAACGCTGCATCCATATTTATTCTGACATTGACATAGTCAGACTATTATTATTATTATTATTATTATTATTATTAATAATATTGAGGCTAGCACACTCTGTTTTTATAAAACAGTAACGCTGGTATAAAAAGGACCGAATACTTGGGGGAGGAGAGTGAACGACGGAGCGAGAGAGAGAGAGAGAGAGAGAGAGAGAGAGAGGGGAGAGGGAAAGGGAAAGCTAGCTGTGTACGGATGGCTGGATCAGACTCAAGTAGCCGAACTCTGAATTCTAAGGTCATCAGGAATGGCTGCATTCCTGAGCAGGCACTGCTGCACACACACTTCCATCCAGCTGCATGCAAGGCTATGGAAGATGGATTCTGCATACTGTGTTCCAATATGATCCGGAATATAGCTACTGCTTCACAGGATTCCTCGTTCGCACGAAAACTGAGCACGTTCACCACGTTCATTTTGCACCGTGGTCACACAATGCATAGTTAATAATAACAGACTTCATGAGCTCTGAACCCCAGGACTGGGTGCAGCAGCAGCAGGGCTAGTGTGAGTTTGTAACCCTGCTCAAACTCCTGGCTCCTGATCATTTCAATATTAATAATAATAACAGACTTCATTGAGGGGAGCTCTGAACCCCAGGACTGGGTGCAGCAGCAGCAGCAGCAGCAGGGCTAGTGTGAGTTTCTAACCCCGCGTTAGAAACTGTAAACAGTTATTTAGATTTTGTTCATCAGAAATAAATAGAAGCACGGACTGCATTGTGTTGGGAGCATGACTGTATCCACATACCACAGCAATCCACAGCGTTTTGTGGGGGTTTTTTTTCCACCTTGTTAAATCCCTTCTCTCCTTCCTTGCAAAGACAAAATCAAGGATACACAAAGCAGCATGAAATATTCAGGAGGTCTCAACATGCCAAACTGCTCACCTCTTTAAAAGACAGGACACACACACACACAGAACAGCTGACTACTGCCAGCGCTCCCCTTAGCAACAGCCAAACACACAGCCGCCCCCATTGGCCAGCCCGGCAGCTGACATCACAATCCTGTGGTTGCCCGGGCCAATGGGGAGGGCGTTCTGCTCCTGGATTCTGTTTTCACCATGGTAACAGAACACTGCTCTGCTCCAGGCTTTGGTTTCAGTGTTATTGGGGGGCCCCCTGGAAAGATAGGACTGGATGCTGCTGTGTTTAAAGCTCCTCTCTTAAAGCGATAACGCTTTGTTTAAAAGATCAAAAAAGGACAAAGCAGAGACGATCAGCCAGGATTTCATGCCTGTTTCGCGCTGAAGCCTGGTGAAACAGTTGTACTGGCTAGAGTTCTTGTTTTGAGTTCTGCGTTACTGGATCGTTATTTAACTGCCTTCCATGTGTTATTTAAAATGACCTGGAGCTTGATGTTTAAATACACTGAGCCTCCCTTACAGCTGCATGAGCAACTCCTATCACTCCAACAGAGTGTACAGAAAGGTGTAGAATTAGAAGAGGCAACGAAATATTTAATCACAGCCTGATCCAGATTTATGCAATCAAAACATTACACAAATGGAAGGATGGACAGACAGACAGACAGAGACCACGATAACAAGCCCAGGGTCCGACTGGCGCCACATTTCATTACAAGTGCATCAGTGTTTCTGCAGATATATGGGGAGAGGAGACAGAACCTGCTTTACGTTACAATATGCAATGTGAAAGCTGTCTAAACTTAAAAGCCGATTTATTAATGACAACGAAAGGAGGGCTTCGGTGTTGAAAGACAGCGGAGAGAATTCCAATACCGAGTTTAAAATTTAAATCAGTTCTTATTTATGGACTGACGAACACACACAGACACACACACACACAGACAGACACACACACATACATACACTGACATACACACAGACAAACACACACACAGACACTGACACACACGCAGACACACACACACACAGACACTGACACACACACAGACACACACACACACACACAGACACACACACACACGTTAACAATAGGGTTAGGATCTTCAAAGAATCGCATTGAGGGCAATTCATTAAATTACTTCGCCACTAAGATATTGTTTCCGAATCTTTTTTTTTTTTTTTTTTTTTAAATGTTAGTTTTCTGTACACTGACTGTATTTGAATTAAAGACGACCTCTATACTTAAAGAGGACACAAGAAAGTTTACAAACGAGAGGAGGGCAGAGTCCCCTCTCTCCCCCCCGATTCTGTCCCCCCCCCCCCTGATTCTGTCCCCTCTCTCTCCCCCATTCTTCTGTCCCCTCTCCCCCCCGATTCTGTCCCTCTCCCCCCGATTCTGTCCCCTCTCCCCCCCCCAATTCTCCCCCCGATTCCCCTCTCTCTCAGCCCAGGGCAGGCTTGAGGCATGGAGACTGGACTGCTCCCTCCCTCCCTCACCCCCAGTTTGCTCTTTGCTTTCCTCTGATAAAAAAAAAACCTTTCTTTCTTAATGCCAACCTCCACCCCCTACCTCCAAATCACCAACACTGTACAACAGCAGTGCTTTGTACTGAAGTAATTAGTTGCAGGACAGGATATCAAATCTAAAGGGGTTGAGATAATCATCTGCTAATCAATCTGATGTCTTCATTGTGTTGGAGGGTGTGTCTGTGTTTTCTTTAGGGGGTGGGGGTGGGAAAACAGGAAGCAAGCAGCAGTTGACTTTACACATTAAATTAGCCCCCCCCCTTTCCTCCTCCCTCCCCCTTAACTGGCCTCTCTTTACAGCAAAGAGGACCTCTTCAGAGCGCAGAACGGGGGGTTGGGGGTGTAGTTTCAGGTCACTGGGTTTACAGAGGAGGGTTCCAGATATATAAAAGGGAGAATGCAGCCCTCTTCAGGGTGCAGCTTCAATCTCCGCTAAACCACATGCTTTTCTCACGGTTATAATATGCATAGGGTTAACATGTTTGTTTTGTTTTTTTAATATGCTTTACCAGACCTCTCTGTGCTTTACAATGCTTCCCTATGCTTTACCATACCTCTCTGTGCTTTACAATGCTTCCCTATGCTTTACCACACCTCTCTGTGCTTTACAATGCTTCCCTATGCTTTACCACACCTCTGTGCTTTACAATGCTTTACAATGCTTCCCTGCTTTTTACCAGACCTCTCTGTGCTTTACAATGCTTCCCTATGCTTTACCAGACCTCTCTGTGCTTTACAATGCTTCCCTATGCTTTACCAGACCTCTCTGTGCTTTACAATGCTTCCCTATGCTTTACCAGACCTCTCTGTGCTTTACAATGCTTCCCTATGCTTTTACCAGACCTCTCTTTTGCTTTGCTTTACCAGACAATGCTTCCCTATGCTTTTACCAGACCTCTCTGTGCTTTTACAATGCTTCCCTATGCTTTACCAGACCTCTCTGTGCTTTACAATGCTTCCCTATGCTTTACCAGACCCTCTGTGCTTTTACAATGCTTCCTATGCTTTACCAGACCTCTCTGTGCTTTACAATGCTTCCCTATGCTTTACCATACCTCTCTGTGCTTTACAATGCTTCCCTCCACACCCTCTGTGCTTTACAATGCTTCCCTATGCTTTACCAGACCTCTCTGCTTTTACAATGCTTCCCTATGCTTTACCAGACCTCTCTGTGCTTTACAATGCTTCCTATGCTTTACCAGACCTCTCTGTGCTTTACAATGCTTCCTATGCTTTACCAGACTTCTCTGTGCTTTACAATGCTTCCCTATGCTTTACCAGACCTCTGTGCTTTTTACAATGCTTCCCTATGCTTTACCACACCTCTGTGCTTTACAATGCTTCCCTATGCTTTACTAGACCTCTCTGTGCTTTACAATGCTTCCCTATGCTTTACCAGACCTCTCTGTGCTTTACAATGCTTCCT
>CM072681.1:32929292-33096792 GCA_036884735.1 Huso huso
CTGCTCCGTGGGATCCTGCTCCATTCTCTGCCAAAACGGAAAAAAGGGCTTATTAAAACTGATTTCAATGTGAATCCACAGCTAAAGGAGGTAACGTCTTAAGAAGCTTTTTTTTCGCTTTTGAAAATGGACACGTGTAGAATTTACACAAGATGACCAGAAACAGGACAGCAGTAATTTCACTTCCCTAAAAAACAACAACGTCACTCTAAAAGACATCATAAGTTCAACCTGGGATCAGAAACATTCACAATTCCATAATTCTTGGAATCTCATATCCCGGATACTCTTGTCCTGACTATTCCATGCCATAAGGGGGCGCTGTAGCTAAATGCTGACCGGGCCAACCCAGAACCTTCTCCAAAGCACTTGATAAATAAGAGCAAGACTAGATTGCAAACTATACTTGGGTAGATTTAGCTGTATCTACACACCTACTACAGTTTGACACGCAAAAAAGTACCCAGCGTAACTGAAATTGAAACTGTAAAATGAAGTGAAAGGTTAGAGGGTGGCATTCTAGTCCAAATCGGGCTGCTTTGTTCATAATCAAACAAAGGAAAAACACAGCTCTGAACATGCTTTCTGCTTTCAACATAATTAAGTAACAGTTCAACACTTTACAAAAAAACGAACCTAACTCGAATTACCTCCAATGTGTGGTTTGTTTTAACAGAATTAAATGGCATAATTTACAATACAGCAGAATAAAGGAAAATAAATGGATGCACAGACGCCTGCAGGTTTAAACAGACAGGACTAGCTAGATCGCTACATCATTAGCTATGTAGTCAATGACATCGCAAACGCGTTAATAGATTTCAATAGAAATAAGTGAGTGTGGTTGCCATGGCATCAAAAGCCTATTAGCCCATCCAGTGTTTGTTTTCAGACACAGGCGTGTTAACACACAGAGATCTAGTATTTTCTGCAGCAAAGTCACGTTCGATGACGTCTTTACAAAGCTCTGGGGGCCCTTTTCTATGCATCTGGCGCCCTCTTGCGGATTATTAACGGTACTGCACGTTCATGCTGTACGTTATTAGAACATCTGGCACATTTTTTGTTAGACCCAGGTGTGTTCTAAACTTTAATGCACTGGGAATGCTGAGAAGCACTCCGGTCCCTTATAAGAATTTACCATAGTTTACCCTAGTTTCACATTTTTTAAAAATGTTTTTAATGTTTATATGCTTTACCATGCTTTCACTGTGCTTTACTACACTTTACTGTGTTTTTACTATGGGAAGCTTTTATAAGGGTTAGTTTACCATTTTTTTTTAATATGCTTTACCTCTCTGTGCTTTACAATGCTTCCCTATGCTTTACCAGACCTCTCTGTGCTTTACAATGCTTCCCTATGCTTTACCACACCTCTCTGTGCTTTACAATGCTTCCCTGTGCTTTACCAGACCTCTCTGTGCTTTACAATGCTTCCCTGTGCTTTACCAGACCTCTCTGTGCTTTACAATGCTTCCCTATGCTTTACCATACCTCTCTGTGTTTTACAATGCTTCCTATGCTTTACCACACCTCTCTGTGCTTTACAATGCTTCCCTATGCTTTACCAGACCTCTCTGTGTTTTACAATGCTTCCCTATGCTTTACCAGACCTCTCT
Source organism: Huso huso (assembly GCA_036884735.1). Taxonomy (NCBI): domain Eukaryota; kingdom Metazoa; phylum Chordata; class Actinopteri; order Acipenseriformes; family Acipenseridae; genus Huso; species Huso huso. The sequence goes on from CM072681.1 coordinate 32,930,912, forward strand.
GTGCTTTACAATGCTTCCCTATGCTTTACCAGACCTCTCTGTGCTTTACAATGCTTCCCTATGCTTTACCAGACCTCTCTGTGCTTTTTACAATGCTTCCTATGCTTTACCAGACCTCTCTGTGCTTTTACAATGCTTCCCTATGCTTTACCACCTCTGTGCTTTACAATGCTTCCCTATGCTTTACCAGACCTCTCTGTGCTTTTACAATGCTTCCCTATGCTTTACCACACCTCTCTGTGCTTTACAATGCTTCCCTATGCTTCCCTGTGCTTTTATGCTTCCTATGCTTTACCAGACCTCTCTGTTTTACAATGCTTCCCTATGCTTTACCACACCTCTCTGTGCTTTACAAATGCTTCCCTATGCTTTACCACACCTCTGTGCTTTACAATGCTTCCCTATGCTTTACCAGACCTCTCTGTGCTTTTTTACAATGCTTCCCTATGCTTTACCAGACCTCTCTGTGCTTTACAATGCTTCCCTATGCTTTACCAGACCTCTCTGTGCTTTACAATGCTTCCCTATGCTTTACCACACCTCTCTGTGCTTTACAATGCTTCCCTATGCTTTACCAGACCTCTCTGTGCTTTACAATGCTTCCCTATGCTTTACCAGACCTCTCTGTGCTTTACAATGCTTCCCTATGCTTTACCAGACCTCTCTGTGCTTTACAATGCTTCCCTATGCTTTACCACACCTCTCTGTGCTTTACAATGCTTCCCTATGCTTTACCAGACCTCTCTGTGCATCAGAGTACAGTGCTGTGTACTATAAAATGGAGTTCGGGCGACCTCTGGCGGTCATTGCGGGTACACGCCTAAAAGAAGTAGGAGGTGACCGAAAAAAAAAAAAAAAAAAAAATCTAAAAGAAAAAAAAAAAAATTCAAAATGTTCTTCCTGGAAAAAAAAAAACTACACCCGCGCGCGCGCTTCACAATGTAACCACATGACATTTCAGAACGAAAATGCGACACTCCTCCTTATTTTCTAGGCCCAGAAAGCAACTCTGGAATAAAAAACATTGTGATATTACACATACACACACACACACACGTATGCACGTTTTACATATGAAAAAAAAAAGTGTGCTTGTGCCACACAACATTTTTGCAATATTATGAAAGACTCCAAATCAAAAACGCTGCAGTTCACGTAAAACTACTCCCATTACAACGCCTCGTCATTCAAAGTGAACAGCGAGACGCAAACACACACACCAGCTCTTGTATCTTCGCTAAGTTCAGAAGCAGGGCTACCCATCTTGCTGCAGAAGTGTGTCGCGCACAATATTATTAAACGACCACCAAATGCTTTGAATTGTTAAACGAAAAGAATTGCTTAAAAAAAATACAACATTGCATAACTACTGTATTTAATTATTATTTTGCAAATAAAATAAATCCGTGCAACGTTTTCTAGATATATACGAACACAATATACAATATACAAATAAATACACATATGCGCACACATTATGGATTTTAATAGAGAAGCGGAAAAAAAAGTGCGTCACGTTACACTGTTGAAAGTTGTGAACTATAAAGTCCTATTATATTATTTTCCGGCACGCTTACCTTGTTTGTGGGTGGCGATATGTTCTTACGCCACACAGTATATTGATGTAAATATAAATATATCCGTATATTTTCTCTGCAGCTTTAACATAACAATGCGGACTCCAGTTGTATTCTGCTGATTGACAGTCATTCAGCCACGCAGCCCGAAATTGCAACCAAATTATGTAAGACGATCCGCAGCCAACGAATCGAACCATTTTCTTTCACATTACGTCTTTTGCGCGCAATCCACTTCTGCGGGCAACACAACTTCACTGCAAACGTGCAACAGCAATAACAACAACACTGTCTCGCCAAAAAAAAAAAGGAGACATATTTCGCTTTTTTTTTTTTCTAACAGTTATATTGTTCACGTTTAGTATAAATGCATCCCACGGACATCAGAACGTCGTTATATTTGTAGCAAACACGGCGGAAGCACCTCTCCCGGTTTGCAAATAGGTAGTTTGTTTTTTCTCTCTCAAGGAAGAAAACAGAAGCGGTCCTGATTTGAAATTGCGCAGTTTTTATTCCTCCGCTACACCAGTGACACACAGCTACACGCTCCCTCCCTCCCTCTCAGTCTCTCACTCGCTTCAGTTCTATTGTCACGGTGGTTTTTGCTGCTCAGAACGGCCCCGCCCCCTCCTCTTCTGATGCGGTGAGTCAGAGAGGGAGAGCGAGCGAATCTCTCCTGCTAAGTTGGACGAATTTAAATTAATAGACTCTTCTTTTCTCCTATACAAGTTTGTATTTTTGCTGTTTTCCTGTGCCTTCCCTCCCCGTGTTTACACTATGCACGTACCACAGTTTACCCTGCGTTGCCGTGTTTCATAATAAGAGTGTGTTTTACCATACCTCACTGTTCTTTACAGTGATTCCCTATGCTTTACCATGCTTCCCTATGCTTTACCACAACTCTCTGTGCTTTACAGTGCTTCCCTGTGCTTTAACCACACCTCTCTGTGCTTTACAATGCTTCCCTATGCTTTACCACACCTCTCTGTGCTTTACAATGCTTCCATGCACCAGACCTCTGTGTGCTTTACAATGCTTCCCTATGCTTTACCAGACCTCTCTGTGCTTTACAATGCTTCCCTATGCTTTACCAGACCCTCTGTGCTTTTACAATGCTTCCCTATGCTTTACCAGACCTCTCTGTGCTTTTACAATGCTTCCCTATGCTTTACCAGACCTCTCTGTGCTTTACCACACCTTCTGTGCTTTACAATGCTTCCTATGCTTTTACCAGACCTCTCTGTGCTTTACAATGCTTCCCTACCAGATACAATGCTTCCCATGCTTTACCACACCTCTCTGTGTTTTTACAATGCTTCCTATGCTTTACCAGACCTCTCTGTGCTTTTACAATTTTGCTATGCTTTACCAGACCTCTCTGTGCTTTACAATGCTTTACCAATGCTGTCCAATATGCTTTACCAGACCTCTCTGTGACAATGCTTCCCTATGCTTTGACCTCTCTGTGCTTTTACAATGCTTCCCTATGCTTTACCAGACCTCTCTGTGCTTTACAATGCTTCCATATGCTTTACCAGACCTCTCTGTGCTTTACAATGCTTCCCATGACCAGACCTCTCTGTGCTTTTACAATGCTTCCCTATGCTTTACCAGACCCTCTGTGCTTTACAATGCTTCCCTATGCTTTTTACCAGACCTCTCTGTGCTTTACAATGCTTCCCTATGCTTTACCAGACCTCTCTGTGCTTTACAATGCTTCCCTATGCTTTAACAGACCTCTCTGTGCTTTACAATGCTTCCCTATGCTTTACTATACCTCTCTGTGCTTTACAATGCTTCCCTATGCTCTTCCATGCTGTCACTGTGCTTTATTACACTTTGCTGTACTTTTACTGTGGCACACTTTCGCAAGGATTAAGATGCCTTGAATTATATGCTCTGTTTGTTTGTATTTTTGGAGTAAACAAGAATCAAATAAAATGGGCAGAGCTGCAGGAATCGATTACTCGATAGTTGTGATGGAGCTCTCCACAGACGAGGGTCGCTGGTTGTCGATGAAGAAACAGCTGCTCGGGTTTGTGAGGATCGCTGCTTTTCTTAACGTCTTCTATAAAGTCTCCTGCATTTTACCATGTGTGGCTCTGTGTTCCTTTTCTCTTATTATTTTAAACAAATTGCACATGTGTGGCCTATTAAAGATTTTTTTCAGCGACAGCGGTCTGATTTCATACTCACAGCAAATCAAAACCACAGAAGCAACAGCGGGGTGTTCTAAATTCTAACCCACATTTGCACACAACTGTACGGGAGAATTATCTTTTGCATACACAGCTCCAGAAGGCGTGGAACTGTTTGCCTCGTGGTATGAAGATGGAATTTGATCACCTTTCTTTCTCTAGTAAAGAACAACCTGCCAATGCTTCTCCTCCAGTCCACACTAACAGATAGATACGCGTCTTATGTGTTCTGTAGGCTGCTGGTTAAGTTTAATGTTAAGTTTTGGACTTTACTGCGATTTTACTGTTTTCCAGGACCCCCTTGTAAAAGAGGCCCTGGTCCAAATGCATACATCTCCGGGTTAAACAAACACATGCATAAATACATGAGTTAACAAATGAACAAATGCATCCAATTGGTGTCTAATAAGGACGCCAGTGTGATTAATCCCCCAATGTTAAATCGAAGCTTGCAAAATAAAAAGCCACTGCCATCAGCAATAGATTAATGGAAAAACCAGCACATGGTTGTCAGTGAATAATGTTAAAAGCATGGGCAGGAACAGGAAAGCACAGCACATTAAAGGCAGGGGTCAGCTGCAATGCTAAAAGACTCTTAGTGCCATGCTTGCTCCATTGAGCTAGAGGAGGGGGGCAGCTGTGTGTGCAATTTAATTGAGTTTGTATGCAAGTAAATGATGCGGTGGCTTAATGGGTCCTTTCTTTTCTATTTGTGTGTGTGTGTGTGTGTGTGTTTTTTGTGAGCGATTTCCATGTTTTTTCTTCAGAGCAATTGTGGGAGGCCTGAATGGCTGTTTTGCATCCCTCAGAAAAGAAGGACAAAGCATTCCCACTTGACAGAGTTTCCAAAAGTGCAGGAGGCTGTGTGTGTGTGTGTGTGTGTGTGTGTGTGTGTAACAGTGTGTGCAACTGAGCATGTATGCATGTGTGTACCTGTGTATGTATGTGTGTGTGTGTGTGTGTGTCTGGTGAATAAACATGACTAATTATTAGCTTACAATAAGGCTATACACTCCAGCAGTTTGTACAAACGGAAACAATGCTACCTGTTGACTGTAAATCACTCGAATTATAATCTAGAGAGAATCTTTCCCACTTTCACCTGAAGAAGAGACCTTTGAGGTCTTGACAGCTTGTGATTAATTATTGTTTAGTTAGCCCAATAAAAGGGATCACAGCTCCTTCTCTTTGTCTATCACCTGTAGATAATAATTATGGAAAAGGTCACCCGGGTTGAATACTCCACGCTGCAGCATGACTCCGCCCTCGAAATGCGTGGATTAGAAAACATCACGCACTGCGAGAAAAGGAGACCCTACAAACAGGGCTGCTAATGGGGGGAGGTATTAGTTCATTAATGGTACTAATTTCTAAGAAATATACAACCTTAGAAATTTCCCAGAAAACGCAGATGATAGATTTTTGTGTTTATTTTTATTAATGATTTGTCATAGATTTGTATCTCAATCTGGGATCTGAACTGGGGGGGATGGGGGGTGGACACTAGCTTTGAACTGGGGGGGGGGGGGTACGGCCCCTTAAGCACCCCCCCAATTGGCATTGTTCCAGATCAGCAGCCTTGTTAGCTAACCCAACACAAGAGACCTGGTCTGACATCAGCGCTCTTTCTACTGGAGGAACTGGGAGCTCAAGGGTCTGGAATGCTGGGCTCAAAAACTGGCTCTTGAAACATAATTATAATAGGAGTCCTCTATTGCCATGGTTACACATCCACCACTACAGTATCAAACACTCCCGTGCTAAGATGTGTACTGAACGCCGTCAAGCTCTTTGACAAATGAGCTGAATCTATATTGAAGGCTATGAGAAGGACTTCTTCAGAAATGTGTGTCAAATTCTTTTGTGTTAGTAGCACCCTTATAAAAGTTTCCCGGAGTAAAACAAAGCTTATCAAAGTGTGATAAAGCATGGTTGAGAACAGGTAAACGCTGTAAAGCCCAGAGAGGTATGGTAAAGCGTGTTAAAATACAAAAACAAAAACCTGGCGAACCATTGCAGACTAAATGCATAGTCTAACCATTGGAGGAGAAGCATGGTAAGAATGCAGAATTACCTGTGCAAAAATAGACAGTTTTTATATTATATTCACATTTAGCAGCGTGCTAGATTTGCACCATTTATATGCTGAATTGGAGGACAAATGTTTCATCTTGTACCATTATTATTATTATTATTATTATTATTTATTTCTTAGCAGACACCCTTATCCATGCTCCATAACCATCGAATTAATGCAATTCATTTCAAGTACTGGGTTGGAGCTAGGGTTAGGTCATTGGGGTTCAGGGCTGGGGTTAAGGGTTGGGGTTGGGATTAGGACTTTGGGCTAGGTTTAGGGTTGGAGCTAGGTTTAGGGTTGGAGCTAGGGTTAGGGTTTGAGCTAGGGTTAGGGTTTGAGCTAGGGTTAGGGCTGGGGCTAGGTTTGGGGCTAGGGTTAGGGTTGAGCTAGGGTTGGGGGGTTGGAGCTAGGGTTGGGGCTGGAGGATTAGGGCTGGGGCTAGGGTTAGGGTTAGGGTTTGAGCTAGGATTAGGGTTGGAGGGTTGGGGCTGGGGCTAGGGTTGGGGGGCTGGGGCTAGGGTTAGGGTTGGAGCTAGGGTTGGGGTTGGAGCTAGGGTTGGGGCTGGGGGCTAGGGTTGGGGTTGGGCTAGGATTAGGGTTTTGGGGGGTTGGGTTTGGAGCTAGGGTTAGGGTTGGGGGCTAGGGTTAGGGTTGGAGCTAGGATTTGGGGCTGGGGCTAGGGTTAGGGTTACATTTGGGGTTGGAGCTAGGGGGGTTAGGGTTGGGGTTGGAGTCAAGGTTAGGGTTGGAGCTAGGGTTGGGTTGGGGTTAGGGTTGGAGGGTTAGGGTTGGGGCTAGGGGGCTGGGGCTAGGGTTTGGGGCTAGGGCTAGGGCTGGGGCTAGGGGATTAGGGGTTGGGGCTAGGGGCTTAGGGGTTGGAGCTAGGGTTGGGGTTGGGCTAGGGTTGGGGTTTGGGGCTAGGGTTAGGGTTGGGGAGCTAGGGTTGGGGCTGGGGGTGGGGCTAGGATTAGGGTTGGGGCTAGGGTTAGGGTTGGAGCTAGGGTTAGGGCTGGGGCTAGGGTTAGGGTTGGAGCTAGGGTTAGGGCTGGGGCTAGGGTTAGGGTTGGGGCTAGGGTTAGGGTTGGAGCTAGGGTTAGGGTTGGAGCTAGGGTTAGGGTTGGAGCTAGGGTTAGGGTTGGGGCTAGGATTAGGGTTGGGGTTAGGGTTGGGGTTGGGCTAGGGTTAGGGTTGGAGCTAGGATTAGGGCTGGGGCTAGGGTTAGGGTTTGGGGTAGGGTTAGGGTTGGAGCTAGGGTTAGGGTTGGGGTTGGGGCTAGGGTTAGGGTTGGAGCTAGGGTTAGGGTTGGAGCTAGGGTTAGGGTTAGGGTTGGGGCTAGGGTTAGGGTTGGAGCTAGGGTTAGGGCTGGGGCTAGGGTTAGGGTTGGGGCTAGGGTTAGGGCTGGAGCTAGGGTTGGGTTGGAGCTAGGGTTAGGGTTGAGGATTAGGGTTGGGGGATTTGGGCTGGGGCTAGGATTAGGGTTGGGGCTAGGGTTGGAGCTAGGGTTAGGGTTGGAGCTAGGGTTAGGGTTGGGGCTAGGGTTAGGGTTGGAGCTAGGGTTAGGGTTGGAGCTAGGGTTAGGGTTGGGGCTAGGATTAGGGTTGGAGCTAGGGTTAGGGTTGGAGCTAGGGTTAGGGTTGGAGCTAGGGTTAAGGCTGGGGCTACGTCTAGGGTTGGGGCTAGGGTTAGGGTTGGAGCTAGGATTAGGGCTGGGGCTAGGGTTATGGTTAAGGCTAGGGTTAGGGTTTGAGCTAGGGTTAGGGTTTGAGCTAGGGTTAGGGCTGGGGCTAGGGTTAGGGTTGGAGCTAGGGTTAGGGTTGGAGCTAGGGTTAGGGCTGGGGCTAGGGTTAGGGTTAGGGCTAGGGTTAGGGTTGGGGCTAGGGTTGGAGCTAGGGTTAGGGTTGGAGCTAGGATTAGGGCTGGGGCTAGGATTAGGGTTGGAGCTAGGATTAGGGCTGGGGCTAGGATTAGGGTTGGAGCAAGGGTTAGGGTTGGAGCAAGGGTTAGGGTTGGAGCAAGGGTTAGGGTTGGGGCTAGGATTAGGGTTGGAGCTAGGGTTGGAGCTAGGGTTAGGGTTGGAGCTAGGGTTAGGGTTGGGGCTAGGGTTAGGGTTAGGGTTAGGGTTAGGGTTGGCTAGGGTTAGGGTTAGGGTTAGGGTTAGGGTTAGGGTTGGGGCTAGGGTTAGGGCTGGGGCTAGGGTTAGGGTTGGAGCTAGGGTTAGGGTTGGGCAAGGGTTAGGGTTGGAGCTAGGGTTAGGGTTGGGGCTAGGGGCTAGGATTGGGGTTGGAGCTAGGTTTAGGGTTGGGGCTAGGATTAGGGCTGGGGAGGATTAGGGTTGGATCTAGGATTAGGGCTGGGGCTAGGGTTAGGGTTGGAGCTAGGGTTAGGGTTGGAGCTAGGGTTAGGGCTGGGGCTAGGGTTAGGGTTGGGGCTAGGGTTAGGGTTGGGGCTAGGATTAGGGTTGGAGCTAGGATTAGGGCTGGGGCTAGGATTAGGGGAGCTAGGATTGGGTTGGGTTGGGTTGGATTAGGGTTGGAGCAAGGGTTAGGGTTGGAGCAAGGGTTAGGGTTGGAGCAAGGGTTAGGGTTAGGGTTAGGGTTAGGGTTAGGGTTAGGGTTGGGGCTAGGGTTAGGGTTGGAGCAAGGGTTAGGGTTGGAGCAAGGGTTAGGGTTGGAGCAAGGGTTAGGGTTGGGGCTAGGATTAGGGCTGGGGCTAGGATTAGGGTTGGAGCTAGGGTTAGGGTTGGAGCTAGGGTTAGGGTTGGGGCTAGGGTTAGGGTTGGGGCTAGGGTGGAGCTAGGGTTAGGGTTGGAGCTAGGATTAGGGCTGGGGCTAGCATTAGGGTTGGAGCTAGCGTTGGGGTTGGGGTTAGGGCTATGGTTAGGGTTGGGGTTATTATCCCCAGTAAAATCTATTAACATCAGCACTGCTTCTTGTTTTAAGCATTAAACCTGCTTGACAATCTGTGAGCCACACAGGAACCCTCCTGTCTCCTCGGCAGCAGGCCTTTCAACTCTGAAAACCTGGATTCAAACCTGGTGCCTTCGACTTCTTTAGTGCTCTCAGGTTTGAGCTCCCTGCAATTGCAAAGCAGTGTGGAATTAACCCGAGAAATAAACGCTGCAGAACCTCATTTACCCTCTTCCACCTCCCCCTGCAAAAAAAAAACAAAAACTTTGCAGTCGCTGTAGAAGAAGATTTTAGATTAAGGATTTTTTTTGCACCCTTTTCATATACCCAAATCTGTCTTCAATTGAATTCTGTTTATAAAACGAGGCACACACACACATACACACAGGGGGGGCTGTTTGTGTGGTTCTCAGGCAAAGCAATTAGGTCGACACAAAGCAGTTGCAACCAAAGTTATATGGTTTGGGAGAAGGACTGGGGAGCGGGGAGGGAGGGGTAATAATCACCTCTTAGAACGGGACCACCGGACATACACATCAAAATAAAAAAAAGGAGGAAAGAAAAGACTTCTATCTTGATCGTGTTCATTCAGGTCGGTGTGACCGAGGCTAGCTGGCCGCGACACTGTGGGAAATCTGCACTCTGGTATTGTGAAGGAGAATTCAAGTGTCTGTCTTTAATAAAGTAAAAAGCTAGCGGTGGGGAGGTGGGGGCAGAGGGGGTGTTCACACACAAACCTTTCTCTGCTGAGATGAGAGGCAGGAAGGAATATTAACAGTACATCCACATTCTGCTCTTTGCATTCAGGACACCAGTGGGTCTGTAGTCTAGGATACCAGGGTGATTAACCCTGATTCAAGGCTGCAGTGCCGGTAACTGGGTTTGGTTATACTCTGATGTGGTGGTGGATACTGTCTTCCATAGTCCTCTGTGCACTTAGCAGAAAGAAAGCAGGCAGGATCTGTATTAGTTTGCATTCCCCGAAAGGTAGTTTCAGCTGTTTTAAGGGGTGTTTTTAACTGATCTTAACAGTATCGGATCTAAATAGCATCGTTGTTTAAATCACTAAAATAACTTTGTCAAAATCTCTAAGTGTATGTGTGAGTCTCTTCAGTATATATTGATTAAAATGACAGGCTGTGTGTCTTATTTTAATATCTACACAGTGGCTGCCCTTATAAAAGTTTACCACGGTATTTTTGCAGCTTTTACCATACTTGGTTATACTATGCATTTAGTCACAGCGGTCTTGTTTCGTATGCACAAGTCAAAACTACAGAAGCAATGGGGTCTTCTGATAAAATGTGCACATTACTGTAAATGAGCATATTATCAATGTTAAAATACTTATTTTTTCCCCAAAAACTTTCTGTCCCCCTCTTGAGCGTGCGGGGTAATTTTTTTTAATTAGCAACCCACTCACCAGTCAGCCTTTCGAGAGGTCGAGACTGAAAGCGTTGTTTTCCATTTGATTGAAAATAGCATCACGGTTCGCGTCCTGGCTGAGCGAAGCAGGCCGGTCTTCGCTGGGGACTCCGAAGGGAGCGTCGTATTGGCTCAGGCACTCCCTGTGGGTTTGGGAGGTAAATCCTGGCGGGGGACTCCTCATCGCTCTGCAGCGCACCCTGCTGGCTAGGCGCCCAGTGAGCTTAGAGCGGAAACCTGCAGGGCTGTCCTCCAGAGGGCGGTAGCACACTGCCATCCGCTTTCGAGTTCCTGGGTGAAAAAGGAAGCTGGCTTGGTCGTGGGATCGGAGGACGCCCCCTGAACCTTCGAGCCATGTGGGGAACTGCTGTGGTGAGGAGAAAAGTGATCGGGCATTCCAAATTGGGAGAAAATCGGGGGGGGGATTATAATTGGACACACTGAATAAAATAAAATAAAAAAATAAAAAACATCACATTTCTTTATTTATTTTTATTAAAGGTGTTACATTTTTTGAACCCGACAACTATGGCACCAAACAAGTAACCGTGGCCAAAAACTGCCCCAGAACAGATTGCATTTTAATATGACCCCTATCTACACAAGACTTCAATAATACTCAATGCACATAAGCATTCAAAAGATTTACCGCTGGTTACACGGGGTCTGATAATCGCTCATCTTGGACTTGCCCTTATCTAAAGTAACTTCAGAGCATTAGGGGTCATGGAAACAGCTGTGAAGAGTAACGACAGTGTTGGTTCGTTTGGGGCTTTTAATAGAAGCAGGTTAATCTGAAACAGACAGGAAAACGTATCAAAACGACAAGCCTGAGAGACAAAACAGAGGGGCAGAGTGTACTGGACAGATAGGGTCAGATCTAGCACAGTCTTTAACACAGCACGTCTTTAAAAACTCGTGACCAAAGCTCTGTGAATAGGTTGCATAAAACACCTTTAGTTTAATTTTCCCCTTAGTGCTCCTGGAGTTTAAAGCTGTTGCACGAAGCAGCTGAACACATTTAAGATACCCTAGTTAAGGGAAAATCCTGTAGAGTTAAAAACTTAAACTTAATACTTAAGGTGTTTTATGCAACCAGCCCCCGATCTTATAAAACTTGGACCAATTCTGAGTCCTTAAATGAATTCTTTGACACAGTTTGACTTTCTCTTTCACAAAAAATAAATGTCACAGTGGGTTAAAGCTCTTTTATAAATCCGGCCCATATTAAGTTAATAAATAATTATTTTTTAAGTTTTTATATTGTTATCCTGTGATATTCTATGTTTTCATGTTATTGTGCTTTCTTTCATAGATACTTGACTGCAGTAGCTGAAGGACAGGAAAGCGTTCCTGAGTTTTTTGTTGCGAGCCATGCTGAGTGAGTTGCGGTTGTGTTTTGCTGTGTAAGGACCGCCCTGATGAAGGCAGCCCGCTCCCTGGGTGGGGCTCCTAGCTGTCCAGGCTCATGAGCAGGGCGGTGCCCCTCTTGATCCAGTGGTCAGGCTGCATGGCTCCTGATTTCAGGTCCACTCCCACCACAAAGGAGGCCCTGCCGGACAGTCCGGCGCGATTCGGGAAGTAGTAGCAAGGGCAAGCGTACGTTCCTGCAGGGAACAACAAGCTCATTAACACCACAGGGTATGAGGGGGGGTGTGTGAGGGGGTATGAGGGGGTATGGGAGGGTATGAGGGGTATGGGAGGGTATGAGGGGTATGGGAGGGTGTGAGGGGGTATGGGAGGGTGTGAGGGGGTATGGGAGGGGTGTGAGGGGGTATGGGAGGGTGTGAGGGGGTATGGGAGGGTGTGAGGGGGATGGGGGGGGTATGGGAGGGGTGTGAGGGGGTATGGGAGGGGTGTGAGGGGGTATGCGGGGGTATGCGGGGTATGGGAGGGGTGTGAGGGGGTATGGGAGGGTATGGGAGGGTGTGAGGGGGTATGGGATGGGAGGGTGAGGGGTATGGGAGGGTATGAGGGGGTGATGGGAGGGGTATGAGGGGGGATGGGAGGGGTATGGGAACCCCCCCCCTTCACATGGGGGGGGAGGGTGTGAGGGAAAAACAGGGGAATATGGGACATTCCTGAGGGGGACATGTGAGGGGATGGGGGGGGAGGGGGTGAGGGGATGGGAGGGTGTGAGGGGGTCATGGGAGGCTTGGGAGTTGTGAGACACTGGGTATGGGAGGGAGGGGGTAAACTGAGGGTATATGAGGGAGGGGTGTGAGGTTTCATGAGGAGGGGTGGGGGGGTATGAGGGGGGGGGAATCAAGGGGGTATGAGGCTGGGGGTGTGAGGGAGGAATGAAAGGGTGTGAGGGGGATGGGACTGTCAGGGGTATGAGGGAGGGGTGTGAGGGAGTATGAGGGAGGGGTGTGAGGGCGTATGAGGGAGGGGTGTGAGGGGGTATGAGGGAGGGGTGTGAGGGAGGGGTGTGACCACATATGATGGGAGGGGTGAGATTATTTGTGCCACATTTTCCCATGACTTCTTTTTTCCACAGGTTTGAGGAGTGGATGGTGGGAAGGGGCACACCAGCTGCATGGGCTGAGTCCACCTCTCATGAGGGACACAAGGAGGTTGTGACACCTTTCAGGGTCTTCTTCTTGTTTTCCACAGGTTTGAAGTGGATGGTGGGAATCGGGCACACCAGCTGCATGGGCTGAGCCTCCACCAGACTCGAGTTCTTCTGATCCCAGCCAGCTCCCTCCAGGAACAGCCCCTTCACAAACACGCCGTCCTGGAAAAACACCAGAATATCTAAACACATTCCTCCATCAAGTGACAAACAACGACCCACGACAGACTGCGGATTACCCGACACACGCGATTCAGCGCTTTTGAGTTGGCAACACTAAAAGCTTAGAGAAACTTTTCAGTTTCTATGCCTTAAACTCAGGGTATCCGTCGCGCTTGCACGTTTCACCTCAGCAGTGCATTCTGGGGTCGTATTACCGGCTGAATCAACAGGGGAAGCAGCAGCTGGTTAGTTAAGGACAGGAAATAAAGCCACTGCAGGGGTGGAGATAACTTCACCTCCCAAGCAAGTGCAACGCTTACTGAAAGCATGGCTTGCAAACAGAGAGTTCTTTAATCGAGTGTAGTACCAGATATCATGCTTTAAATTATTATTATTTGTTTATTTAGCAGACGCCTTTATCCAAGGTGACTTACAGAGACTAGGGTGTGTGAACTATGCATCAGCTGCAGAGTCACTTACAACTACGTCTCACCCGAAAGACGGAGCACAAGGAGGTTAAGTGACTTGCTCAGGGTCACACAGTGAGTCAGTGGGATTTGAACCGGGGATCTCTTGGTTACAAGCCCTTTTCTTTAACCACTGGACCACACAGCCTCTTTAAATACAAAAAACACACAATGTACAATGACATTCTTTCAAAATTGCACTCCTGGGACCTATATAACGAATAAAAGTGTGCAACCGGTAGGGTTTATGGAACTCATAACCAGTGTGCTGTAATGAGGACCAGTTTGTGAGGAGCTGGTTTGGGGTACTGGGGCTTACCTTGGGCGGGAATAGCAGGTTATTGTCGTCCACAGTGGAGACAATGAATTCCCAGGACAGAGTGTCCACTGAGATCTGAAACATACCGTGGAAAAAGAGTTCATTAAACACTGCTTGCTGTAATCCTAACTTGCTGCCTCCTGGTTCGTGTTGTATTTCAGTGGTATTATTTGCACTTACTGTATTATATATTAAGCTTGCATTGTAACCTCGTATTGCCCTGTAACGAGGGCAATAAATAAACAACAATAAAGCTTGTGAAGAATAGTGGGTTATCACTTCATGCTGCTACTCTTGTTTCTTCAATGCCAAAGGTTTAGACTGTAAGAGAAAACTATCTACAGCTATGCCTAAAAGTTTTTCATCACCCTAGTATGTTATGATCGAGACATAATTAAATATATATATGAACATAATTAAGATCTTTTATTTAACATCATGTAAATCAAAGAAACAAAGTGATACTGCAAAAAGTCTATACCGGAAGCCATAATAGCAGTACAGTAGTATTTCATGTTAGATTTGGAAATGTCACATTTTTTAAAGCCAGTTGTTCATTAAGTGTATTGTAAAATAACAAGGTGACATTATTCAGCAGCTTTCATTCCACTTTATGAAGCAAAATTAATTCATTCTATAAACTCTTGTCCATAGCTATAGTCTGTGCGCTTGTCAATGAGTCTCTCTGGGTGTTTGTTTCTCTCAGTGCTTGTGTCTCAGTGCGGGTGCCTCTCAGTGCTTGTGTCTCAGTGCTTGTGTCTCTCAGTGCATGTGTCTCAGTACATGTGTCTCAGTGCATGTGTCTCAGTGCTTGTGTCTCAGTGCGGGTGTCTCAGTGCGGTTGTCTCTCAGTGCTTGTGTCTCACATTGTTGAGCCGTGCAGAGGCCTGCAGCACTGCAGTCAGGAAGCCCGTGGGGAAGGTGAACCCAGACAGCCAGAACAGAACCGGGGGGTGGGCCGTCTCGGCCCATTTGGCAAACTGCTCGACCCGCTGCACCAGGTCCCGGGTCCAGGAGCCGAGGGGCTTGAGAGATGGGTATGCCTTCGAAGAGAGAGAGAAAGAGAGAGAGAGAGAGAGAGAGAGAGAGAGAGAGAGAGAGAGGGGAAGGTTTAAAAAGGAGAGCGGACAGCATGTTTGCAATTTCATTTGAAAAATAAAACTCTTAAACAGTCAATAGTGCTAAATGGAGGAATAAATACCAGGCTCAGTTAACACAGCTTTAACTCGCGGGTTGTTTGATGTTGTTAATTACTACTGCTGTATTTGTGCAATGTAAAGTTACTGACAATTTTTTTCGGTTTAGCACCCTGAGGCGCGAGTCTGATTTGTCAATTTATAAATAGTCTTTTCTATCTGACAAATGTTTCTTTTATAATACAGCAGTCACTTAAAAAAAATGTCACAATCAGTTGCAAAAAGCTAAAATGACAAACAAAAATATTACTTATTACCACACATGCGTTGGCCAAACAAGTCCGTATTTTTAAAAATCAATTTGCAGCCACCAGCACTGATAATGCAGGTCGGCTGTTTTGAACCTCCAGCGAGGCAGCTCTGAGCTTGACTCGCTACTGTTAGGAAGCGCTCTCGGCTTGCGCATCGTTCAACAGAAAAAGCCACGCAACGCCCTGGGGCGCTCTGCCCATTGAACACATTCCTGGTGTATCACATTCCTGGCGTTAATTCCAACCCTGGGGCATTCTGGGGGATGTTGTCCTGCTACCAACTATCTCCAGGACTACACTTTCACAATCCTCCTACCCTACTCTGCCACACAAAATAATGTTTTTTTATGAATAATGCAGTAATCCAGAACAGTTTCAGGAATATCAGACTTGATTTGAGTCGCAAAAACAGACTTTTTTCTTTTCTTTTTAAAGCTTTATTTGAATAGCGCCCACTCTTCAAAGACATGTCTCTCCCCTTGGGTCCCTACCCTCTCCCACATGGGCGGCACTCTGGCATCGTAGATGCAAGTGAAGGTCTCCTCCAGGCTGGTTGACATGACGACCAGGCCCTGGATCCCCCTCTCCAGCTCGATTAGAGAGGACCTGCGGGGGGGGGAGGCAGGGAGGGGGGTAACAAGGGGTTACAGAGAGCAGGGAGGTCTGATGGTCAGATCACGAAGTTGTATAGACAGAGGGACATCTACAGACAGGCAGACAGACAGACAGACAGACAGACAGGCAGACAGACAGACACACAGGCAGGCAGGCAGGCAGGCAGGCAGGCAGACAGACAGACAGACAGGCAGACAGGCAGACAGGGAGTGCACTCACTTGATGGTGCTCAGCAGGGAGTATAGACAGACAGACAGACAGACAGACAGACAGACAGAGAGTCAGACAGGCAGTGCACTCACTTGATGGTGCTCAGCAGGGAGTTGTATCTCTGGATCTCCTGCAGCAGCACCACGTTGAGGGGTGAGGGGCAGTGCCAGCATTTGATGGTGCTCAGTAATCAAGGGAGTTGGATCTTCTGGATCTCCAGCAGCAGAACCTGCAGGGGAGGGGTGAGAGGGACGTCGGCCAGCATTTCCCAATGCCTTCACCGTAATCAACTGTGCTTTACAATGGGATCTGCTTTCACTGTGCTTTAATCACTTTGCTGTGATTTTACTCCAGAACCTGCTTTTATAAGGCTTAGTTTAACCAGTTTTTACAATGCTTCCCAATGCCTTACCGTGCTTTCACTGTGCTTTACAATGCTTTACTCTGCTTTCACTGTGCTTTAATACACTTTACCAGACCTCTCTGTGCTTTTACAATGCTTCCTTAGCTTTTTACCTCTCTTAGTTTTAAAATTTTTACCAGACCTCTCTGTGCTTTACAATGCTTCCCTATGACCATACCTCTCTGTGCTTTACAATGCCTTCCCTGTGTTTTTTTACAATACCTCTCTGTGCTTTACAATGCAATGCTTTACCATACCTCCTACAATGCTTCCCTATGCTTTACGATACCTCTCTGTGCTTTACAATGCTTCCCTATGCTTTACCATACCTCTCTATGCTTTACAATGCTCCCCTATGCTTTTCTATGCTTTCACTGTGCTTTATTATACCGCTCACCTTCTCCTCCCTGCTCTGTCCCCCGGCTCCTGTGCTGGCGGTGAGCTGGGGCTGCAGAGAGAGCAGTGTCTCGAACAGCGTGCGTGCCTCTCTGATCTGGCTGGCGATGTCTGCGTTGGGGTGCTGTCCGAACGCCTCGGGGTGGTCCATGTTGGGCAGCATACTGATGTACTCCTTGTAAGAAGCCTGGTTCCCGTCCTTCGGGATGCAGTATGTGTTCAAGCAAGAGAGCCTGTGATGAGCGCACGCACACACACACACACACACAAATACATACAATGTTAAGCAAGACAATGCTGTTTACTTGACACATGTACTGCCTGTAAAAGAAAGTAAGCTTAAACCTAAATTAAACAGCTGACTTCAGACAACGTCCCCACCCATCAACAACATGATATTCAAAGAGCTGTATACATTAACCTGCTGTACCTTGCTTTCACACTGCTGTTCTGTTTTGTCACGAAATAAGAGAGTAAAGCATTAAGAATTAAGAAAGCGTCTCTTTCCCTAAACTTTTTTTTTTTTTAATGTTCTTACAGTATACATGTACATGCTTTACCCTGCTTGGCTATGGTTTGCCCTGCTTTCACGATGCTGAGCTGCGCTTGGCTATACTTTCGCGCGGCTCTGCTGTTTTGTAATGAATGAGCGAGTGAAGCAGACTCACTTGAAGAAGGGCGTGGTGACAGCCTGCTCACAGAAGTAGTCGTTGATGTAGGTGGTGAGTAGCCGGCGGTCCCAGTCGTCCGTCACGTGCCCCCCATAGTTGACCCCCGAGATGAGGTACCGGAGGGCGTCCCAGGGGGTCTCCTCGTACTCGTCCAGGTACAGGCCCAGCAGGTTCTCCGATACCTGGGTGGAGGGGAGGGGAGGGGGGCTCAGAGTCACACAGTTGCATTTGGCTCCCTTTTATTCATACGCTATTATTTTGAGCTGCCATTGCGATGTCTGTTTAATCGCTAGCTTAAATGTTTTGCTATCCATAGCTTCAAAACGATGAATCAGAATTCTTGAAGTTGAAAAGTGTAAGAAACTAGGGGCTGTATTTGCAAAGTGTTTGCTCCAGTCTTTAATGAACTCCTGTTTTTTTTTTTTAGGGAGGTGAAAAAAAGCTGCTGGTTTTATAAAACTAAAACTGAACAAATTAAGCACTGCTATAGTTATACAAACTAAAGCTGTTTGCTTCTCAGTTTTGTATTATGAATTTTACAATACATTAATGTGCAATTCATTTTCATGCACAGTTCACCCCCTAGTCTCTGTAAGTCGCTTTGGATAAAAGCGTCTGCTAAATGAGTAATTCATAATAATAATAGTAATAATAATAATGATGTGGCCGTAGCTGTAGTGTTTGTGTGTTTGTTCTGGCACCTCAAAGTCAGAGTCGTTGAAGCCATATACAATGTTCCAGCCTAGCTGCAGGAATTTCTTTCTCTCCAGCAGCACGCTGTGGAAGAAGCACAGGGAGAAGAACAGCTTCTTGTAGAGGGGGGGCTTGGAGCAGCGGCTGAACTGCTGCTCTGTGATCAGGTGATACAGCCGCTTCATGTTCGCCTTCAGACCCTGCGGAGCAAGCAAAGAGTGAGACCCTGCCTCTGTTATAATGCACAACCACGGACATGGAAAATAACTCCCTGTGCGTCCTCTCGTGTAAGGTCATCTGTGTGTGTGTGTGTGTGTATGGGAGGGGGTGTCTGATTGTCTCTTGTTGTAAGAGTATATGTGCAGTGTGTGTGTGTGTGTGTGTGTGTGTGTGTTATCTGTTCAGTGGTATGTGTGGTGTGTGTGTGTGGGTGTTGATTGTGCTGTGTGTATGTGTGTGTCTGTGTGTGTGTGTGTGTGTATTTGTTTATCTGTTATGGTTCCCTGGCTGAAGGTACAGTTTCTGATGTGTGTGTGTGTGAGTGTGTGTGTGTGTGTGTGTGTGTGTATTTGTCTGTTCAGTGGTTCCCTGGCTGATGGTACAGTTTCTGGATGTGTGTATATGTGTGATGGTTCTGTGTGTGAGTGTGTGTGTGTGTGTGTGTCTGTTCAGTGGTTGATGGTACAGTTTGATGGTACATGATGTTTCTGTGTGTGTGTGTGTGTCTGTGTGTGAGTGTGTGTGTGTGTGTGTGTGTGTGTTTATCTGTTCAGTGGTTCCCTGGCTGATGGTACAGTTTCTGGATGTGTGTATATGCGTGATGGCTCTGTGTGTGTGTGTGTGTGTGTGTGTATGTGTGTGTGTATGTGTGTATATGCGTGATGGCTCTGTGTGTGTGTGTGTGTGTTTATCTGTTCAGTGGTTCCCTGGCTGATGGTACAGTTTCTGGATGTGTGTGATGGCTCTGTGTGTGTGTGTGTGTGTGTGTGTGTGTGTATGTGTGTATATGCGTGATGGCTCTGTGTGTGTGTGTGTGTGTGTGTGTGTGTGTGTATATGCGTGATGGCTCTGTGTGTGTGTGTGTGTGTATACGCGTGATGGCTCTGTGTGTGTGTGTGTGTGTGTGTGTGTTTATCTGTTCAGTGGTTCCCTGGCTGATGGTACAGTTTCTGGATGTGTGTATATGTGTGATGGCTCTGTGTGTATATGTGTTTGTGTGTGTTTATCTGTTCAGTGGTTCCCTGGCTGGCTGTACCTTGGGCGGCTCGGTGGTCATCTTGATGCCAGCCTGCAGGATGGAGATGGGGAAGTCGGGGTGCGGGCTGGAGCTGAGCCACAGCCGGAAGTCGGGGTGTGGTTCCTCCAGCTGCAGCTGCTCCACCAGCTTATCCAGCTGGGGCATCCAGGACAGAGAGAGGTGGCAGTTCGCCAGGAACACCCAGTTACCTAAGGAGAGGGTAAAATAAGGTCTTTAAGTAAAATAACCTCAAATCCACAGCCAGCCAATAAGACCCACCTGTTTAGACTGCACTTGTAGATCTCTTGATCTACCCCTCCTACTATGTACAGGACTTGCCTGACCAGGTTACTGGATCCTCAGCTGATGCACTATCATTGCTTATTTGCACTACTAGTGTCATTGTAGATATAACTTGTTGTAATCCTAACTTGTTGCATCCTAGCTCATATTGTATTTCAGCAGTATATTATTTGCACTTACTACAAACTATCCTGTATTTAAATATGAATCTTGCATTGTAACCCTGTATTGCCCTGTAACACCAATCATAATAAAAAAATAAAACTGTGAGGAGCGCTGCTGTGGCCTCACCGTCCTTGACTCCTTCTTTGATCATGCGCGTGGCGATGGGAGCCTGCCCCTGCCCCAGGGAGAGGGCGTGGAAGCGGGGTGCCATCCCGCACACCTCAGCCAGCTGGAGCAGGGAGCTGGTGGGATCCACCCCGGGAGACAGCACGAAGATCAGGGCAGTGCGAGGGGTGGAGTCGTCAAGTACCTGCACACGAAGGAGAAGAAACACAGGCACACGGTTAAAACATATTTATATATATATACTGTATATAAATATTAATATACACACAGTGCACCCCTACACAAGGCAGCTCTTTTTACCAGGTTACAAGGCAGTCCAGTAACCATGTGCTCCATTATGCCATTACACTTTTTTTTTGTGTGAACTACTGTGTATATACACACACACACACACACACACACAAGCAGTGTGCAAATCTATTAGAACGGACCATTGATTTGCTGTGCGTATGAAATCAAACCGCTGTAAATGAAAATCTTGGTAAATTGTCAAAACAGGCAAATTACCGGTTGGCTAATTTAGTTGATGACTTTAACAGGCCACACATGCAATGAATTTAAAATAGCAAAAAAGGATAGCCACAAAGCGGTCTAACATTTTCACACACCACGAGCGCCTACTGTTTCTATATCACAGATTTCCGCACCGAGGCTGTAAAACCGACACCGTTAAAACCGGTACTCAATTGTAAAGGCGAGGCTTGCCAGTAAGCCCTCCTTCCCACTCCCCAACGCTTTGGGGGTTCACACCTCCTTGTGATGTCAGCATGCGAATCTCATATTGAAATGTTTGCCTGCGCTCCCGCTCCCAGCCACTTTGCTCACCGACTTCATGTCCAGCACTGGCGGCTCTATGAATTTGGAGCCCAGGTTGTTGATGATGAAGGAGGTGACGCAGAAAGCCACCCTGTCCTGCCGCAGCGAGCGCACGATCAGCATCCTCTGTTGCTCGTTGCAGGCGTTCTCCCACTCCCCTGCAAACACAGAGTCACGGCAAGAGCTCAGCTTGAACAGCCTACAGCTGTGGACAAACGTTTTGCATCACCCTACAGAATTAACTAACATAAAGCTGAATGAAACCTGCTGAATCATGTTACGTTAATATATTGAATTACACACTGCTTTGTAGTTTTCCCCATATACGTTTATTTCATTACATGATGTTAAATAAAAGATCTAAATCATGTTCATGTGAATATATATATATATATGTTTTTTTGTATTCAGACGATGAAGGTCTTGTAGTCCGAAACGTCCTGATAATTGATTTGTAATCAATTATTCTACCTTTTTAAGTGCCTGAAATATCCTTTTCTCTTTTTTTCTTTTTTCTTATTGACCATTTTGGTACACAGCAGTTTTCCTTTTTCTCAAACTTTATATATATATATATATATATATATATATATATATATATATATATGCCATAGCTGTAGTAATATCAGTATTAGAAGAATCTAACTAATCTGATTTGACCGGGCCTCAAAAAAGAATAATCTTCTAAACTAAACAGGTTTCATGAACTTTTGATTTAATAAATGAATGGCTTCCTTTCGTTCGTCAAACTTTCCTATGTTCTTATGTTCTGCTGTATTTCTAGTTAATTACAGACGCCCCCCTCCCAACCCAACCCAACCCAACCCTGGTCCTGGAGAGCTACAGGGTTTCAATCAAGCGCTCAGTTACTTAATTGCACCAATTATTGGCTCAATTAGTCAAGATTAACATATGGCATGAAGACACCTTTAAAACCTGGATGAACTGCAGAGATCTACAGCTGGACTGGCTCTCCAGGGCCCGGGTTGGAGACCCCATGTGGAAGAAGGTCCTGGTCCCAAAATCCCCCCCTTGCTCACCGGGCAGTGTGGCGGTCTCCGGCTCGTCGCTGGTGAACCAGGCTTGCCAGTCGCGGGGGTACTGCTCGAAGGAGTTCATGATGCCGTGGAAGTTGGTGAGCTTCTCCAGCTCCGTGACGTTATCCCAGTTGGCATCGGAGAGCCAGCCTGTGCAAGGGTTGTCCATCTGGCCTTCTTTATCCAGCACCTGAACCCACACGCAGTTAATCAGCATCACTTGTTTGTTTCAGTTGTAAAACTGAGTTCAGTAGGGTAAAAACAAAAGATGCGCTTCAAAGTATTAACAGGGGCTGAATAATTAACAATTTTTAAGTTTTTGGAGTTTTGAAAAAAATGATTTTATTGATGATTTATACTTGTTGTAGAAAAAAAAAATTACAGTTTCATACAAATTTTGAAGCCTGAAATCCACCACACTGAAAGTCAGTTGCTTGTTTGAGAAAGCCAATAGAATCCCTGTAGTAATATCAGTATTAGAAGAAAACTAACTGATTTGACCGGGCCTGGGATTTAAAATAAACAAATGTTTTTTTGATTTAATAAATGAACAAAAGAGGGTCAAACTTTCATGTTCTTATGTTCTGCAGTATTTCTAGTTAATTTGACGCCCCCCTCAACCCAACCCAACAACCCTTGGAGAGAAGGGTTTCAAAATGAATTATTAAATGTCAATTAGTCAAGATTAACATATGGCATGAAGACCCTAAAACCCTAAGACTGTGGCTTATAGGGCCCGGGTGCCCAAATGTTTTCCATTGCTCACCGGGCAGTGTGATTGAGACATCATTTAAAAGGTCCCAGTATATGCTGAACATTTTAGATATTTGGTTTTACCATCATGTTAAGTTCAAAGAAGCCTAGGGGGGTTTATCCAGCACCTGAACCTACAGGAAGTTAATCAGTAGTACATTGTGTGTTTCAGTAGTTTAGGGCCAAAACCCACATTTTTTTTAAATTGGAGTTTTTTGATTTATTATATTGCGAAATAACTTGTTCACGAAACACAGAAATTGACTGATTGATTTGGGAAACAGTGAATTTGTTAAAGAGAACATAAAGAACTCTGGATTTGTTATACAAATTCTGGAAGCCACAATTACTGACACCACAGCAGTCAGTTGCTTGTTTGTTCCTGAAAGCCAGTTGCTAAGAAGAGGAGGAATAGCAGCAGTATTTGGCAATGTCAATGGGATTTTAAATGAATTATAAATGTTTTAAGGGACACAAAAGCGGCGAATCAGTGTAACCTGCAGTCTTGTGTGACTGACAGGACTCAACAGGGGCTGAAAATAAAGATTTTAAACATAATAACAGCAGCAAAGACTCCTGAAGCCTAAGTGACATACAGCTGTGCCCAAATGTTTTGCATTGCCAAGAACATTAGGATTGAGACATCATTTAAAATTTGTTTTTATATATGAACATAATTTAGATATTTTATTTAACATCATGTAAATCAAAGAAACTAGAAAATTATATCGCAAAAAAGCCTACTGGAAGCCATATTAGTAGTACAGTAGTGTTTCATGTTTCGAAACGTCACATTTTTTAAATTTCCGTCAGTTTTTCATTAATTATATGGGGGAAAACTACAAAGCGGTACGTAATTCAATATGTTAACAAGGTAACGTTATTCTGCAGGTTTCATTCGACTTTACGAAGCAAAATGAGTTAATCCTATAGGGCACTGGTATTCAATTCTGGCTCTCGAGATTCTTTCCAGTCCTGGTCTTTATTCCAACCAGGTTCTGAATTACTTAATTGCCTCTCAGCAGCTTCGATTAACTACATTAGAACCTGTCTGGAGTAAAAACCTGGACTGGATTAGATCTCAAGGGCCAGGATTGAGTACCACTGCTATAGGGCGATGCAAAACATTTGGTTTGGCCACAGCTACCCGGCCGCCTCCTCCTCTGCGCCAGTAACACGCCAGCGAAGGTCTCCGCCGCTGTGCGAGACTCCACTCACCACCCCGCCTCTCAGGAAGAAGTTGTGCTCATCCATGTTCAGCTTGCCAGCCACCTCCAGGATCTTGGAGCACATCTGAAAGCTGAAGAGCATCTTGTGACGTTCAAACAGCCCCCGACACGTGTACCTGCAAGAGAGCGCTACACCAGTCAGCATGGACCATCACTGTGCTTTCACATAGAGTTAAAGGACGCCGAATGTACTGCAGGTGTATGTGGGTAATAATAGTAGGAAAAGTGAATGGATTGAGGCTGAAAGGTGCGGGTATAACCCATGGGGTAACTATTATATAACTGAATTGATAACCAGGAGAAGTTCTGCACATGGAGGTATGGCAGTGTTACCTGCACACAGCGTAGGGAGGTATGGCAGTGTTACCTGCACACAGCGTAGGTATGGCAGTGTTACCTGCACACAGCGTAGGTATGGCAGTGTTACCTGCACACAGCGTAGGTATGGCAGTGTTACCTGCACACAGCGTAGGTATGGCAGTGTTACCTGTACACAGCGTAGGTATGGTATTCGTTGAGGTTGCTGATCCTCTCCTCCAACTTGGTGCTGCGCTGGCTCTTCTCGATGCTCTGGTTGAACAGGTCTATGTAGGCGTCCAGAGAGAACTGGTACATGGGGTCGATGCGGCCCATGTCATTGAGCACGAAGAACAGGATGGAGGCCCTCTGAGCACAGGGGCGGTACGCCTGCACACACACACACACAAACACACAAGTGCAGAAACACACGCACAAAAGCACACACAAACAACCACAGACACCAGCACACAAACATAAAACAGAAACACACAATCATACACACACAGACACAAAAACAAAAACAATGAGACTATTAATAGTTTATATAATATAAACGCCTCCTATTATCTCTTTGTGTCTTTTTGTTCATAGTTCTAACCTTTGAGCAAAAACGTGTATACATCTATCTATCTATCTATCTATCTATCTATCTATCTATCTATCTATCTCTCTCTCTCTATCTATATATATCAAATCAATCTTTAATTATTTGTTTATATAGCACACTTCACATCAATAAAGGCATCTCAGAACGCTTTACATAAAATACAATTTATATAGATGAGAAAATATATACATAGATAAAAAAAATAAAAAATACATTAATGTTGAAATGAAAAACGCCCTGCTGGTTGGTCTGACTTTTTTTACCCAGAAGGCTCTGCACTGCTCTGAGCCCTGTTCTTGAGGCGGGACCCCTCACCTCTCTGGCCGTGTCGATTTTGATCTCCGTCTGCTCGGTGACCTGCAGCTGCTCGGCCACCTCTGTGGCGGTCACCTTGGAGGTCTGCAGGGTGTTGACCAGCTGGACATCGTCCAGCAGAGAGCCTGTGGCTTCGTTCAGCAACCTGCGGCATTCGAGAGCAACACACTGTGAGCTCCCATCCTGAGCTCGGATCAGGACTCCGCAGTCCAATGGGAAGCTTACACACGACACGGGCTATTCACCTGCTTCTAGCTGATGTGCAAAGCAGTTTTTGTTTGCAGGCGTTATGCATATTATAATGAATGTGTATAAAGTTTTGCATCACCCTCTAGAATTAACTACTTTTGCTTCATACAGTCAAATGAAACCTCCTTAATGATGTTACGTTAACATATTAATTTACGTATCGCTTTGCAGTTTTCCATGTACTGACAACAATTGAAAAATGTGACATTTCGAAATCTAACATGAAATCCTACTGTACTGTTATTATGGCTTCCGGTAGACTTTTTTTGCGATATCATTTTGTAGTTTCTTTGTTTACATGATGTTAAATAAAAAGACCTGAATTATGTTCATACAGATTTTTTTTTTTTTTTAATTATGTCTCATTCCTAAAATTCTAGGTGATGCAAAACTTTTGGCCACAGCTGTATTTACTTATATTATAATGAATGTGTATATAACAGGGGTGGAAATAAGACTCCTACTGCATAGCAGTTTCACCCATTCCAGGCTTTCTAGGCTTCATATAAACAGATTAAACACCTTAACATCAACTTTTTATTTTTTTCTATTTAGATTTAACAACTTTATAAAATGTTCGGTGGCTGCCTCTAATCGTATTGAGAGAGCACTTTCTCTTGCGCTCTGTGTGACCGACCCCTCAGACATAGCCGAGAGAGTCTACGAGAAATACACTCTCGAATGGTGGCAGCCACCGAACACTTAGAAACACCCATTTGATGGAGTGCTTGCTACCAGGTTTACTTTGCATCAAAGATATCCCTTTACTGTAATATGGTACTCTTGACAATTTTTTTTCAGCCCATTCAAAATGCCAGAAAAAAAGCATGTTTTTCCCCAGCAATGATAATGTATCTTAGATGATTAAAATCTCATCTAATGTAATACTGGGCTGTGGTATCAAATGTTATTGAATGATAATGAACAGCGGATGCTCTATGGGGAGAAATGCTACTAAATCCATGGCAACAGATTGGATTAAAATGCTAGCTGCATATGGCTCAGGCTAGGAGTAATATACAGCTCAGTGCAGTATCCAGTTACACACGCAGGCAATTACAGTGTGTCCCAAAACTACCAGGGCTTTCTTTGTCAGTGTGGGCAAACTGTAAAGTGACACATAATATGTGGAGAAAGCAGTGCTCAAGCACAAGAAATCCTTAGGCAAATTCTGTACTGCACTTTGATGTTTTTACCAGGCTTACTAACTATTCCAGAAAAAAAGATTGCTCCTTAAGACAACTCAATTGCAGAGAAGTAAGGGGATGGGGTGGGGGGGGGGGGGATGCATATTAGTGTAGCGCTGTGTCCACGTCACCTCCCCACAATCAGGCTTTTTTTTTTTTTTCCTGGAAGAATAGTTAATGATAGCCTGAGCAACTAGTAATCCAAACACAAACAAAACAAAAGTACACAAATAAATCACATGTGAAATCTGTAGAAATTCCAGTACGTCTTATCCTGTGTACAGACGTCATCCCGTGCATAGAACCAAACACTTTTTTGAGTTTTAATCAAAGTTCCTGGTGACCAGATCAGGTTTCCGTGATTTAAATGATTTAAATTACGTCATGTGTAGGGTGTCCCTTAATCTGCCAAATAATAATAATAATAATAATAATAATAATAATAATAATAATAATAATGCAGTAGTGTAGTTGCCTAGTCTGTTTTAATAAATAATCTCTCGTCGGAGTTTCTCACCGCAGGATCTCGTCCTCCAGCTCCTGCAGTTTGTTCTTCCCTGACGCGATGTTGATGACCAGGGTGTCTTTCTGCTCCTCCAGCTCCGGTCTCTCCTTGCGCACCACGTTCCCCAGCAACTGTGCCTCCAGACCCTGAGACAGGGGGAGAGGGAGAGCCAGCGGGGTTACCACAAATTCATGCTGAGGCTTCCACCTGGCCTTTCAAAGGCCAACTGGCATACCAGGTAAAGCCCGCTAGATTCTCAAAGCTGCTTACCACAGATCGCCTTTGCCGTTATTCTTTGTCTGAATTCTAAAACTGATCAGAAACAGCTCCAAGTTGCTTATTTGTTCTGGATTGGGCATTTTATTGGGTGCATTTTTACGATCTGATAAAAATCGTGGTTATGACATTTTCAGAGTAAACAGCTTTGAGAATTGAGCTCACTGTCTTTATATAGGGCTAGATTCTCAAAGCTATTCGATCCAAATCGTCACTATCATTTCCAATTCTAAAAAGAGTGAGAATTTATTTCCGGTTTCGTAACATTTATTAGGTGTGTTATTACTTTGCGAAAATAGCATGCTAATGAAAATTTGATGTGAACAGCTTTGAGAATCTGGCCCTTAGGCTTGCAAGACATTAACAGGACTGGTAAGAAATTCAAGCCCTCTATTTATATAAAAAGACAAAAGTACTCAACTTACACACTGCACAAGGTTTGGTCAGGACACATTGATCTTTATTGATTAATTAAATGGATAGAATTTATTTTAAAAGGCAGAGTGAGGGACAGAGAGGGGGGGGATCGGGCAGGGCAAGGGTGGGGGTGATGGGTACAGTGTTAACCCCGTGAGTGCCAGGCAGCCTCACCTGCTCTTTGACAGCAAAGTTGACGATGCTGGTTTTGGTGGAGATCTCCGGAGTGTAGTGCGGGTTCGACAGTTTGGTGGTGATGTAAAAACGAAACTCGGGGCTGTACTCCACCTCCTTATCGCCCAGCCTGATCAGCAATCGACCGCCTACACAAAACGGATCACATGTCAGTTCACAAAATCTCAAAAGCAACGTCAACAAAACCTTGTGGCAGGGCAGAAGCCCTGCTGCTGCATGCAGTGTGTGTAGGGATGTAAGGCTGGCAGGGATGGGTTTAATTCTGTCCCTGCCAACAATCACAGGTGTGGCCATTCCCCAATTAGGTAACTGAGTGCTAATTGGAGAATGGTCACCTGTATATAAGGGGAGAAAAATCCATTGCTTGAGGGGTTGGTGTATAGATGAGTGGGAGTGTTTGTACTTGTACTTGTACTTGTACTGTTTGCAAGTGTTTTGTTCTTTTGTTTCAATCTTTATTTTGGCTCTCGTTCCGTGTCTGTTTGTCTTTGTTGTTTAATTAATAAACGTTCGCTTCACTGCAGCTTTCCAAGCCTCTGAGTCTCCTTTCTGACGCTATCCTCCCACAAACCTCAAGAAGCCTCGCTCATTTATATATATCGAAGAATAAGGTGGGGCGCTGTGGTCTGTGTTAAAGCTGTGGAAAGAACAGTGTTGAACAATCTGAAAAGCAACAGACTGCTGACCTAGTTTGTTCTAAAGCTGCTTATTTACGCTACTCAGAATAATGCTTTTCCTGAAGTTTCTTCAGTTCTGAACAGATTTCCTGGTTGAGTGTTGAAGTTACTGATGATCTACAGCTATGGACAAAAGTTTTGCGTCAGAACCCTATAAAATGAACTAATTTTGTTTCATAAAGTGGTATGAAACCTGATGAATAATGTTAACATGTTGAATTACACACCGCTTTGTAGTTTTCCAAAACTGACAAAATTGAAAAAATCTAACATGAAATACTACTGTACTACTATTATGGCTTCCGGTAGACATTTTGCATTACATGATGTTAAATAAAAGATCTAAATTATGTTCATATAGTTTTTTTTTTTGTTTTTTTTAAATTATATCTCAATCCTAAAATTCTAGGTGATGCAAAACTTTTGGCCACAGCTGTAGAAGTCTAACAGTGCCTCCCTCGGCTGTCGTCCTGTCCTGCATTGTCCTGTCTTACGCTGTACTGACCGACTTTGGTGACGGATTTGTTGAGGATGGGGGACAGCGACGGATCCAGCTCCTCCTGCACATTCTGAAGCAGGATGGGCGAGCCGAACTGGACTGCATTCTCCATGACCCGCATGAAATCACTCATCTGCAGGTCGATCACCTTCAGACCCTGTGAAGACACACATACACACACACACACACACACAAATAAAACAATCAATCTCTGCAAAGGAATTACCATTTACAAAACCGCTTGGGAAGAAGATACTGAAACAACTGGCTAAAAACCATCCTGTTTTACAAATATAACACACATACACTCACTCACTTTTACAAATTTGTTACATGCAGACAGCTCTTTATATTCGAGGTGCGCGGTATATATGGGTGATGATATTTGATATAGTGCATGATAGGGCAGGATTACACAAGTGATGAAGCCCACAGTTCCCCAGCCATGTGTGTGGCTATGTGACTTAATGCAAATACTACGGCAGCCAACAGATTTAGCCTTCCTGCATACTGCATATCGATAGACTGTATGAAAGTGTGGATTAAGTTACCATGTTTATTATACAAAGCCATTTCAGAATCCTACCTTTGACATCTCCATGTTCTTGACCCATTTAAGAGCTTGTCCTTGAGGGTCTACCATGAGGGGCCACCTAGAATGAGACACAGAGCCAAGCTGATACAACTGGGAGCAACTTTTATAAGGGTTAGTTTACCTTGTGATTTTGTCTGCTTTACCAGACCTCTCTGTGCTTTATAATGCTTCCCTATGCTTTACCAGACCTCTCTGTGCTTTACAATGCTTCCCTATGCTTTACCAGACCTCTCTGTGCTTTACGCTGCTTCCCTATGCTTTACCAGACCTCTCTGTGCTTTACGCTGCTTCCCTATGCTTTACCATACCTCTCTGTGCTTTACGCTGCTTCCCTATGCTTTACCATACCTCTCTGTGCTTTGCTTCCCTATGCTTTACCATACCTCTCTGTGCTTTACAATGCTTCCCTATGCTTTACCATACCTCTCTGTGCTTTACAATGCTTCCCTATGCTTTACCATACCTCTCAGTGCTTTGTAATGCTTGCCTAGGCTTTCCCATGCTTTCACTGTGCTTGATTACACTTCGCTATGGCGCTGGCGGTCATGTTTACCGGTTGCCGCGGGTGACGATGACCCCGTTCTCCGTCGAGAAGGCGTCGGAAGGCAGTCCCTGACGCTTCCAATCTCGGACCACCGTCGGCTTGGACAGGAAGTTAGCGAAGCTGAAGCTGGGGGAGCAGGGTATGGTCAGATCCCGGATCTGAAAAGAGAGCAGAACTGCGTTCGAAAGGGAGAAGAGTCATCCTGCACAGCTACAGCTAGGGCCAAAAGTCCTGCCTCACCCTAGAGAATGAACTGGAATAAAGTGGAATGAAACCTGCTGAATAATGTTACGTTAACATATTGAATTACATACCGCTTTGTAGTTTTCCATATACAGTAGATGCCTGTTATTAGCAACCCTGATAAAGACAACTTTAACAACATTTTCCCAGGAACCAATCCTGTCCCATAGACTTTAATGTTAATGGAATTCTGATATTAGCAACTGCACGCCGCTTATTGACAACTTTATTACTAGTTGCCAGCGGTACAGAGCGCACTTGCATGATTTATGCGCATACTTCATGCAGCTTTTATAACACACTGACTTCACAACTGCGTATTTCTGGCGGACTGAGGCAGAATCGTGGCTTTGAAACTGGATACCAAGCTGCACGCAAAATTGAGATGGATTTACAGCGGGAGGTGGTGCATTGTAAAAAGCAGACCAAGTTGGACAATTTCTTATTTTAAAATTGTGTTCTTTAGAATTGATTGTAAGTACAACACATATTTTTTTCTGTTTGCTTTACTCATTGTAAGGACAATTGTAGCACATCGTTGTGTAGTGCTGTTTAAGCCGACTCCTTTTTGTTTGTTTCACACACGCGTGAAGTGAACTGTTCTGTTGTTTGGGTATTTTGTGTTTCTCATGTTAATTTGGCTTCCGGTAGACTTTTTTTAAGCAATATAATTTTGCAGTTTCTTTGATTACATGATGTTAAAAAAAAGATCTAAATGATGTTCGAAATGTAAAGTTAGAAATTGCACCCAGTTTATTAGCTGTTAAAATGTAATATAATACCAACAATCACTTAAGCAATTTAGCAGCAGGTGACTGCCGTGCAGTTTAAACGGTCGGAGAACGGGGTTTGGAAACGGGGGCTGGATTGATACTCGAGCGATACAGACCTGTCTCCAGATTTTCGAGACGATTTCGTCTCGGTAGTTTGACAGGAACGGACCCATGTAAGAGAGGAAGGCTGCAGCCAACAGACAGTCTCCCACCAAGTACCCCATGTCTTCTTCCAACCCCTGCAAAAAAATAAATAAACATTAAATAAATCACGAACGCGCACTGGCTGAAGCGCGTCAGGGGCGGCAAAGCTGCTCCTCATTCCACCAGGACTATCAAAACATTTTTAGTAACACCAAAATGATCTTACAAAATTCTACGACAAACATTTTGACTAGAGGACACTGAGTAACACAGGAGGACCACTAGGCCAGAGCAGTACCTTACATCACATTCATCGTAACATTTCCTCTTGGTTTTATTAAATCCCTTAGACCAGGGGTGCCCAAAGCTTCCCCTTCCCACTCTCCTGGTCTTTGTTCCAACCCTGTTCTAAATCGTTTAATTGAACCAATTAAACCTCCGTCCAGACCTAGTTCATTAGCTCATTGTCCCTGTTAAACCTGGCATGGAATGGGCCTCCAGGACCCTGATTGGACAGCCCTGCCTTAGATCTTGAGACACCCACTGGTGGGACGTTCAAGTTCAACCAAAATTTTGTTCTACCTGACACTGCTTTGGAGAGACGGATTTCTCACGATATTTTAAAAACCGACAAAGGCCAACAAACACATCCTGGTGCTTGGGCCATTAAAATCTGCAAATTGAGCTGTGTGTGTAGCAGGCTCCCTCCTGCCTCCTCAAGACCCCCCTGTTTAGACTGCGCTTGTAGATCTCTGGATCCGCCCCTCCTGCTCTGCAGTGGACTTGTCTGACCTCAGCACCATGTCACTGGATCCTCATCTGATGCACTATCCTTGCACTGCTAATCTGTCACTGTAGATATAACTTGCTGTAATCCTAACTTGTTGCATCCTAGTTCACACTGTATTCTAGTAGTATTGTTGCACTTATTGTAAACCACACTGTATTTAAATATTAATCTTACATTGTAACACCTGTTAGTCACCTTGGACAAAGGCGTCTGCCAAATAAATAAATAATAATAATAATAATAATAATAATAATAATAATAATAATAATAATAAAATAATACCTTGACAGTCTCCTCCCAGCGGATCTTCTCCCCGGCCAGCCCTGAGACCAGCTTGGCGGCCCGGTCCAGTTTCATCTCCATGTCCTCGGACTTCAAGCGCAGCTCCTCTTTCTGAGTCAGTTTCTCATCGTAATGCTTCTTCAGTAATTCCAGCTTCTCTCCCACCTGAGAGACACACACACACACACACACACAAGAAAGCGCTTGCATCGGTCACAAGCAATACTGATAAAACACTAGGCTTACTTATGAGACAGACTCTTACCGCTTCCTCGGTTACACAGTAAATCTGCACTGTAATGCTTAAGCTATGGCCTATGGAATTAACTCATTTCACTAAGCTTGTATAATGCTTCACTACACTGTGCTACCCGTTTAACAAGGACAACCCCAGTAACACAGGCAGCAGTGTGGAGTAGTGGTCAGGGCTCTGGACTCCTGACCGGAGGGTCGTGGGTTCAATCCCAGGTGGGGAACACTGCTGCTGTACTCTTGAGCAAGATACTTTACCTAGATTGCTCCAGTAAAAATCCCAACTGTATAAATGGGTAATTCTATGTAAAAAATAAATAAATAAATAAAATAATGTGTAAAAAATAATAATGTAATTGTATGTAAAAATAATGTGATAAGGACGTCTGCTAAAAAATAAATAATAATAATAATAATAATAATAATAATAATAATAATAATAACACTTTATAAAAGGACGGTGTCCCGTTATTAACATTTTCATATTCTGACGTACCAACAGGATTACAGTGGCACAAACCAACACATATCAATACCAGGCAGCGCTCCGTCCTTTCGGATGAGACGTTAAACCGAGGTCCTATTGGAAGTGACTCTTCAGCAGCAGTTGATGATGATGCATAGTTCACCCCCTAGTCTCTAAGTCACTTTAGATAAAAGCGTCTGGTAAATGACTAAATAATAATAATAATAATAATAATAATAATACTCTGGGGTTAGGGTGTTGTTCCCCTGATAGTGTGTAATGAGGAAAGGCTTGGTACCGACCTCTCTGAGTTTCGCCTGTGCTTCGGCCAGGTCCCTCTGCTTCTCAGCCAGCTGCTGCATTGCTCCGTTGAGACGGGCCCGCTTGGGCTCCACCACTCGGTAAATACGCCCGTACACCTGCAAGACAATTACAAATAGTGATGATGATAATAATAATAATAATAAAAGTAATTAGTTAACTAACATTTAGACTATTTAGAACTGCACTGATCACTCGGATCCGCTATTAATGAATACTTTCTGGTTTGCTAACTAAAGATATTCTGTGCATGCCTGGGTGTTTGGGTCAGGGTTAGGGTTAAGGTTAGGGCTGGAGCTAGGGTTAAGGTTAGGGTTAGGGTTCGGGCTTGGGGGCCGCGTCACTCACCTCC
The DNA here is from genome assembly GCA_036884735.1 of Huso huso. Lineage (NCBI taxonomy): Eukaryota > Metazoa > Chordata > Actinopteri > Acipenseriformes > Acipenseridae > Huso > Huso huso. The sequence continues at coordinate 32,964,711 of CM072681.1, forward strand.
ATGGCTCGGACCCACATACATAGGGACTTGGCTGCTGATGAGACACGGCCGATGATCTCAGGCTGGAAGTCGGGCTGGGTGCAGTACTGCCCGATCTTCTTCAGCACACGGTCAGAGATGTTATCCTTGTCAAAGTGCACCAGCTGCTTGATGAAGTTCGACTCACCTGCGAGAAACCCAATCATTAAAATCAGTCATTTAGCAGACGCTTTTATCCAAAGCGACTTACAGAGACCAGGGGGTGAACTATGCATCACAACTGCTGCTGCAGAGTCACTTATAATAGGACCTCGTCTGTTTTATGTCTCATCCGAAGGACGGAGCACAAAGAGGTTAAGTAGTTCAGGGTCACAGACAGTGAGTCAGTGGCTGAGCCGGGATTTGAACCAGGAACCTCCTGGTATCAAGCCCTTTTCTTTAACCACAGCACGAAAACCCAGGGAAGGTTTGACTTTCTCAACATGTTCAAGAACCCATATTCCTTTTTCAAACCCCCCCTTCCCCCCTGTTAAATATAATAATTTTTAAATACTCAGATGGTAGGAGTTAAACACCAGGAGAGACAGTATTCAAAGATCTTAAAGAATAGGAGAGAGAAACAGCTCTGATATCATCTTAAATACAGTCACGTAAAACTGCTGGAAGAACTGCACGAAGCAAACGACATAATGATAACTTATTATAAAAAAATTACATTTCTGGTTTGGTCAGCATGTTAGTAGCTCTGATTTGTTAAAAACAGTTGCAGGACCTGGCGGGAGGGTCTCTAGTTTCTAGAATGGCTCACCCAGCTGCCTCTTGGCCTCTGCCCAGGTCGGCTCGTTCCCTCGGAGAATCATCACGGCCTGCATCACCGTCTCCACCAGGACGGGGGGACGGCCGTACGACTTGATCTCCGTCATGTCCTTCTTGTTCAGGGACTCGAGAGCCTAGCAAGAGACAGCAAGCCGTCGCCAGTTTAATTAGGCAATGTCAGTTTCACAAAGCTAGCACTTAGCAGGCTGCTAGCAGGCAAGCAAGCAAGCAAGCTGGCTATCTTATTAACCTGTCTTATTAACAGTTTGTCACGCAGTATTTAACCTGTTTTCAAAAAACAATATTTTAAGATTAGTAATGATTAGTAGAAATCCACTCAGCAAGTCTACAGCTATGGCCAGCTTGTATCGCCCTAGAGAATTAACAAATTTTGCTTCGTAAAGTCGAATGGAACCTGCTGAATAATGTTACCTTAACATATTGTAGTTTTCCATATACTTAACGAAAAACATGAAATACTACTGTACTACAATTATGGCTTCCGGTAGACTTTTCTGCAATATAATTTTTTGTAGTTTCTCTGATTACATGATGTTAAATAAAAATATATAAATTATGTTCATATAGTTTTTTTTGTTTTGTTTTTTTTAATTCTGTCTCAATCCTAAAATTCTAGGTGATGCAAAACGTTTCGCAGTAGCTGTATACACTGGAAAACAAAATCCAATGGGAGGATTAAAGTGGGGGATACATAGGTTTTACCATTGTATTGTAAATCGGCACGGCCATAGCTGTGCACCACAATCACTGCATGAGGGTGCCGTGCTCGATATGATAGCCGTACCTTCATGGCCTCCTCTAGCGCTGGCAGGGCCTCATCCAGGTCCCTCTGTGCGTTCTCCGCCATCGCTTTGCACTTGATCTCCTCGGCGCCGATCTTCTCACTGTGTGCTGTCACAGTCTGAGGGGGACACAGGGGGTTCATCGATCAATGAACAAACCCCAAAGTAACTCTGCTACCTCTCTCCACTTCTCTCTCCTCTGCCTCCTCTCCCTCCCTCTCTGTTGTAATGGCCAGTTACTCCTCCCTCTATCGCTGAAACTCTGCCACCCCCACCATGCAAAAATATAGTGGTAAACTTTTATGAGGGCTGCCACACTCCCATTCTCCCCTCTGTCTCCCCTTCTTCTCCTGTCTCTTTTCTCACTCTCTCTCTCTCTCTCCCCTCTTCTGTTGCGTGTCTCTCATTTTTTCTCGTTTACGACCACATACCCTCTATCTCTGAAACTGTGCCACCTCTCCCTCTCAGCCTCTCCTCTCTCCCCCTCTCTCTCTCTCTCCCTCTTCTGTTGCCTGTGTCTCTCACCCCCCCCTCTCTCTCTCTCTCTCCCCCTCTTCTGTTGCCTGTGTCTCTCATTTATTCTCGTTTACGACCACATACCCTCTATCTCTGAAACTGTGCCACCTCTCCCTCTCAGCCTCTCCTCTCTCCCCCCTTCTCCCTTCTCTCTCTCTCTCTCTCTCTCACCTTCTGCTGCTCGTCGGCCTCTCGTTTCTGCTGCACAATGATGACCAGGTACTCCTCGCACTGCTTCTGAAACTCCGCCACTTTCTTCTTGGCCTCCTCCAGCTCCAGGGACATGGCCTGCACCTTGGTCCGGGTCTCGTCGATCTTGAACAGGCCGTTCTGCAGCTTGTTCACCTGGTTTCCCACTTCCTTGCGCTTCTCCCCCAGCAGTCTGGGGGCGAGGGGGTAAGGAGGAGAAAGCAGGGTCAGTGTGGGACAAGTTTAATAAAGACACCTGGGTGAGAATCCAAAGTTTTTTGATTAAAAAAAATAAATAAATTAATCAATCTGCAAAGCCTTTCTCTTCTTCAAAAACCCCACAGTTGAATAAACAGAATATCTTTTGACTAAAAGGAGTTAGAAAACTGAAAAATGCAAAAAGATACCTTGTGGCTGGACAAGATAAAAAACAGTAATACATATTAAAAGCCTCAAATCAACTCTATGCGATCTAACTACAATTACTTTTACCTTTACCACAAGTACACAGGCTAGTGGACAGTAAGTAATTCTTAAAAGGACATTAACAACCAGTAACACTTTGACTAAGCAGGAAAAAGTGGTGTGAATTTTGCACTGGAGCAAAACAGCAAAACATAAAAATATAAAAACAACTGGTCACAGAGCAGCAACATATGCAACCTCAAGGTAAGGAGAACCAGTACTTTATTACAGTTAGGAAGATTCAATTAATCAATTAACACAACTGAATCAATTACTATAATTTCAGGAAGAATTACCAAATTAGCTATTAAATAAATTCTACTGGTAATATTGGAAAAGGGCAAATAAACCAGCTGTATGCAGTTAAAAAACCCTGTTTAAAACATCTGTACTGATTATGTGACCCCCGGCAGCACACACTTTTTATAGCCAGACACCAGCTCCAGGTAGTTGGTTGGCGTGACGTAGTTGTGCCTTCGCAGTTCCAGCTTCATTTTCTGGGAATACTCAGCCACAGACTGGTGAACTGTGACAAAGACCTGAGACACTTTGCTGTTTATCTGGAAAACCAAAAGAAATGTAACTTTACACAAACTGCGATTGCTTTCCAGGTTTGTCACGCAGTATTGAAACAGCGCACCCTGTAACGAAACGTCATGGAAAATCTCAGGTCTGTTTGGAACACGGCCACAGGAACCATTACCAAAAGGATGCATCTATAACTTCACAACACTCCATCATCCCTTATACAAGTAAAATCACATCAAAGTGAAGCACAGTGAAAGCACTGTAAAGCACAGAGAGGTCTGGTAAAGCATAGGGAAGCATTGTAAAGCACAGAGAGATCTGGTAAAGCACAGGGAAGCATTGTAAAGCACAGAGAGGTGTGGTAAAGCATAGGGAAGCATTGTAAAGCACAGAGAGGTGTGGTAAAGCATAGGGAAGCATTGCAAAGCACAGAGAGGTATGGTAAAGCATAGGGAAGCACTGTAAAGCACAGAGAGGTGTGGTAAAGCATAGGGAAGCATTGTAAAGCACAGAGAGGGTGTGGTAAGGCATAAAGGGAAGCATTGTAAAGCACAGAGAGGTGTGGTAAAGCATAGGGGCATTTTAAAGCACAGAGATTGGTAAAGCATAGGGAAGCATTGTAAAGCACAGAGAGGTCTGGTAAAGCATAGGGAAGCATTGTAAAGCACAGAGAGGTCTGGTAAAGCATAGGGAAGCATTGTAAAGCACAGAGAGGTGTGGTAAAGCATAGGGAAGCATTGTAAAAAAAATGGCAAAGTGTATTAATAAACACGGCAAACGTGGGTAAACTATGGTAAATGCATAGTACAACCATGAGAAAAGCATGGTAAAACTACACAAAATGCTGTCGTTTTAAAAGAAACTAAGTCAAGCAGACAAACATTTTGGCTACTGCGATTCACCAGATGAAACTTTTGTTTAATTGCCTTCGTTTCTTTTAGGTTTCCCCCATCGCATTGCGCAGGCAGGTTTGGTTCTTGCCTTACCCCTTCGATTGCCTCCAGGGCCATTCCTTCCAGGTACTTCTCTGCCACTTCCAGCAGGGCATCTTTGGGCCACTCACAGAACCAATCGATGGTGGTGCAGTTCACGAGTGCTGGGTACTGACGAAGGCGGTTCCTTTAGGAGTAACATGAACAGGTAGATGAACTGCAGTACAATGGTACATCACAGTTTTGCATCGCCCTATAGAACAGACTAATTTTGCATATTGAATAGGCTGCTAGCAACCAACCAAGCAAGCAAGCTGGCTATCTTATTTTTGTACCTGTTTTCAAAAAACAATATTTTAAGATTAGTAACGATTAGTAGAAATCCACTCAGCAAGTCTACAGCTGTGGCCAAAAGTTATGCATCACCCTAGAGAATTAACAAATTTTGCTTCATAAAGTCGAACGGAACCTGCTGAATAACGTTACCTTACCATATTGAATTACACACCGCTTTGTAGTTTTCCTCACACTTAACAAAAAATACAGACGAAAAATGAAAAATATGTGACATTTCGAAATCTAACATGAAATACTACTGTACTGCTATTATGGCTCCCGGTAGACTTTTGCGATATCATTTAGTAGTTCCTTCGATTACACGATGTTAAACGAAAGATCGAAATGATATTTATATAGTGTTTTTTTTTGTATTTTTATTATGTCTCAAGCCTCTTTTGGCCGCAGTTGTAGACTGTTTGGCTGCACGGAAGCTGAACCCCTCCTCTCACCGGAACGGGTCCCCCACGGGGCTCATGCACAGGACAATGTGCAGGTTGCTCCTCACTCTCTCGATCAGGTAACTGAAGATACTGTCTGGAGTCTCCGGAAGGCTTTCTGCTTTAGCTGCTTCCGCCAAGGCACTCTGAATCTGCAGAGACACGGAGGAGTTAGGATGCACGACACTGAGGTCCATAAACAACACAGGCAACCCCCATTGCTGAACTGCTCGTAGCTAAACAGATAGCTACAAACCAATTTCCATTAAGTGTATAGATCTACAACGGGTAGTTTCAAAAGAAACACATGTTATAGCAAACACTTATTTGACGCTACAGCTATGGCTGAAAGTTTTGCATCACCTAGAATTGTAGTATATATGATTTAGATATTTTATTTAACATCATGTAAATCAAAGAAACTACAAAATGATATCGCAAAAAAAAAGTCTACTGGAAGCCATAATAGTAGTACAGTAGTATTTCATGCTAGATTTCAAACAATGGCACATTTTTCACTCTGTCAGTTTTGTCGTTAAGTATATGGGGGAAAAACTACAAAGCGGCGGTATGCAATTCATTATTTTTATATTATTCAGCGGGTTTCATTCGCCTTTGTTAAATGTGTTAATTCTATAGGGTGATGCAAAACTTTTGGCCAGTGCTGCAGACAGATTCCTTTGCGATTTTCAGGCAGGCAGATGAAGTCTCGTACTTCCTCAAACTCGTCTGCCTTGTAGAGATTGGGCACCTCCCCAGAGCTCAGGATGTTGTTGATGTCCTCTAAGAAGGACTCCTCCACGATCTGAGTGTCCGGAAACAGAAACACCGTGGGCTTGTTGTCGACTCCGGTCTGCCGGTACAGCTTCTTGATGTCTGAAACACCGGGACAGTATTATTAATCAGTCGTTTAAACAGACACCTTTATCCAAAGCGACTTACAGAGACTAGGGGGGTGAACTATGCATCATCATCAACTGCTGCTGTTGCTGCTTTCTTTCATCTCCTCCTCCTAACACACATTGTGTCACTCTGCTTCGCTTAAACTGCGCGGAGGTCCTGATTAAAGTGTTGTATGTATTAGTTGCAGGAATCTTGAACTGCCTTACCTCAGTAGTCCAAGAATATTGCTAAATCGGGGTCTGTGAAACTGGCCATGCAGGTACTTGATACACACCTACGTTAGTATGATATACAGTTGTAGCAACTGCTAAATTTTATTACTGTCCTCTTTCCTTACATTTTTTTCGCTGTAAGAACTTTCCTGTTATCAGAGGCGTACCGCTACAACTATGGCCAAAAGTTTTTGTACATTTTTTCATGAAGTCTATGGAAAAAACATATTCAGCAGACTGTATTTGATTTTATGAAGCAAAATGAGTTAATCCCACAGGGTGATGTAAAACCTTTGGCCATCGCTGTACACTGTCTCCTGTAAGCCTATCAGCACGCCACGTCAGCAGTGTCTGCAGAGAATGCACAGCCAGCGTGTGAGCGGGGAGAGCCAGCGTGTGAGCGGGGAGAGCCAGCGCTGACCTTCTCTGAACTCCTGCCTGCGGTAGATCTTGGTGACCTCGATCTGGAAGACGTCGTATTCGCAGATGAAGGAGGAGAGGCGGGAGAGGCTCTGCCTGCCTGAGCCTCCGATCCCAATCAGGAGCATGTTCCCCCGGGGCTGGCTGACCACACGCACCACGCGGGCAACTGCAAAAACACGCAGACAGCACGGCTCAAAACACACTCGAAGTCCACGGAATTGCACACGGTTAGAACATATTTATACAGTAACCATTTGCCCCATGATGCCATTACACTATATATTATTATTTATTTGTTTCTTAGCAGACACCCTTATCCAGGGCGACTTCCAATTGTTACAAGATATCACATTATTTTTACATACAATTATATTATTTTTTACACATTATTTTTACATACAATTACCCATTTATACAGTTGGGTTTTTACTGGAGCAATCTAGGTAAAGTACCTTGCTCAAGGGTACAGCAGCAGTGTCCCCCACCTGGGATTGAACCCACGACCCTCCGGTCATGAGTCCAGAGCTCTAACCACAACTCCACACTGCTGCCAATTCTCATAAAGCGGAATGCAAATTGCAAGGTCTATTATCTGTGTTTCTATATATACTCAAGTTTCCTCAAGGCACACTATGTATAACAGGCAGGGGTGCGCTGAGACTCCGAATTGCCTTTGAGAAGTATTTATCAGCAGGTATTAAATACATCCATTCATTAATGTGTTGGCTTTGAAACCAGAAAAGCTGCCGTTCCTTCACCTTTACAACCTTGAGTCCCAATCAATGGTGTCAGCACACCACTACCTGTTATTATACATAGTATGCATTGAGGAAACTTTAGTTAAAAAAACAAAGAAACATGTAGACTCTTCACAAAATGCAATGGCAAACATCCCGTGTGTGTATTAATTATTATGCATAGTGATATAATATATCGCATTGAGGAGACTGTGAAAATGTAAGCAGGCATTTTCAGCAGCGTCTTCCATTTCTCAATACAACACCAACACAAGCAGAAGAGCTTTGGTCTAGCAATGCACGTCTTACTGCGTAGCTAGCTATGTGAGGTTCCGAGTAGGGACACTAGGGGTGATCCATCTATGGAGGTGTTATTGAGGCTCGCGAAATAAAAGCCACGGCAATCAGTAATTGATCAGTGGATTAGTTGTTGATACTGACTGTGCTCAATGGCGTCTCTGAAGAGCACAAGGCTCATGGGCACCACCCCAGGGGTGATGTTGTAATCTCCCAGCTGGGTCTCCATGAACTGCTTCAGAGCTTTGAAGTCCACCAGGTCCTCGTACACACGCGGCTCCCGGATAAAATCACCTGGAAAAGAAAGAGGGAGAGGGAGAGAGAGAGAGGGGGGGAGAGTGACAGAGAGAGAGAGAAAGAAAGAGAGAGAGAGAGGGAGAGAGAGTGAGAGAGAGTGAGAGAGGGAGATGGACAGAGAGTGAGAGAGACACAGAGAGAGAGGGAGAGACAGAGAGAGGGGGGAGAGAGAGAGGGAGAAGGAGGGAGAGAGTGAGAGAGGGAGAGAGCAAGGGAGAGAGAAAGAGAGAGGGAGTGAGAGGGTGGGAGAGAGAGAGGGAGAGAGGGAGGGGGGGAGACAGAATTTTTCAAACCCATTTTCTTACCTCCTGGTAAACCATGTAGTGTTAAAACATGGTAAATGCATAATACAAGCATGGGAAAGGTATGTCACAAATTGACCACTTAAAGGGCACTTTTCACTTTAAAGGACTGTTTTATTTCATTCGTTTCTATAAATATTCTGTTAGAATACAACAGTTCTCTAACCTTCTCTAAAACAGTTGAGAAAATGATTCAATCAAATCAAAACGGGCGTTAAAAAAAAAAAAAAAAAAAAGCATTTTACTAAACATTCCTTAAAAGTCTCTGCTCAACTTCCATTTGCCAGGGAGAAATGATATCACGCGCTGTAATGTAATATATAAGATTATAGATACAGCTGAATTTTAGAACAGAAAATATAAATCACTTCAGTGCTGGGCGCACTTTTTAAGGTGAGGTTTACCGAAAATGGGAGGCTGTTTGTTGGGGCAGATGTTGTGGTAGGTCTGGCTGAAGAGCAAGCCCAGTTTCTCTGCCATCATCCCAGTGAAGGTGTCCATGTCGCTCTGGTCAATCAGGCGATCTGAAAACACCCTGGCATGATACAAGAGGAACAAAACCATGTCAGTGTCACCTTTCCGACTCGCTCAATTTTTTTTTTTTTTTTTTTTTTCAACAAGGTACTGCAGTCCAGTTGAAACGTGAGCGTGTGTCTGTTGAATGTTTCTAAGTGTTAGGTGGCTGCCTTTGATCAAGTTGAGGGTGTGTTTTCTCAAGCGCACTCTTTGTGCAAAAGAAAGTGAGCGAGTGCAAGAGATACCCTGAGATTAACGCATTTAATCTGTTTATATAGAACCTGTAGTGGTTGAAACGTTTTCAATGCTTTGTCACTGATATTCTGGGTGTGAGAGCTACACTCTCAGCGATAGCCGCTCGCTTCAAATCAACTCTAAAGACCCACTTGTTCTCTCTTACTTACTTCCACGTTCTTCAAGCCTGATATCTGTTATTAGCTGCTGTCTAAAGTGCTATTTCAGGTTTTTCACTCTTATTCGTATGATTCTGTATGACACACGCATCCACAATGTCTAGAATTCACATCCTAGCCTTGTATTTAATGCAATATGCCTGTATTTAATGTATTTGCATTGTTTTGTACTGTTTGTATTTAATGGACTGTGCCAGGCTGTATTTCACTGTATTTAATGTATTTGCATTGTTTTGTACTGTTTGTATTTAATGGACTGTGCCAGGCTGTATTTCACTGTATTTAATGTATTTGCATTGTTTTGTACTGTTTGTATTTAATGTACTATGCCCTATATTTCACTGTATTTAATGTATCGTGCATTGATCCTCACTATCTTGTAAAGTGCTTTGTGATGGTGGTCCACTACGAAAGGCGCTATATAAAATAAATATTGATTGATTGATTGATATTATAAGTGTAGTTGATGCAAATAGGTTCCAATGGGGAAGTGACTTAGAATTAAGGTTATTACTACTTTATCCATTTACTAATTGTTTCAACTAATATACCCTTCGAAAACGTTTAGTAAAAACACAGCAAAGTTTAATAAAGCATAGGTAAGCATGGTAAACATGGTCTTTTTCTGTTAATATGCTTTACCGTGGCAAACCGTTGTAAACTGTGGCAGTGCACAGCATAACCATGGGGGGAAAAAAGCATGGGGAGTAAAATGTTATCAGGTCAGATTGTGCTTTGTATTTTTTTAAATTGAAACAATCAAGTGTGCCCAGCTGAGTTTAGTTTACTGCAGCTGGCGGGTACTGCTATATGCGTTCTGCCTTACAACAAAGTACGCAAAAGAAGTATTAAATGGAAAGCGAGCGCTACGGCCGCACAGCTCCTGTAAAGGCAGTAGCTCATGTCAGTACAATGCCTGATTATTTTCCAGGTTTACCTGAAGCACTCATGTATCCAGAGCCGTGTGATGCTGTGTTTGGTATCGTGGAAGTCTCTGTGAGCCCGCAGCATGCCCTGGAACACCTGAGGGACACAGCAATAATGTTACGTTAACATATTGAATTACATACCGCTTTGTACTGACAAAAATGGAAAAATGTGACATTTAAGCTCTATACTGAACTATGAACAGCTCTCATTGCTGCTGTATTAACTATATGAAAAACACTGTTGCTGCTGTATTAAGCTCTATACTGAAGTATGAACAGCTCTCGTTGCTGCTGTATTAAGCTCTATACTGAAGTATGAACAGCTCTCATTGCTGCTGTATTAAGCTCTATACTGAAGTATGAACAGCTCTCGTTGCTGCTGTATTAAGCTCTATACTGAAGTATGAACAGCTCTCGTTGCTGCTGTATTAATCTCTATACTGAAGTATGAACAGCTCTCGTTGCTGCTGTATTAATCTCTATACTGAAGTATGAACAGCTCTCGTTGCTGCTGTATTAAGCTCTATACTGAAGTATGAACAGCCCTTGCTGGTTGCTTTGTTACCTTGGAGATGTCCCTCAGGTTGAACAGGTAGTGTATTTTGGCTGGGGTGGGCAGGAACTTCTGCACAATGGCGTTGTAGATCTCCAGCGTGGCTTGAGTGACCACGTTTCCAATGGGCTTCACCTCCTCCTCAAACTCCTGCAGCTTTTGGTTGATCATGGCGCCGTAAATACGCTTGATCTGGGACTCCTGCAGCGAGGCAAAGAGAGGGGTGGACTCAGGCACAGAGACAGTTTAGTGTTTCTTTTTTATAAAAAATATTAATAGTTCACAAACTAATTATCGGTTCATCTGCTAGTGTATGATAAACAAGTATCAGTCGATATATACATACAGCTCTGGCCAAAAGTTTTGCATCACCTAGACTATATGATCATAATTTAGCTCTTTTATTTAACATCATGTAATCAAAGAAACTACAAAATGAAATTGCAAAAGTTTACCGGAAGCCATAACACTAGTACAGTGTTTCATGTTAGATTTTGAAAATGTAATTTATTTTTTTTGTCAGTTTTTCATAAGTATATGGAAAACTACAAAGCGGTGTGTAATTCAATATGTTAACGTAACATTATTCAGCAGGTTTTCATTCGACTTTGTGAAGCAAAACTAGTTAATTCTATAGGGCGATGCAAAACGTTTGGCCACGGCTGTGCACAAGCTGTGTTAAAATGAAAAGGTCAATTCAAGTTGAAGTAATTTAATCAAAACCCCTATCGCCACACTGTTTTTTTACCCACAAAACACATCCCTGGCTCCTCTTCCTTCTTACCGTGGGGAAAGTCATGTTGATGAGGTTGAATCGGCTTTGCAGGCGTCCTGATATGTGAGTCCTCCCGCCACCAGGGGGTCCCATAGCGGCCATCAGAAACATGTCCTGTCAAAACAACAACAAATTCAAAAACCGTCATCAAAGCGTTCGGAAAATTCCCTCTCGACTACGTTGCTGTTTGCTGTTAAATTTGAGGCCGCCTTGCCAAGCAGTTTAGAAGGTCCTTGCATATCGGGGAAAATGAATCGACAAAGTGTCGTTTGACAATTAATTACAAACTGTTGCAAGATGCAGTGTTGTTTTTGAATTCTTTTTCAGTTTTACATGCCGCTGTGCTTTGTCTGTGTATTTTCATGAACTCAATGTAAAGGCCAGCTTGTGGAAAGTTACTGATAAGGAGACGCATTCTTTATTCGAATAGTGTCTGGGTTTTTTGCAATCTACCGTACCAATGTCTCTGCGTTGTAATCTTTTGGAGCAATATATTTTATTAGCAAGGTGCGTCTGTGTCAAATGCATGGATTGCGAGTCTGTTTATCTTAGAAAATTAGAAAGAGAGGAAAGGTCCTGGAGAATAGACTTATTATTTACTTCTTAGCAGACGCCCTTATCCAGGGCGACTTACAATTGTTACAAGATATCACATTATACATTATTTCACATTATACAGATAATGTTTTGTTTTGTTTTTTACATACAATTTTACATACAGTTCCCCATTTATACAGTTGGGGTTTTCTTTTTACTGGAGCAATCTAGGTAAAGTACCTTGCTCAAGGGTACAACAGCAGTGTCCCCCACCTGGGATTGAACCCACGACCCTCCGGTCAGGAGTCCAGAGCCCTGACCACTATAAAAAGGCTTGTTTATAAATCCTTTGTTAGACCAGAGGAATGAAGAGAAGACTGCACACTCTGTCGTCTCCCAAATTAGTAATTACGCGCACAAAGTGCATTTTTCGTATTGCACACCGTTCCGGAAGCCTAATAAAGCATTAGACTTGGCTAATCCACAGAATAAGACTCCCACCAGTGATCCAGGATAATAACACAGAGCTCCTGTAGAATCACGGCGCTGTCGTGAAAGCCCCGTCGCTCTTTGCTCACCTTGACGTACTTGACGGTCTGTTTCTGCCGGTCGTACCAGAAGCCGTAGTCAATCCAGAGGCGCACCAGCTCCAGGGGGGGCTGGGAGCCGAACGAGTCTTTGGCAGGCATGTTGAGATCGTCCATGAAGGTGATCAGCTTCTTCCCACCCACAGGGACGTACACACCCTTGGTCCTTTTCTCAACGCGGCTCTCAATGATGTCCTGGACGTTGTTCGAGGTGGTCTAGGGAAAACAAAAAATATATATATATATATAGATCACTTTCAGGTGTAGTCTAGTGAAAAGGGTGTGACTGCATGATTTAACAGAGATCATCCTTATTGGTATAATATATGAACTACAGCTGTGGCCAAAAGTTTTGCATCACCTAGAATTTTAGGATTGAGACATAATTTAAATATATATATTATATATTATAAGTATGTGGAAAACTACAAAGCGGTGTGTAGCTCAGTTTGTTAACGTAACCTTATTCAGCAGGTTTCATTCGACTTCATGAAGCAAAATGAGTTCATTCTATACAGAGGTGGATGCCTAATTTATAGGACACCATGTGTATGGATTGAATCTCTGACTTAGCTTAGCGAAGAAGACTTATCTTCAGAGGTCTTCTATGATATGTTTTTGGAGTTATCCTTACCTGGGCGGACATGTTAACGGTCAGCACTGACCACTTAGACGAATCGAGGGACTGCAGGGCATTCTGGGCCACCGAGGTCTTCCCAGTCCCAACCGGACCCACCAGTAACACCGGACACTGGTTGGACACCAGCGAGCTCACCAGGAAATTATAGCGCACCGTATCCACTGTGGGAACCATGATCTTATAGAACGGGGCGCTGTGGAAACCAAAAACCGAACACAGGGTTCAAACGACAGCAACACACAAACCTCTGCACTGTGCAAGGGTGTAAAAAACACCCAGGGTTTTTTTTGCGTGTGTTTTTGATGGATTAATAAAGGTTTGTATGCACGGGACTGGGAAAGAAGTCAGTCTGAAACAGTCTCATTAAAATCAAATGTTATTTCATCCATTAAAACAGACAGAAAAAAGCGTTCTTTAAACAACTTGAGTGAGTTAAAGGAGTTTTGTGAAGAGTTATTTAAACGAGACTTGTTGGTCAATCCTTGATTTGAACTCCACTACGTTATTATCCCTCGAATGCAGCGTGAAACCAAACTCTTCATTGCATTGCTACAGCTCTGGTCAAACGTTTTGCATCACCCTCTATACAGAATTAACTAATTTTGCTTCATAAAGTCGAACGAAACCTACTGAATAATGTTACGTTAACATATAGTTTTCCATATACATTTTTTTTTTTTTTTTTTTTTTTTAAAAATTTCAAAAATGTGACTATTTTTTCAAAATATTTAACATGAAATATTATTTTTACTACTATTCATTTATACAGTTGGGTTTTTTAAATTCTTTGATGATGGCATTTTAATGATAACCCTCAACCCTAAAATTCTAGAATTCTTTGATGATGGCATTTTAATGATGCCTCAACCCTAAAATTCTAGGTGATGCAAAACTTTTGGCCATAACTGCATACTAGGCAGAACAGAAATGTGGGGGAAAAAAGGCCTTCAGCCTTTCATAAGGAAACAGATAATCCTCACGTACTTTTGAGGGTACCTCCACCCCTTGGGAAGTTTATCCTCAAACGGGGCCCAGGTCTTGTTCTTGGCGTCCACATAATACTCATAGATAGTGTCCTTCGGGGTGGAAAACAAAATTATAGCACCTTTCATAGTGGACCACCATCACAAAAGGGTTTTACAGAGGCAGGCTGTGAACTGCGCATTATATGCAGAGTCACTGACAATAGGACGTTGATTTAACATCTCATCCGCAGGACGGAGCACAAGGAGGTGAAGTGACTTGCTCAGGGTCACATACAGTGAGTCAGTCAGTGGCAGAGGTGGGATTTGAACAGGTGACCTTCTGGTGACAAGCCCTGGACTTTAACCACTGGACCACACTGCCTCCTTATTACCCTATGAACACAGCCTGCATGATGCATAGGGGTGGAACAATTCATGGTGTGCTACATTCAAAATCAGGTTTTATGTAGCTAGTGTGAATTGGGTGTTACAGAAGCACACACACAAACAGGAAAGTCACTAAAAGACGCAAGATGTTAATATAGTTATCGACCAGCTCAACATAAAGACCACTGTCTGTCAGTCCCTTTCAATGTGAAGGGTGAAGATCTAATAGGACAAAATTGCTGCTTATCAATAATCTTAATGACTGAAAATCACTTGATTTTACTCGATGTCTTTAGTGGGCGTTCGAGGAATCACAGAGTGATTGGCTAAACTCTTTAGATTTGTTCATCACGACGTGTTACAAGGGCAGGACTCGGAGACGTGATTCATCCTCACCTTGTTGGGGAAGGTGCCCTCCATCTCTCGGAGGAAGTTGTCTATCTTCTTGCGGCCGTCCTCGTCCACAGCGGCGCACACTGACCAGATCATACTGAAGGTGAACCACAGCTCCACCATGCGGCTGTAATTCTCAGAGTCGCTCGGGTTCACCTGAGAACAAATATTAACAAACACGTAAATACTATATATATATATATATATATATATATAAATGGTAGATTTTTGGTATTTGTTAAGCTCTGGGATTCATGCTTTGGCTTCTTGCACATAAGGACACAGGAACATATAAAAAAGTTTGGGAACGAGAAAAGGCCATCCCCTTTGGAATGAACTAATTTTGCTTCATAAAGTCAAATGAATCCTGCTGAATAATGTTAAGTTAAGATATTTAATTACACACTGCTTTGTAGTTTTCCATATGCTTATAAACGAAAACTGGACAAAGACAGAAACATCTGACATTTAAAAATCTAACATGAAATACTACTGTACTACTATTATGACTTTTGCGATATCATTTTGTAGTTTCTTTGATTACATGATGTTAAATAAAATATAAAAATCATATAGTTTTTTTTTGTCCTATAATTCTAGGTGATGCCAAACTTTTGGTCATAGCTGTATAAACACGGGAAAAAGGTTGGAGAGGGGAAACTGCTAAATTGCTGTGGTAAACCTTTATCAGGGTCAATTGAATAGACCCAGAGAGGTAAGGCTGGGTATGTGAGAGACAGTCTTCGTTCCTCACCCCATTCTCCAGAGTGGCCAGCGCCTCATACAGTCTGCACAGAGACACGACCCCGTTGAATTCAGCGATGGGGACCAGCTCCCTGCAGTTAGCCTTCTTGAACTCCATGGTCTTGTGGATGAATTTATCAAAGAGCCGCTGAAGGGGTTCCGCTTCCTCCTGAACAACGGCACAGAATCCTAAACTCGACTTCAGCAGACCAACATGTCTATGTCATGGTGAAAGCCCAAATATTGGCAGATCTCAAGATTTACTGGTAAATGTCTGGTATAAACATGATAACGTTTTACTTCGGACAATTACCAATAAGCTTTTGTTAAATGTCCAAAAACTGGGAACCGCGAACTGGGAACTGCATTGCAGTTTATTGGGGCAGTTTAATTATTATTATTATTATTATTATTATTATTATTATTATTATTATTAGTTTATTTGGCAGAGCCCTTTATCCAAGGTGACTTACAGGTGTTACAGGGCAGTACAGGGTTACAATGCAAGATTCATATTTAAATACGGTATAGTTTACAGTAAGTGCAAATAATCCTACTAAAATACAATATGAACTAGGATGCAACCATTTAGGATTACAACACGTTATAACTACAGTGACATAGTAGTGCAATAGGACATTAGCTGAGTGCAATAGTGCAAGAATAGTGCATCAGCTGAGCGTCCAGTAACGTGGTAATTGCCCATCGGTTTGGTACCTTTTTGCGCTTGTCAATCCAGGACTGCACGTAGGGCTTCCAGCCCAGGTCGCTGTAGTCGGTGTAGACCATCCCACACCGGGACACTGTGGCTGGAGAGGCTTCCGACAGGTCCTCCACCTCAAACAGCAGAGACACCTGCAGGGCAAACAGGGAGCAGCGTCACTAAGGGACTCTGTAACTAACACTGCGGCACTGCTGTTAACATGTTATTAACGTCTAAACAGGTTCAGGTACTACTGTAGAACTGTCATTGAGTGATTACAGTTGAGGATGAGCAATGAGACAATGAACTACTTCAGGGACTGGATGGAGTTTTAATTGGTTTGATTAAACAATTTAGAACTGCAATTGGAAAAACTGCAATGTATGTACTGTATGTATGTATGTATGTATGAATGAATTTATGTACACCTGCATATGTTTTGGAGTTCACAGTGATATTTTCTTTCAAACTATTAATCAGTACATAATCAATTTATCAAATAAACATGCGTGTTAGACGTCACATTTGTTATAACAAGGATGTGGTTAAAACATCACGGAAGCAGTTACTTTGCTTGAATGGGACGGAGGTTTGTGCCATTCCTTATGCCTCTTTTACATTATCCATATGGAAAACGGCTGAAGTTCAAATTCACTGGGGAATATTTTGCCATGCTTTTACTATGGAAATTGGGGAGCAACACCTGCAAGGGCTCCTCTTGCTCTGGGAGTCTTGTTGCGTACCTGCTCTGGCATGGAGATCCTCTCCCCGTTGATCAAGGTGAGCACTTTGTTGTCGTCCATCACAGAGTTCATGCTCTCGATCCACAGAGTGTCCACCGGGCCGTCGAACATGATCCACTTCTCATCTGGCTTCTCATCTGAACAGCACAAAGCGGTAAGAGAGAAATGCACAGCGCTGTACACGCAGACTGCACGCAGACAGACAGACACGCAGACACACAGGCAGACAGATAGACAGACATGCAGACAAACAGACAGACAGGCAGACAGACAGGCAGACACACAGGCAGACTGCACGCGGACAAACAGACAGACAGAAATGCAGACAGACAGGCAGGCACGCAGACAGGCACGCAGACAGACAGACAGACAGACAGACAGACAGACAGACAGATAGACAGACAGATAGACAGACAGGCAGACAAACAGGCAGACAGATAGACAGACATGCAGACAGACAGACAGACAGGCAGACAGACAGACAGACAAACAGGCAGACTGCACGCGGACAGACAGACACGCAGACACACAGGCAGACAGATAGACACACAGGCAGACAGATAGACAGACAGATAGACAGACAGGCAGACAAACAGGCAGGCAGGCAGACAGACAGACAGACAGACAGACAGACAGACAGGCTATCCATTCACACTCAAACAGACGCACAGCTAGTATTGATTATTTATTCTTAAGACTCAACCCAAACTAACTTGCATTTGCAGCAGACAGCAAAGCCCACACAAGCAATGAACAAATTTAGCTTTCATAATTTCATCATTCTTTTTTTTTTTTTTTGGATGCAATTGGATGATGTGTGGGCAGGGGGCAGTTTATAAACTTCATTACATGGTCAATTTCCCCGCAGTGGAAACCCCCTATCTCAAAACCATCATTTTTGTTGATAATGTTTTTGATTTCAGTCAGTGATTTGCACACACACACACACACACATAATTATACACCCTCAACTTTATCAACAAAATTATTGTCGATAGTCAGCCGACACTGTTTAGAAGTGCCACTGGTTTGGTTACATACACACTACGTGGAAATTACAACAATCTTGTCCCATCTGCCGCTCTGCATCCGCGACGGGGCGTTTCAGAACATTCAAAAACACGCCTTGCGGATTCCTCAGGTTCAGTGATTTGACATGCAATGAACAGCGATCAGAGCTGTTTAAACAGGCACTTCAATCCATGCTCACACGCTTTGTGTACCTGAACATACGTCGCGCATGACAGATGAGAGAACACCATCTGCCCAGTCGTTACTGTTAAGGTCAAACTCCCCAAACAACTCCCCAAGACCCAGAGCTTTGGGGTTAATGGGAAACTCCTGCAGACATCGGCAATATTTGAACAAAACAAAAAGTGGGGTTTGAGTGGGGTTTCTGCATGCTACCCTAAAGGCTGTACTTTAATTGCCAATATTAAATTGCTGGCACTTTTCACCATTCTGTATTTCCAAACTGCTAATGTCTTTCGTAGTTAAATATTCTGTTTTTACCATACACCAACTCCACCTGCTGGTCGGATATATAAAAGCACTCAAATTCATGAAAAATACCAGTGGATAGTGGAATCAAATCAAAATGAATGTGGAAGATTCCATTAAAAAAAAAAAAAGTGGGTAATTTATAATTTTTATTTTTTTTTACTGTCAGACACACAACAAGCTAATATTGGCAAATTTACAAAGATTTTGTGCTAAGCGAGATGTGCAAAAAATGGGCCAACAAAAGTATTTTCTTTTCAGTTTTTACATTTTTTGTTTACAAAATATTTCTTCCAGGTTGTTTAATTTTTAAAGGATTTGCACCCAGACTTTTCTGCACAACTCGATAAGAAATACAAAATAAATTAATTAAGGAAAACATAAAATAAATAAACAAAACTACTCAGTACTGCTGCTGGTTAAGCTCTTGTCAAAGCCCCCTTGGCTATTGCATTAGCCTTTCTTGTCCCTTCTCTAAAATTTTAACAGAAATCCAATATATGTAGGTGTTGACAAGAGCAGTTATGCTAATGAAAAAAAAAAAAAAAATCTACAGAAAAGCTGAGCAGGAGAGAAGGGTTAGGGGGAAAAAAAAGGGGAAAACAGATTAGAGATGATCGTTTTATTTGTTCAAATGCGGCAACATCTTCTCGAATCCAATAAAATGGAACTGCTACTGCTTGACAAGTGGTAACGTTAAGCATACGGGGCTTCTGCAGTGCTTTATTGATTTGTGATTTATTTGTATTTTCATGGGGAAGAGGGATTTTGAGACGTTCTTTGCTTATTGCTCACTGGGTTTGCTCATGGTTCGTTATTATTTATTTCTTAGCAGACGCCCTTATCCAGGGAACTTACAAAGAGCACAAGAATATAACATTATTTTTACATACAATTACATTATTTTTTTTACATACAATTACCCATTTATACAGTTGGGTTTTTTACTGGAGCAATCTAGGTAAAGTACAGCAGCAGTGTCCCCCCCACCAGGGATTGAACCCACGACCCTCCGGTCAAGAGTCCAGAGCCCTAACCACTACTCCACACTGCTGCCCTCGTTCCCTTTCACACGTCGGTAACTTTACTGCTTTCCTTCATATTGTATTTCACAGTAATTTACTGTATAGTTTCGTACTATACTGTATAGCATTGTATCGCATTTTATTGTACTGAGTTGCAAAGATTAGTGCAGGTATGTGTTTATCTGAATTATCATTTGTACCTGTGTAATAGAAGACTGAAAAAAAAAAAAAAACAGTTTTGCTGCTGTGTTAGCATGTGGAGGAACCCCACTACAAGATTAGAATTGTATTGTCCTATGGTATTGCATATATTGATTGATTATTTCCATGGCTATATTCCTGTAATTGATTGAGGTCATTGCATAGAGCTGCACGATTTCTTTAAAATGTCTTCAACGAAAAAAATACACCAGCTGCATGAAAGACAGGAAAATTTTCTGCTAAAGATCTCTCTCTGTCCAGTACAAGAAAGGGACATTGCACATGTCTGTTGGCATTTTTACATTTATTTATGTTTTTATTTTGTTTGATAACTCACTGATGGTGAAAACAGAATGTCTTTTAAAAAAGGTGGACATAAATAAAAACATAAAAATAATTAATCTAGAGAAAATTATTTTGAACGAGACAACGCTGTTTATTTCTGCTTTAATAAATATTATGTTTAATGATGAAATATCTCAAAATACTTATTTTTTTAGACCGTGAAACGCTGTGAAATAAACCATTTTGTTTACCGTGACTGCCCTAGCTTATAACCCAGGGTGGTTGTTCAGGAATCTTGTTTCTAGTGGGCAAGTTTGGCGGTCTGCTACACTTGTACACGTGATTCGTAGGAGACACTGGCGGCTCTGAGCGCGTCTGTGTTTGTGTACCTGCGCAGGCTGTTCTCATAAGACTGGACAGGACTCCATCTGTCCACTCATTGGTCGTGAGGTCATACTCTCCGTAGAGCTCGCCAAGGGACAGCGCCTTGGGGTTCAGAGGGCAGTCCTGCCAACGGCGGGGTTGAGGGTCAAAAGGGGTCACAGGGGGAGAAGGGAAAACCAGAGAAACAGCATGAGAGAAAAGGAGGGTGGGGTTCAGGAAATAAAAGAAAGAGCAGTGAGAAAATTCACAGTGTGTCATGAGGTTGATTTAACAGGTAACAGGTTTGAAAAGGTTCTGATTGGCTGCAAACATACGAGGTAAAACAGGAATGAAGCTTTGGAACCACGCACAACTTTGTAAAATCTAAGTAAAATACAGTACATTATTAAATAAATAAATAATAATAATTTAAAATTAAAATACAGTGTATATTACGTGATGCGTCCATGGCCTATAACACTATCTAAAAGTACAGAATCTATAACCCTTTGAAACTTTCATGTCTGTGCTACACAACACCAGTAAACGATGTTAATGTTAGGGTGTTTGTATTGGTGTAATGTGTGAGTGATCCTAGTGGATAAATACAATCTAAATCTTTAATGTCTTAATGCTAAAATTCTAGGTGATGCAAAACGCTTGGCCATAGCTGTAAACGTATTAATGGATTCAGTATTCGGGGCAGTTCAGGGTTCATGGGTTAGGGTTCAGGGTCCAGGGTTAGGGCTCAGGCGTGTTGGTTTTCTCTGTGCTGTGACTCACCCTGACCAGGCAGTAGCCCGGCTCTCCCTTTTTATACAGAGTGTTCATGGCAGACTGCAGGGTCCTCCACGTCACGGACTTGCCGCTGCACGTCTTGCCCACGATCACGGTGGAGTGGCGCGAGTTCTTCGTCTCGTACAGCTGGATCACTTTGGCCATGGTGAAGGGGGTCGCCTGCAGCCCGCTGGTCTTCAGCTCCGCCTCGATTGTTTCTCTTAGCTGGAGAGAGAAAGCCGCGCGCGCACGCTGTTAATGTAAAGGCAGCCCCCACAGGGATCAGGTGCCCACAGAGTGCTGGGCATTGCCGTTGAAGGCAATGCAAAAGACCCCTATAGCTATGGCCAGTAGTAAGAAAACTGCAAAGGGGTATGTAACTCAATACGTTAATGTAATATTATTCAGCAGGTTTCATACGACTTTAATGAAGCAAATTTTGTTAATTTTATAAGGTGATGCAAAACCTTTGGCCATAGCTGTAGTTGAAACGCCACTGTGGCTGAATTCTCTTAAGTTCAACAACGGGAAAAGCACGGGAAAACTGCAAAACTAACGAGCAAATTTACTGCAGTAAACGTTTATCAGGGACCCCTAAACTACCCATATAATCCTGTACACCAATCAAAACGCAAGCTGAAAATAGCAGTCGGACAGGCTCAAGAACGGTTACCTTTCCGTAGTCGATTATGGGGGTGTCCACGCCTGGGAAGAGGTCCTGAACAATGGCTGTAAACAGGGGGAGGTCCATCGAGGTGAGCTTAGCAATGTTCATGTCCTTCATTGACATCAGGAGGATCTGGAGAGGCAGGGAAAGACATGTGATCACCGGCGGAAGAGAAACGTGAGTAGGAAATGACAGACGGGGAAAATACGTGTTTGTCTACTTTTTGAATCCCAGCTGAGCCAGTTTAATGAAGTTTTCCTTGTGCGTGTGCATTAGTGCTACATGGACCGATTATCCGATTACTGAAGTTCTCCGGTAGCTGGTTCCACCACAGCGGGGCTAGGGAAGAGAAGGAGCGGGCATGGGAGAATGGAGAGTGGAGATGCTCTACTCCCTATACAGGAGCTGTATGGCCATGGCTCACCTCCTCGTCAGCGGCGTCGGGTCGGACGCGCCGCTTCTTCCCGGCGTATCGCAGCAGGGAGGTCAGAGCCCGCAGCCCGAAGTCGTAGTGATCCTGCTTGGACAGCTGCTGCACAGCCAGGGAGTACAGCGTGAACACCTTCTTCGCCAGGACCTGGGGATGAACAGAACAAGAGAGACGGGAGCACACGCGACTCAGAATCACTGCTTCTTGGGATTTTAAACAGTGTGAAAGTGAAACAGTGTGAACACGCCTACAGCTGCGGCCAAAGGTTTTGCATCACCTAGAATTTTAGGATTTTTTTTTTCAACCATATAAACATAATTTATATATATTTTATTTAACAGCATGTAACATATCACTCTTTTGACATTCTACTCATTCCCTAATGTGCAATAAAAGGACATTAAAATACATCAAATGGCACAACAGCAGAAATTGAGAGCACAGAGTAATAAAGTGTAATGACTTCAGTACCCCTTACTAACAGGTAAGTACTGCAGTATCCTGGTCTCGCACAGCTTTGAGGAGCGTGGCTCTAGAACGTGTGGAGCGAGACTCTAGAACACTTCGAGCGCGGCTCTAGAATGTACCTTGCAGTTGTTGAAGCCCTCTCCAAAGAGAATGATCTCAGCAATGAGGGTGGAGTCTGGCACCACCATGGAGATGGGTCTGAACATGGACTTCAGGTTGTCAGGCAGCTCCGTCCTGCCCGCATACCCTAGAGGCACGGGGAACAGCAACAGGGTTGGCTATGCACTGAGAATTTGTCAAAACGTTTTCACATCCAGTAAAACTAAAAGAAAATTATTTGAGAAACATTTCCATTGCTCAGGCTTGCTCAGTGTCTTCAATGCTTTAGTACCCTTAAAGTTCCCCATAGTAAAAGCACAGCAAAGTGTACTAAAGCACAGTGAAAGCATGGTTAAGCAGATGGAAGCATTGTAAAGACTAGCGAGGTATGGTAAAGCATATTAAAAAACAAGGTAAACTATCGTAAATGCATAATATACCTATGGGGAAAACTGCAGAAACACCACCTAAATAAACGTTTCTCATAGTAAAAGCATAACCAATTATAATGAAGCATTGCTCAGTCCTGCTCAATGTTTCCAGTGACGTTTCAGCATTCCTACACATCACTGCCTGCAGCTGCTCTGAGCTCACCCGGGTTCATGGTGATGAAGATGCCGCAGGACCACACCAGGCTGATCTCTCTCCCCTCAAAGATGAAGCGGTCCAGGTTGGCTGAGAGAGCCGACAGGATGGACAGGATCTGCTGGGCTACGACCGACAGCACCTCGATATTGATGCGGTTAAACTCGTCGAAACAGCCCCACGCCCCAGTCTGCGAGGAAGACAAAGATGATCAATTATCAGTTATCGGCTAAAAAGGATCACGACAAACCCGATCGCGTTTTAAACAATTGTAGAGACTTCATTCTCGGGAGTTATTTTCTTTCTTTCTCACACTCTCCCAACACTTTCTGCTTGTCTTGTGTTGGCTTTATTTTAATTTTTTTTTTTTTTTAAACAAAAACCATGCCACTGTACTCTCACACAAACTCTAAGACTGATGTAGAAAATTATAGTTTTAAGTCATATTTAAAGATTTGTATTTTTATTATTAATTAAGTTTAGTACAGACCTTTCCACTGGTTTTTTTTTTTTTTTTTTTTTTTTGCAATTGGACATAAAAAAAAAACTTCTTATTGAAAACAGTGAATAAGTGGAGGATCCCTAGTACAGTAAAGCACTGTATACATACACAACACAATACACGCCTGTCCAGGAATTAACCACATTGGTGAATTAACGAACCACGAAGCAGTCCATAGTTAAATTGTGTGTGGTTGTGTGTGTAGCTGTGGCAGTCCGGAGTTTATACATGGATTTGAAGCCTCTCTCAGTCTGTTAGTAACTGTGTGTGTGTGTGTGCGTGTGTGAGTACCTGTGCAAGTCCAGAGTACATGCGGCCCATGGATTTGAAGTCCAGCCCCTCGGAGCAGTTGACCACAATGACGTACATGCCCAGTGCTTTGCCCAGGTCTTTCACGGACTCGGTTTTGCCTGTGCCAGCGGGTCCCTTGGGTGAGCCACCGCGGTGCAGGTGCAGGGCTGTGGTGAGGGTCATGAAACACCTGCCGGGAAATCAAGACGAGACCCTGGTCATCCAAACCTGGCACACTGACAAACCGCTGCACTACCATAGAGGGGAAACATCCACGCCTTTGAATAATCAGGAGGAAGGAGCATTTTGATGTAAGAAATTAATAATAATAATAATAATAAAAGGGTAACAGAGTAAAAACAACGTTTTGATGAAGCACAGTGGGAGCGTACCCTTATAAAAGTTTAACAGAGTAAAAGCATAGCAACGTGTAATGAAGCACAGTGGAAGCATAACGAAGCACAGAAAGGTATGGTAAAGCATAGGGAAGTATTGTAAAGCCCAGAGAGGTATGGTAAAGCCCAGAGAGGTATGGTAAAGCTTATTAAAAAACAAACCATGGTAAACTAACCCTTACAAAAGTTTACTATAGTAAAAGAACAGCAACATGTAATGAAGCACAGGGAAAAATTACTGTGCACAATTTTTTAATATATATTTTTTAATGCTACTGTACAGGTACAAGGTAAACTACTTTAATGTAAAGTTTTGCTACACATACCAATGGATGTGTTAATTGTGTGTTTTTATTTTTGACATATATTGGTGAGGACCTAAACTTAAAAGCAATATTAAGGTAAAGGTTTGCTTGTGTTGCCTCAAGCAGCGCTGCGTGTGGAATGCAAAGCGACTGTGTACCGGTCAGTGAGAGGCGTGATGACCAGGCGTCCGGAGTTCCCCAGGTACTCATATCCGTATTGGAACTGGGTGTTAGTCTGCCTGATTATACAGTCATCGATGTCCTGCAGATCACAAGAGAACAGATTGCATACATAAGACTCATCAATATCTTTTTTATTTTGTTTAATTTTAAATGTAGCGTGCCCAATTATTTTACCCTTAATTTCCTCCCCAATTTGGAACACCCAATCATTTTCTCCCCCCACACATCTAAAGAGAAGGTTCAGAGGGCATCCTCCGATCCCACGACTGAGCCAGCTTCCTATTCCACACCCAGGAACTCCAGAGCGGACGTCAGCGAGCTACCACTGCCCTTTCACAGGGGGGCCAAGAAAGTTTGGGAACCCCCTGATCTGAAGTGTGCTACCTCTTATTGTTAAGGAGGCAGTGTGGTCCAGTGGTTAAAGTCCAGGGCTTGTCACCAGAAGGTCACCGGTTCAAATCCCACCTCTGCCACTGACTGCCTCACTGCGTGTGACCCTGAGCAAGTCACTTCACCTCCTTGTGCTCCGTCCTGCGGATGAGGTGTTAAATCAACGTCCTATTGGAAGTGACTCTGCATATAATGCACAGTTCACAGCCTGCCTCTGTAAAGCGCTTTGTGATGGTGGTCCACTCTGAAAGGCGCTATATAAAAATAAAGACATTATTATTATTAATATTGACAGCTAAGCCGTGTTACCTTGTCCCAGTACAGCCGGAGCTGGGACAGCCACTCGAAGGCGGAGACGTCCATGCAGCCAGACTTGATGAGCTTGTCGATCACATCCCTGGCATGCACCTCCACTGTCACCAGAGCCACGATCTTCAACCGCATGATCTTATTGAGGTTCCCTCGGATAGCCTCCGAGTACTTGTTCAGCATAGACACCTGAGAGGGGAGGAGGAGGAGGAGGAGGGTGAGTAGTGAAACCATTTCTTCTTGTTTTTTTTTTTGTTTTTTTTTAGTATGGTGTAAGAGCTGATTTGTTTTTCTAGGTTTTTATTTGGGGGGGGGTTATTTAACGTTGAATTGACAAAACTTAAAATCCTGGACATCGTTGTCTGCTTTATTTTGAAGCTGGTGAACATTTTTCTCTCAATTATACAGCTAGCGGGCTCCCGAGTGGCGCATCCAGTAAAGGCGCTCTGCATGGAGTGCAGGATGCGCCCTATAGCCTGGAGATCGCAGGTTCGAATCCAGGCTATGTCATTACCGAACGTGACCGGGGGTTCCTAGGGGGCGGCGCACAATTGGCCGAGTGCCGCCCGGGTAGGGAGGGCTTAGGTGGGCAGGGCAATCCACGCACCAGCGACCCCTGTGGCTGATAGGGCGCCTGCGGGTCTGCAGCGGAGCCATTCAGATCTGTGTTGTCCTCCGGCACTATAGGTCTGGTGGCTTCGCTGTGGATCCGCAGTGCGAAAAACGACGGATTGACAGGAACACGTTTTGGAGGACGCGTGTTTCAGCCTCCGTTCCCCGAGTCGCCGGGGGGTTGCAGCGGTGAACCGGGTTAAAAATAATAATCGGGCATTCCAAAATGGGGAGAAAACCGGGGTAAAAACCATTGACTAAATAAAAAAAATTTAAAAAAATGATACAGCTAGTGACAAACTGCTTAGTGCAGCAGTTTAATTATAAAAAATTGTTCTTGCTTCAAAATAGGGAACCCCAATTAGTTTGTAAAAAAAAATACTTCAAACTTGTTTTGCTTCCCAACAAACCACTTATACAGTGCGCTATTACTGTACATATTATACACCAAAATGTACCCCACACATGTAAAGACAAGTTTCTCTTTTCGTCTTTCAGTTTCTGTAGTTACATAAAACAGGTTATCATTACATAAGCTTCCAAAAATGCAGTGTTACGATGAGATAATATATTGGTTTAACTGCGTGTAAGATGCAAGACAATGTAGAATGCCTAGCAATTAATCTCTTGTGAAGATCAAACCAAATGAAGACAGTGTCGGGTGTCTGCAGGTGGTTTCCATGAAAAGCCCCATTGAAATCTACAGCTGTGGCCAAAAGTTTTGCATCACCTAGAATTTTAGGATTGAAAAAAAAAAAAAAAAAAAACACTTTTTATTTATCATCATGTACTCAACGAAACTATACAACGATATTGCAAAAAGTCTTCCGGAAACCATAACAGGATTTCATGTTAGAAATGTCACATTTTTCAATTTTTGTCAGTTTTTTGGAACTACAAAGCGGTATGTAATTCGATATGTTAACGTAACTTTATTCAGGTTTCCTTATGAAGAAAAATGAGTTAATTCTACAGGGTGATGTAAAATGTTTGGCCATAGCTGTATGCTGTGTTGTATTTCACAATCCCCTGAGTGAACCTGCTTGTGAGGTTCACCAGCTGGGCTGCACCTGTTTTTTCTTCATGTTTTTCAGAGCACTCTTGTCAGCTCTCTCCTTGCTGGTGATCAGAGATTTGGTGACGTCAGTGGTCCACTGGATCTGACTGGAGGCGATCAGCATCTAATCCGATAATTATAATAATAATAATAATAATAATAATAATAATAATAATACTGTACTACAAATAATAATTACAGTAATAATTCTAATAATAATTACATTAATACTACTATTACGTCCACTTCTACTACTGCTGTTACTACTAATAAAAATGACAATAATATTAGCAATATTAACACTACAGCTACTATAATTAATAATAATAATAATAATAATAATAATAATAATAATAATAATAATAATAATAGTAATAATAATGCATTTATCAATTAATTGATTCATGGAATTTGCTAAAATTCTACAACACACAATAGGGTTGAATTGTGTGGTGACTCACTAAAAGTATTTCTGACATGAGCTGGACTGACAGAGGTAACAGTCTGGTGAATTATCTTGCTCAAAGAGATGTGTGTGTGTGTGTGTGTGTGTGTGTGTGTGTGTGTGTGTGTGTGTGTCTCAGTGTGTGGCTGTGTGTGTGTGTGTGTGCATCTTAGTGTGTGCCCGTGTGTGTGCCTGTGTGTGTTGGTGTGTGTGTGTGTGTGTGTGTGCGTGAGTAGTGCGTACGTGTGTGCGTATAGCTGACCTGTCCTGGCCAGTCTTTGACCCACTTGTCCCTCTTCCCTGTCATCTTCTTGAGCGCGATGCGGCAGTTCTTAAGGGATTCCTTCAGGGTCCAGCGCATGGTCTTCTCCACATCACACAGCCAAGCCTACACCGTGAACACAGGGGGGGTCATAGGAAATACTGAACAACAACCACATGGGATTCATAATCTGTGATATAGGACCCCTATTAACAAACTCAAAGTAAGTATCTGCATTAGGTGTATATATATATATATATATATATATATATATATATATATATATATAGTTTTTGCTCAGAGCCAACTTGAAAACAAACAGCAAACTTATAATTTGATAAATCTGTATTTTAATATCACATTTTGGCAGATGTTATTTAAGAGAGCGATTTCATCATCACCCTCGACCTCACGGGAAATGTGCATATGTTGCCCGTGGTCAATAAGCTATGAAGACCACTGTAATAGATGCATGAATGAAGGCCACTGTAATAGATGCATGAATGAAAGATGAACCCGCACCTCCACTGGCCCCTCCAGTAAGACAGGGTGGGTGAATTCCACTCCCTCCCCGTCGGCTGAGAACATTGCAGAAGCTTCATACTTGCTGGTAATCCCCATCTGAAACGAAACACAACCAGGGTAATATGATAAAATGATCATTCGTGATTGATCAAACACAAAACCGAACACAGAAATCCGTTATTTATCATTCAAGAACCATTTTGGTGATCCGCTCACTGCTACGTGTTGCTTCTGGTAGTCAATTAATACTACAATTACAACTTCTACTACCGCTAATACAAATTCCGACAATATTAACAATATCAACACCACAACTACTATAATAATTAATACGAAGAACTAGGAGGAGGAGAAGGAGAAGGAGAAAAAGGAGGTGGTGAAAAAGGAGAAGTAGAAAGAGAAGGATGAGAAGAAGAAGAAGAAGAAAAAAAATGAGAATGAAAAATGAGAATGTGAAAAAGGAGGAGAAAGAGGATGAGAAGGAGAAAGAGAAGGATGAGAAGGAGAAGGAGGAGGAGAAGAAGGAGGAGGAGAAGAAGGAGGAGGAGAAGGAGGAGAAGAAGGAGAAGGAGGAGAAGAAGAAGAAGAAGAAATAATAGAAATGAATCGCTGCACGCTTTGTCAGAAGAACTCTGGTCTTGAAGTTCCCGCGGTGACTGCGCTTCCAGCCCCTTTTCTTTACCTTCTGCATCTTGAGGGACTTGATGTTGTCGAAGCACTTCTTCATGTGGGGCTGCACGGCTTCAGGGTTGCGCGACTGGCCCAGGATCTCCAGCAGGTCGTCGTTGGACAGGAAGTAGAAGCGGGGGAAGATCTGACGCTTGGTCTCCAGGTACATGTCCAGAGACTTCTGAATCTCCTCCAGCTTTGTGTTCATCTCCGTCAGCTTATCCAGCAGGCCTGTCAGCAACACAGTGCACCCCGTGTTACCCGTGTAAAAGCTTGGCATTGTTTTTCTGCAGTTTCCCCCGTGCTTTTCCCACGGTTGTACTGTGCATTTACCATAGTTTACCCGGGATGCCATGTTTATCAACCAATCTTTATTTTCTATAGCGCCTTTCGTAGTGGACCGCCATCACAAAGCGCTTTACAAGATAGTGAGGAACAATGCATAATACATTAAATACAGTGAAATACAGGGCATAGTACATTAAATACAAACAGTAAAAAACAATGCAAATACATTAAATACAGGCATAATACAATTAAATACAAGGCTAGGATGTGAATTCTAGACATTGTGGATGCGTGTGTCATACAGAATCATACGAATAAGATGGAAAACCTGAAATAGCAATTTAGACAACAGCTAATAACAGATATCAGGCATTAATGTGTTTTACCTGTTCTCTACCATGCTTTCACTGTGCTTTATTACGCTTTGTTATGCTTTTACTGTGGGGAAACTTTTATAAGGGTTAGTTTACCATGGTTTGTTTTTTTAATACGCTGTACAGGCTAGGGAAGCTTTTGGAAGCACGGTAAAAACATGGAGGTAGTGTAAGTCAGGTGGAAGTGTAGAGAGGCTTGGTAAAGCACCATGACTGAGCCCGTATCCAGATCATACCTGGGTGGTGGGTCCCTCTCAGCGCGTTGCTGTCTTTGTTCAGTCGCTCCATGATGGATTTCCAGCTGCTGTTGATTTCATCGAACTCAGCGGACTCTCTGGGCAGCTGCTTGCGGATATCCTCTCCCAGGAAGATATTCTGCAATGGGTTTCAAAATCACAGGAGCCGCTATCAGAGACAATCAGGGACCTTGTTTTATTCCTGTGCGTTTGACACCGTTAACTCTAGTTTTTAAAAAACCTGAGTTTTAATCTCTGTAACTGCATCAACTTAACTAAAAATTAGACGTATGCATAAAATGTAGATATCGACTTTTGGACAAGGGAATTATTTTTTTTTCCTACAAGTTGTTTCACCTATAATGGAACAATAATTTTTAAAGTTTACCAAGGTAAATCTGCACTGTAATTTCGCACTTTCCCAATTGCTTTTCCCATTATTTTATAAGAGAAGGATTCTATACATAAAAAACTAGCAAAAATAGTCTGCAAAAACACTGTATGGTAGTTCAATTAAAAGTGAAACAGCTTCCACAGGTAAATATTTCATTGCAGGAAGACTTCCCTTGCCCTTTCTGAAACAGAGCGAATGAAATCATCCCGATTTCCACCTCTTTTTGGGCTTCGTTACCTCCAGGTACATCCACTGCCGCTGCACTGTGAGGATCATCTCAATGACCTCCAGGATGAGGGACAGGCAGCGCTCCCAGCGGTCCACCTCCTGCTCGAAAGCTTTGACGAAGCGGGATGCCTTCATCGTGGACAGGGACACCTGGTTGTCCTCCAGCGCCTGGAACACGTCGTCCGTGCCTCTGCGTGAAAAAAAGAAGTGAACCAGTAAATAAAAAATAGCTGTCAAACAATTTAGAAAAATAAAAATAAATATATGAACATAATTTAGATCTTCTATTTAACATCGTGTAATCAAAGAAACTACAAAATGATATTGAAAAAAAAAAGCTACCGGAAGCCATAATAGCAGTACAGTAATATTTCATGTTAGATTTCGAAATGTCACATTTGTTTTTTTTATTTTTGTCTGTGTATAGCAAAACTACAAAAGCAGTGTGTAATTAAATATGTTAACATAACATTATTCAGCAGGTTTCATTCGACTTTATGAAGGAAAATGAGTTCATTCTATAGGGTGATCATGCTAAACTTTTGTCCATCACTGTGCATGTTAGTCTGGCTCTGAAAGACCAATGTAGTACCACTATAAAGTCACTAGGTGGTGATCTTGCTCCAGTATAGTGCATAAGAACATTCCTTTTATTGCAGTATTTGATGTTATGCCTGCTATCTTTATATGTGAGACTCTTTTAAAAGCAGCTACAGCAAAGTGTGATGAGCTACAGTGAAAGAATAGCAAGCACAGGGAATCATGGTAAACAACAGTATGGTAAAGGATGGGACAATTATAAACATTGCAAATTTGACATGATACACGATTATAAAGTATAAACACGAGCATAAACATGGCATTTCCTGTAGCAAACTTTTCTAAGGGAACACTAGCCGCTCCTGAGTTTCCTACCTCAGTCTGTGGTGTCCTTTGTCTTTGTAAGGTCCAATGTCAAGGGATGTAACATTCCAGGTCTTTGCTATTCCTTCAAGAGACTGCGGAGTAAAACAGAAATCAAATTAAAAAACAAAAATAACAACTACACCTATCAACCAAAGCTGCTGACTCCAGCGGGCTGTTTCACATCACTTGTGCTTTCCTAATATTTCATTTATTCTGACTTGTTAGACATCCCATATCAATGTGGGTGCTGTGTGTCTCCGTTGTTCTTTCTGCTGCAGATCGCTATTTGCCAGCCTTCTCAATATGTTCAGGAATAGTTAGGAAGCATGACAAATAACGATCGAAGCAGAAACAGCGATAGAAAACTGAAATGCAGGGGTGCACAATTGTGGTCCTCCTGGTCTTTGTTCAGCCAGTCCTCGAGGTGTCTGGGCCTCGAGGACTGGCTGTGTGTGCCCTTGTCCTAAGGAAAGCCCATGGGCCTGTTTTCCTACCAGCTCTATGGAGAGCTCCTTGGTGGCAGCCCCCGATATCTCGTTGATCTTCTCGACGTGTTGGTCCAGCCCCAGCTCCACAATCTTCTCCAGGGTGAAGTCTTCTGCGGTCTGGTCAAAGGATCGCTGAACCTCGTGTCTGATCTGATTCCAGTGTCTGGGAAGATGAACAGCAAATGTTTTGCATCACCCTAAAGAATTAACTAATTTTGCTTGATAAAGTCGAATGAAACTTGTTGAATAATTGTTACGTTAACCTATTGAATTACGAAGAAAAAAAAAAAAAGTCATTTCAAAATCTAACATGAAATGCTACTGTACTACTATTATGGCTCCCGGTAGACTTATTGCAATATAATTTTGTAGTTCCTTTGATTACATGATGTTAAATAAAATATCTAAATTATGTTCATATTTTTTATTTTTTTATTACTGTTTTATTATTATTATTATTTATTATTATTTATTTCTTAGCAGACGCCCTTATCCAGAGCGACTTACAATTGTTACAATATATCACATTATTTTTACATATAATTACCCATTTATACAGTTGGGTTTTTACTGGAGCAATCTAGGTAAAGTACCTTGCTCAAGGGTACAGCAGCAGTGTTCCCCACCTGGGTTTGAACCCACGACCCTCCGGTCAAGAGTCCAGAGCCCTAACCACTACTCCACACTGCTACCCTTATTAATGTCTCAATCTTAAAAATTCTAGGTGATCAAAAAATCTACTGAGGGTGCTACTGCTTGCTTATTTTGTAGAAATGTTTTTGTGTGCAGGCATGCATCTCCTTGGTCCTACCTCTCTCTCATTGCTGAGTTCCTCAGGTCCGATATCAGCGGCATCGTTCTCCTGAACTGGTCGATCTTGTTCCTTGACGTGTCCACGATCTCCCAGTTCTTCTCCTGTCCAGTACAATTAAAGATGTGTGAGCAAACATTATTTGTGCAGTAACAATGAAATGACCTCTAAACAAATCAAGTTTACTTAGTTTGTATGTTTCTAAGTGTTCGGTGGCTTTCTCTAATCAGGTTAAAAGTGTATTTCTCAAGCGCAGTCTTTGCTCTCAGATAAAGAGTGCAAGAGAACGTTCGCTCTCAACTCGATTAGAGGTAGCCACCGAACACCCTTAAGCATATTGTATGTTGTTAAATTAAAAAAAAACAAAAAACAGACGAAACATGATATTAACGCACTTAATATGTTTATCTAGAACAAATGCCTCTGAGTGCGAGATCTACACTCTCAGCGAAATGATAACTGTAGTTGCTGGTAACCCCCTTCCTCGAGAACATTTTGGAAAAATTATTGGATTAATCTGACCTAAATTATTAAAATTACAGTTCTAATCAGTAAAAGAAAAAGAAAACAACAACACTGGTTACATTTAAAAATGATATTATTATTATTATTATTTATTTCTTAGCAGACGCCCTTATCCAGGGCAACTTCCAGTCGTAAACAAAAATACATTTCAGAATCACAGTACAAGTATTAACACAATTAAAGAGCAAGATAAAATACAATTACTTCGGTTCTAGCAAGTACAAGTATATGACAATATAAAGATGATATAATTTGCATCTTGAATTAAGAACCCATCAGTGAGTGTGTTGATAATGACAACATTTTTTTTTTTTTTTACATTATCCAAATAGTGATCTATAAATTTTTATTTTTTATTTTGCAGGGCTGTAGAATGACTGTCGCGGGTCTGCAGGTTTTAATGTAAATCTGCTGGGTCACTTGGGTGCTCTGCCATTGTCTAACAGACTGAGGAGTTTCTTTACGGCGCTCAGAACGCATGTGACAGTGTCACAGTGTCACAGACGCCCTGCTGTTGCCTCCCTCACCTTGAGGTCCCGGCTGAGCTTGAGCAGCTTCTTGAACAGCCCCTGTGCCACGGCCTCCATTTTATCAGTCTGCAGGTCCACGAATCGGCCCACCTTCCAGTCGTTCCAGTGGCCCTCCCACTCCTTCGTGATCCGCCAGGTCTGCTGAAGCATGTCCAGATCCTGCAAAGGGACTCAGAATAACATCCTGTGGTAGAGAAGAGGCTCTGCACATGGGTGCAGGGGTGTGTGGTGTGTGTGTGTGGGTGTGTGTGTGTGTGTGTGTGTGTGTGTGGTGTGTGTGTGTGTGTGTGGGTGTGTGTGTGGGTGGATGGGGGTGTGTGTGTGGGTGTGGGTGTGTTTGGTGGCTGGCAGCCATCTTGGTGAAGGGGCAGTCTTCTATTCAACACTTGTCAATAGCGCTGGATTTAGAAATGAACACAAAAACATACCGCAGATTTAATAAAGCCGAGCTGGCTGTTATTCTGCGCTTATAGCTACAGCATCATCCTATAGAATTAACTTATTTGGCTTCATAAAGTCAAAACCTGCTAAATAATGTTACGTTAACATATTGAATTACACGACGCTTTGTAGTTTACCCATATACTTAACGAAAAACTGACAAAACTTGATAAAATGTGGCATTTCGAATTCTTACATGAAATACTACTGTACGACTATTATGGCTTCCGGTATAGACTATATAATTTTGTAGTGTCTTTGATTACATGATGTTAAATAAAAGATCTACATTATGTTCATATAGTTTTTTTTGTTTTGTTTTGTTTTAAGTATGCCTCAACCCTAACATTCTAGACGACTGAAAACTTTTGGTCTATGATTGTAACTCGGAATCAAGCCAAGCTTTACAATCCTGCGGCTCTGCTTCTTTTAGTGTAAAAATCAATACTTTCTTTTCCCAGCAGGGTGCGTCCCTCTGTATGGATTTCTTATCACAGTGTTCTCTGTAGGGGTCTCTCACCTTGTCGAGTGCCAGGATCTCCTTGGAGGTGGGCTGCTCTAGCTTGAAGATGCCCAGGCCGTGCCGAATGGTTGCCTCCTCCTCCTTTAGGAAGTCCAGCTGAGAGCGTATGGCAGCGATCTGATCCAGAGCCAGGTCTGGACCCACCGAGCTGCTGAACGGACCTGGAGGAGGAGGGGGACACACACACATGGATCAGCAGGGACGCTGGGACATCCAGAAATTCTCCTGGTTTATTTCGCTACCTGACTTACTATTGATAAAAAAAAGTTTAACACTAAAGCTTTGTACTTTGTACTTGTACAATGTACCATCAACATGACGTAACCAGTGAATCCATCCTTCGGATGAGACGCAAAAACCGAGGTCCTATTGTAAATGACTGCAGGAGCAGTTGTGATGCATAGTTCACCCCCTAGTCTCTGTAAGTCGCTTTGGAGAAAAAAAAAATGACTAACGAATGAATGACTTAAGCAGTGAATTAACTAAATTCCTGAATTACAGTGAAAAAAGAAAAAACAGGGAGGAGTGTAGTTCTAGCTGATACGTTTGACGTCGTGTAGTTTCTTTCAGGATTTCTAAATTTCTAAGTGCTACTGAGCGTTTCCTAGGCACAGAGGGGGACGGGACGCTAGGGATCCGTCTGATGCAGAATAATGGAAAAGAAAGCCCATTTTCTGTATAACTGCTTCCGAGGTACGGAATCAATAGGCTTTCCGGTTGAAAAGAAATGTGCAACAATAAATACACCGATTGCTTGGTTAGCTACACTGCGGCAGGGGAGAATTTCAGCGTCACAGACTGGAACAGTTAATCCTATAACACAATTTCAATACACTGCTTACAGTAATTATGCATTATTATTACAAATAATAATAATAAATAAATATTATTATTTTATTATTTATTTCTTAGCAGACACCCTTATCCAGGGCGACTTACAATTATTTCACATTATACAGATATCACATTATTTTTTACATACAATTACCCATTTATACAGTTGGGTTTTTACTGGCGCAATGAAATCTAGGTAAAGTACCTTGCTCGAGGGTACAACAGCAGTATCCCCCACTGGGGATTGAACCCACAACCCTCCGGTCAAGAGTTCAGAGCCCTAACCACTACTCCACACTGCTGCCCTTAAGTAGTATAAGGGGCTGTTGGATTCAAGCTGATTTCAACCCCCCCTCAAGGTCAGAGCAGCTGTAGGGGGGACATCTGCTTGTACAGCAATACGATATTTGATATCAGCTGTATATAAACTTGAGAAAAATTCTACCCTGTTCTTAATAGCGCCGTGCAGCCCCATCTAGCTCATTGGAAATGCATTACTGCACCAGAGCAGTCTGTATTTAATAACAGTTCATAATTGTTCTTTTTCCGCCTGGGAAATGAGAGTTATCGGGTTGCACCCTAAGCAGAGGAAGAAGTGATAAATTATTACTGGGCTTCTAACAAGACAGCTGGCCGTAAACCAGCCTACTGGCCCTTGGCAGAGCCTGCGGCTTCAGAGCTGCCAGTTCAATAAACAGCTCCATCACCGAGTCCGCCTGTCAACTGTAAGCTTTGATTTACGAGGCATTTGTTCCTGAAAAAAAGGACACATTCCTGGACACACGCCTAAGCAGTTAACAATGGGTGGTCTGGTTGTGGTTCAAACAATAGAGCTCGCTTTTCAAGCTGAGTGGATAGTCACTCTGTGTGCCCTTAAAGGGAAAATGCTTGTCTCACAAAATGTGTCTGGCTGTCAGCCCTGGTTTGGATTTGCTACACTGTTTTATGTATGTATTAAAAAGGTCGAGTACCCTACTGCACTTCAAAATAATTTGAGTGTCTTGCTGGGATGAAGCCAATATACAGCTATAGCCAAAAGTTTTGCATCACCTTACAGAATGAACTAATTTTGCTTCATAAAGTCGAATGAAACCTGCTGCATAATGTTCCGGTAACATATTAAATTACATACTGCTTTGTAGTTTTCCATATATTTAACGAAAAACTGACAAAAATAAAAAAAAATGTGGCATTTCAAAATCTAACATCTATGCTACTATTATGGCTTCCGGTAGACTTTTACAATATAATTTTGTTGTTTATTTGACTACATGATGTTAAATAAAATATCTAAATTATGTTCGTATAGTTTACCATGGTCTACAATATGCTTTCAATATGCTTTACCAGACCTCTCTGTGCTTTACAATGCTTCCCTATGCTTTACCAGACCTCTCTGTGCTTTACAATGCTTCCCTATGCTTTACCAGACCTCTCTGTGCTTTACAATGCTTCCCTATGCTTTACCGTACCTCTCTGTGCTTTACAATGCTTCCCTATGCTTTACCATACCTCTCTGTGCTTTACAATGCTTCCCTATGCTTTACCATACCTCTCTGTGCTTTACAGTGCTTCCCTATGCTTTACCACACCTCTCTGTGCTTTACAATGCTTCCCTATGCTTTACCAGTCCTCTCTGTGCTTTACAATGCTTCCCTATGCTTTACCATACCTCTCTGTGCTTTACAATGCTTCCCTATGCTTTACCAGACCTCTCTGTGCTTTACAATACTTCCCT
The DNA here is from genome assembly GCA_036884735.1 of Huso huso. Taxonomy (NCBI): domain Eukaryota; kingdom Metazoa; phylum Chordata; class Actinopteri; order Acipenseriformes; family Acipenseridae; genus Huso; species Huso huso. The sequence goes on from CM072681.1 coordinate 33,002,432, forward strand.
ATGCTTTACCATACCTCTCTGTGCTTTACAATGCTTCCCTATGCTTTACCAGACCTCTATGTGCTTTACAATACTTCCCTATGCTTTACCATACCTCTCTGTGCTTTACAATGCTTCCCTATGCTTTCTCTTCTAAGGGATTGTAGGATGCTTTGCTGTACCTGATGCTGTGAATTCTTCGCTGATGCCATGCGCCTTCTTCTTGAACTCCTCTGCAGAGTGGATGAGGCTGGTCTTGAACTTCTCCTTGTGTTTCTTCAGCATGGCGTCGCTGTCTATGATACACTGTTGGAAGGAGAGCCATTCCCCATTCAGGTCCTCCAGCATCTGCTGTACCTGGTGGACGGCATTGAGAGATGAGAGAGATTATTATTATTATTATTATTATTATTATTATTATTATTATTATTATTATTATCATCATCATAAATGGTATAGATAAAGTTAACCCAGGACTATAAGTTTAGCATAGAGAGAAGAACAAGAGAGCATACATGGAAGCTGAGTAGAGTTTAGAATAGAAGGTAGGAAGCCCTTTTCAATCAATCAATCAATCAATATTTATTTTCTATAGTGCCTTTCATAGTGGACCACCATCACAAAGCGCTTTACAAGATAGTGAGGAACAATGCATAATACATTAAATACAGTGAAATACAGGGCATAGTACATTAAATACAAACAGTAAAAAACAATGCAAATACATTAAATACAGGCATAATACAATTAAATGCAAGGCTAGGATGTGAATTCTAGACATTGTGGATGCGTGCGTCATACCGAATCATACGAATAAGAGTGAAAAACCTGAAATAGCAATTTAGACAACAGCTAATAACAGATATCAGGCTTGAAGAGAATTGAAAGCAAGAGAGAACAAGCTGGTCTTGAGAGTTGATTTGAAGCGAGCGACTGTGGGAGCCGCACGCACTGAAGCTGCCCCCCCCCCCGCTTGACTTACGGTGTAGCTGATGGAAACCTCGTACTTCTCCAGGATGGCAAACTGCTCGTGAATGGGGGGGATTTGAGCCTCCGTCTTGGACAACTCGCTCTGCAGTGTCTCCAGAAGCTTCAGGCTGTCTCCAAGCTCCACAAGGGTCTGAGGGGGCCTGCTGACTCTGTGGAGGGAAAAAAAAATTATAATAACTAAGCGATAAACATTTAAATCTGTTACAAAGTAAGTCAGCGAGACATTTTCTGATAGGAAACAAAACTAGCAAGAAAAAGCTGCGCTGCAGGAGGAAGATGCGGTATTGCTCTGAACACAGGTATGGCCCAAGGTTTTGCATCACCCTACAGAATTAGGTTTGCTTTATAAAGTCGAATGAAAACCTGCTGAATAATGTTACGTTAACATATTGAATTACACACCGCTTTGTAGTTTTCCGCATAAATGAAAAAACTAAAAACATGTGACATTTCTAACTCTAACATGAAATACTGCTGTTTAAACGGTTCGATGTGGGCGGAAGCCTCAGTGGGTTTTTTTTTGCGTTGAGGGAATTTGGGGGCTGAAACTGGGGCTTACTTGTCACCATTGTCCTTCAGGAACAGATGCAGCTCTCTGAGCCGCTCGCTGGCCATCTCGCTCAGCAGCGTGGTGAACTTGTTCTGCCACTCGTTGCAGTGCTGCACCAGGGAGAACTTGAGCGGGGAGCAGTCGAGCAGCACAAACTGGATATTGAGCACCGTCTCCTCCTTCTGCACATTGTTCGCCACCTCTGTGTACCTGCAAAACGAAAGGAGGGGACAAGCGATAGCGTTAACCTCACTGAATCAGAGCCACCCAACCAGTATTGGATGAAGGAGCCAATATTGATGGCCTAAAGAGTCGTAAGAAACAAAACCAAAAAAAGGAAAAAAGGAAAATCAACAACTGGGCTACAGTTATGGCCACAAGTTTTGCATCACCCTATAGAATTAACTTCATAAAAGTCGACTGAAACCTGCTGAATAATGTTACGTTAACATCTTAAATTACACACCGCTTTGTAGTTTTCCCATAAACTCCATGAAGAAAATGAAAAATGTGACATTTCCTATACATGAAATATAACTGTACTACTATTATGGCTTCCGGTGGACTTTTTTTTTGTGATATCATTTTGTAGTTTCTTGATTACATGATGTTAAATAAAATGTCTAAAATTATGTTAATATAGTTGTTTTTATGTTTTTTTTAAATTAAGTCTCAATCCTAAAATTCTAGGTGATGCAAAACATTCAGCCAGAGCTGTACACACAGCGTCTGTGTTTTTTGTGCTCATAAAGCAGGTCTAATGTATAAACTGCTACACGCATTTGCTGTTGCACTTTGACTTGCTTCTACCAAAAACAGCCATTATTATTTATTATTATTTATTTCTTAGCAGACGCCCTTATCCAGGGCGACTTACAATTGTTACAAGACATCACATTATTTTTACATACAATTACCCATTTATACAGTTGGGTTTTTACTGGAGCAATCTAGGTAAAGTACTTTGCTCAAGGGTATAGCAGCAGTGTCCCCCACCTGGGATTGAACCCACGACCTCCGGTCAGTCCAGAGCCCTAACCACTACTCCACACTGCAGCCATACTGTATGTCCCGCCCTCGTCTCTCAATCAAGGCGTATTGTGGAGCTCAATGAGACACATATATTGGGGCTCATGGGCCATCCACTGGACTGCCCCAGACTAAAGCATTTACTCTACTTTTTCCAAAGGGAAAAACAAAATGATAATCTTACAAATTAAGCTGCAAAATCGCAACAAAAGAGGGAGGAAGGGGGTGGCTTAAACTAACACACCGGCTTGTTAGTTTAAAGTCCTGTGACATCACTGGTTTGTTTTTCCATTTCCCCCCCCAAAAAAACAGGAAATGAATGACCCATTAGTACTTAATGGCACAGGAAACCTGAGAGAAAAGACTCCTTACTACTTACAATACAATATATATTTTACTCAGGGAGCTGTTTGTGCCAAGCATTCCTTTTACACTGGCTCCGTTCAGAGAAATCGATAAAGACACTCAGCCTTTTACATGACATTAGTACCAACTTCAAATCTATTATTTTCAGTGATTGTGTATTGACAGAGGTACTAAGAAACAAAAAAGAAAGAAAAATTGGTAGACGGCTTGACGAGAATCATTTTGTAAAAATAATGTTTACGAAGCAATCAGAGAAAGTGCAAATTATCTTGAGTTATCTTGAGTAATAATTTTAAAAAAGATGGGCACAGAACTCGCATTTAGATGTGCCTCCGTTTAGATCAACAGAATGCAGACCACAGCCCTACACACAAATATGTGTCGCATGATTTATAAAGAGGGCCTCTTAACAATGGCTTTTCTCTTTGGTTACATGTGTTACCAAATACAGAGCTCCCTTTTCATTTCACTATCTATCTATCTTACTTACACATGAAAACGCAGTGCAATAATGAAAAAAAGACACTGCAGCTCTGAAAAATGTTGCAGTGAACCAGCACAAAATGAAATGGGTTATTTTTCCTCTGGAGTTCGCTAACCATAACCATTTTATTATTATTATTATTATTATTATTATTATTATTATTATTATTATTTTTTATTTCTTAGCAGACTTACAATTGTTACAAGATATCACATTATTTCACATTATACAGATATCACATTATTTTTACATACAATTACCCATTTATACAGTTGGGTTTTTACTGGAGCAATCTAGGTAAAGTACCTTGCTCAAGGGTATAGCAGCAGTGTCCCCCACCTGGGACTGAACCCACGATCCTCCGGTCAAGAGTCCAGAGCCCTAACCACTACTCCACACTGCTGCTCCACTAACCATAAAATAAGAAAAGGCCCCTTGAACATGTTTAATACTGCTGGTGAAGCTGACCACCCCCCCCCCCCACCTCCCCCTAGTTTCAGTAACAGTTTTGAAAGAAGTTTGGAAGGCCTGACCTGGCGATGTCAGCGTCGAAGGAGGACACTGGGGGGTTGAGCCGCTGGTATCTGCGGATGAAGGAGTCCTTGTTGATCTCCCAGATCTCCCGGTACGTGTCCCAGGTCTTCTGGTAGCTCTGCAGGTGCACAGCGTTGGCTGCCATGCCCGCACTGATCTGGGATTGGATCTTTTTGATGTCGTCATCGCGCTCTGGAAAATCAAAATGGGATAACACAGGGTGTACCGAAGGGGTGATCGTGAATATCGAGTCGCCCTGTTTATTTCAGGTGTGAAATGTCTTTAAGCAAAGGTAATTCAGATCATTTTGTGTGATAGGCAACGGGGTGTGGCCATCTGATTTAATATAATATAATATCTTTACTTTTTTTATATAGCGCCTTTCATAGTGGACCACCATCACAAAGCGCTTTACAGAGTCAGGCTGTGAACTGTGCATTATATGCAGAGTCACTTACAATAGGACACTGATTTAACATCTCATCCGCAGGACGGAGCGCAAGGAGGTGAGGTGACTTGTTCAGGGTCACACACAGTGAGTCAGTCAGTGGCAGAGGTGGGATTTGAACCGGTGACCTTCTGGTGACAAGCCCTGGACTTTAACCACTGGACCACACTGCCTCCTTATTACCCTATGAACACAGCCTGCATGATGCATAGGGGTGGTGGCCTGGTGTTTCGGGGTGTTTGAAGTTGCCGGGGGTGTCAGACTCACCGATGATCACGTGGATGGGCTCTCTCTGAGACTTGCTCTTGGTGAGGAGGTCAGGGAGGCGCTTGAAGATGGAGATGGTGCTGATAAGCTGGCTGCAAATGCTGTTGACGATGTTCGCCAGGTTGGATAAAGTAGGGGAAAACTCCACCTGAAATACACAACAGGCACACACAGGCACACACAGGTACACACAGACACACACAGGCACATACAGACACACACAGGTATACACAGGCACATACAGACACACACAGACACACAAAATGTTAGTTGAGGTCCTGTCTACAGATATGGCCAAAAGTTTTGCCCTTGAATTTTAGGATTGAGTCATACCGTTATTAAAAAAAATAAATAATTAATTAAATTAAATATAAACAGAATTTAGATATTTTATTTAACATCATGTAATCAAAGAAACGGCACGTTTGAGAAATGCACAACAAGTAATATTTATGGAATTATTTAGTTTAACCTGAAAGATCCCTTTGACATCTTTTAAAGAAGTTACATTTGTTAAATTTGGCAAATGTGCACTCTGATTTTGCAGGCTTCCCATGGTTATGCTACACATTTACCATGCTCTCCCATTTTATTTATTTATTTTTTAAATATGCTTTGCTGTACCAACACTATTACCTACAGTATGTACACTATCACTTTGTAATGCTTTGTCATAGACACCGCCACATTGAAATTGCATTGTATTCTGTGCTGCACTACACTATGCCAGTGGGATCTCTGGTACCTGAGTGTTGGAACCTGGCAGGTCGCTGAGCAGTACCACCATGACTCTGAACAGGGGGTTGGGAGTGGTCTTGCTGTCCCCATTGATGGCTTTGGCCAGCTCCTGAAGTGACCACTTGATGTTGAGCCGAAAGGCCTCCTCCACCATGCGGTCCATCTGGTCTGTGTAGTTCAGCCAGTGCTGTTGCACCTGTAGCAGTAATAAACAAGTTAAAGGGTACATAAGGACCTTTTTATATTTTATTGCGTTACATGTTCGATCAATCAAATCTTCCACAACTGTTAAACACCTGCTGAAAAATTAGAAATGCTGAAAGAAACTAAAATTCAATGAGAAACGTTTCGACTTGGAGTATTTTTTCAATGTCTTTCATTCGACCAGAAGTCTTTCTCGGTGTCTTCCTTTCGGCTAGAGGTCTAGCACTCTGTAAAAACCCGAAACTAAAATTCAGTGACAAACGTTTTGCCTAGAAGTACTTTCCATTCGTCACGTTGAAAAAGACTTTGAGCGGAAACGTTTGTCATCGAATTTAAGTTTCTTTTAGTATGTCTCAAGATCACAACATCAGCGGCTTGGCTTTATTTTACAGCAGAGAGAAAACATCGGAGGAACTTGATGGTACAGTAGTCTGTTAAACAGGTTACACATGACTGTAAATATCAGGGATTTCCTAAACGAATCAAACCAACACCCTGATAAACGGGGGGCGAGCGCGGGGAGGAGAGAGGGGGGCGGGTGGTACCTCCTGCCCGTCGTTCTTGAAGGTCTCGTAGGTGCGCGCCATGGTGTTGACGATGTCCTGGTGAACGCTCTGCAGCTTGCTCAGGACGCTGTCACGCTGCCCCTGCTGGTCCTGCTCGAACTCCAGGTCCTTGTAGACGCGCTTGCTGTCCACTCGCACCAGCAGCAGCTCACTGATTTGACGGGCGCACTGCGACACCAGCAGGTTCGCTGACTTGTACTCGTCCACCATCAGCTGCACCTGAAAAAAACAAAAACAAGCACAGCAGACTTCGTTTGAGAAGACTAGTCAGATTTCACATTGACTGTGTTTCTTTTTTGTAGTTTGTGAAATGCATCTGGAACACACTTGTTTTGTGTCTGTAATCGAAGAGCCACTGGCTCCACCAGCTCCTGGGTCGGGAGATCAGTGGAGAGGGTTTTGGCGCATCCCGGTTTTCAATCCTCGGAATGCAAACAATATTCCCATACTTCTAAGGGGTGTATTCAATTGACCTTACCCTTATAAAAGTTTGGCATTTTTATGGAGAGGCAATTATTATGTAAAAACAAAACCAGTTCAATACAAACCAGCGCCATCTAGTGCACGGATCTCTGTAGCTCACCTTGCTGGCGTGAAGCCTGCACTCCTGAATGAAGTAGTTCGAAGCCCCTTTGGAGGACCAGAGGAGCTTGGAAAGCCCGGGCTGGATCTTCTTATCCAGGAACCGGATCCGCTCGCGGAACAGACCCCTCTCCTCACTGGACAGCACTTCGATGATCCTGCGATTAAAAAAACAAAAAAACAAAACATGAATTAATTAATAACACATTCTAATAATGGCCCTATTTGGAACACAGTTGTCCTTAAAAAAGTTTACCATGGTATTTCTGTAGTTTCACCAGGCTTTCCCCATGGTTATAATATGCATTTACCATAGTTTATCCTGGTTTGCCATGTTTATTAAAATGCTTTATTATTATTATTATTTATTTCTTAGCAGACGCCCTTATCCAGGGCGACTTACAGTCGTAAACAAAAATACATTTCAAGAATCACAGTACAAGTATTAATACATACAATTACCTCTGTGCTTTACAATGCTTCCCTATGCTTTACCATACCTCTCTTTGCTTTACAATGCTTCCCTATGCTTTACCATACCTCTCTGTGCTTTACAATGCTTCCCTATGCTTTACCAGACCTCTCTGTGCTTTACAATGCTTCCCTATGCTTTACCAGACCTCTCTGTGCTTTACAATGCTTCCCTATGCTTTACCACACCTCTCTGTGCTTTACAGTGATTCCCTATGCTTTACCAGACCTCTATGTGCTTTACAATGCTTGCCTATGCTTTACCATGCTTTCACCGTGCTTTATTACACTTTGCTATGCTTTTACTATGGGGAGCTCTTTAAGGGTGCTTGTCTATAATGACTAGGTCTCACCTGTTGTAGTCTCGAACCACCAGCAACACGTTCTCCCGCAGGTTCCTCAGGTCCTCTTTGCGATGGTACACCTCCGCCACGTAATGGGGGATCTCAAACAGCAGACGCTCCCAGTAGTGGATCTCATTAAACATCTTCAGCAGGTTCCTGACAAACACACACACACACACACATATACACACACACACTTTAATACCATTAATAAATCAAAAAGCACTTGGAGATATCTTGGTATAAATTGTTAAAGGAGGCAGGGGGCTGGGGGAGGTTTAACAAACATTTTCTTTTTTTTTTTTAAATAACAATCCAGTAAATGGTCTGGTGCATGCCGCTCCCTCACTTGTCGAAGTTGACGTCCAGCATGCCGGGCTTCTCAGCGCTGCGGATCAGGAGGGGGGTGTCCAGTCTCCTCTCACACTGCCGGTCCAGTCCCTGGGTCCAGTCTGTGAAGATCTTCCTCACCAGCTCATCCAGAGTCTGCAGCAGCTGCTTGTACACGGCCCTCGTCTCCACACCCAAGCCAATCTGCGGCACGTAGTGGGCCTTCGACAGGATCTGCAGTCATTTCAATGTGTTTTACTGTTATAGCAACCTTTAATATCACGTATGCCGTATCAAGAAGTAGTTAAAAAAATTCAGAAACAACAGTAAATAATAATAATAATAATAATAATAGAAAATAATAATAATAATAATAACAAAATTTTTTAAAAATCTAAATAAAACAATTGAACAGGAAATGAACAAGAATGATTACCAGTTACCAAAATAATTCCTCTTCATATCTAACCGAATCGTGTTCAGCAGTTCAGGGCTAAACCCCAAGCCAGTGTATTTGAGAATAGTGATATATATATATATATATATATATATATATATATGTAAAAATAATGTGATCTCTTTAACAATTGTAAGTCGCCCTGAATAAGGGTGTCTGCTAAGAAATAAATAATAATAAATAATAATTTGTCCTAGAAGCAAAAATGCAACAAAATATTTTTTACATTATATTCTTTTTATACATCTTTTTTTTAAAAACCTTTTAATAATTTATATATACCTACATTTTTTAAAAATTATATACCTTCAATTTTGTACACTGCAGTTATATATATATATATATATTTTGTATTGATGATTATGGCGTGAGATGCAGAGATGAGTCATTTGGACCCCCCTTGATTTGAGGGCCCCTGCCTGACCAGCTGACCCCCCCCCATTGTCCTGAAGTGCTCTGGTATTACGGGACCCAGAGGGGGAGGAAACGCTGGTCGTGACCTCAGCCCTACCTCCATGGGTCTCTCGATGCGCCGGCGCAGTACTCTGGCCCAATGCGCCTGTCCTGCGTATTGTGGCATGTGGGCCGGCAGAATGCAGATCTTCCTGCTTAACTCTCTGCTGACCCGGCTCAGCTCGTCATTGTAGAGGGCATACACATCCACTGTCTTCTTGTCAATGGTGCGTTTGATTGCCTGAGTGAGTGATACAAACATAACATACCATAAAAAAAGATCCCCCCCACCATATCAACCTGGCTCAGTCTACCTGGCTATTTCTACCATGCTGTCCGATGAGGGCGGAAGCCGAAACGTTGGGGCTAATTATTAAAATGGTGAGTTTTCAGTTCAGCGGTTGCTTTTTATTCTTCATGAAGTATTTCGAGTGATTGATGAGTATCTTGTTGGATCCTGATTCTCTTTGGATAGAGAGCTGTTTCTCTCTAAGTTTTTACCGTGGTATAAACAGCAGTACATTTTTGTAAGGGACACACACACACACACACATGAACACACACACACTCATACAAAATAGAGTTTAAGGACTTTGCATTGATTCCCATATAGTGTAGAGTTTTTATTCTAAGCTCCAGTGGAGCACAGGGGTTAAACATAACAATGAAAGTTGGGGCTCAAGTAAATACTCCTGCTGCATTGAAAGTTTTAATACCATTTTTTATGTTTAAAATATATTTTAAAACATTATGGAGACACGTCCCTGTGTCTTATAAGGTAGGATTTGTCAGATTTTGTTTTTCCCCCTCTGCAAGCACTATAAATGAGTCCAAACATCCACACACACACACACACACACACACACACACACACACACAGACTGACCTCTCGTGCAGACAGGTGCTGAAAAACGTCCAGCAGCTTCACTCCTTGCTCCACCGTGGTGACCGTCTCGAAAGCAGTGGTGATCAGGTTCTGCATCATCACCTCCAGGTCTTTCATATTTGACCGGAACCTGCACAACACACACACAAAAAAAACAACACATTTCACTATAAAAACTGCTGTAATTAAAAGGGGAAGCCATTTTAGCCATAATTATTATTACTAATTATTAATATGAATGAGTCGTTCAGCAGACGCTTTTATCCAAAGTGGCTTACAGAGACTAGGGGGGTGAACTATGCATCATCAACAACTGCTGCTGCTGCTGCAGAGTCACTTCCAACAGGACCTCGTTTGTTTTATGTCTCATCCGAAGGACGGAGCGCAAGGAGGTTCAGTGACTTGCTCAGGGTCACGCACACAGTGAGTAGGTGGCTGAGCCGATGCTTGAACCGGGAAACTCCTGGTACCAAGCCCTTTTCTTTAACCACCGGACCACCAATCACCTGCATTTAAGTCACACCTGCATATAAGGCTACGGGTGCCAGTTGAATATAGGGGTTTAATGTTAAATGCATCGTTCCTCTCTTAAAGCTGCATGAACAACTCCTATTAGTAAACCTACAGCCTCACTGTTCAAACTCCTGACTGGTCATTTCAATAATATACCTAAACAAGGGGAGTTCTGAAACCCAGGACAGGGGATGCAGGGCTAGTGCCAGTTTCAAGCCCTGTGTACCTATATTCTCTTTTGTTTTGTATGGTCATCATTATATCATTTTTAAATATCTGTAATAGAGGGCAGCGCAGCAAGTCTAACCTGTTGTAATCGTCATGCCAGGACGTGTTCTTGACGTCCAAGATGGTCTTCTTGGCGGCTTTGAGGATCAGCAGGTTCTTCTCGAAAGTGCCCTCGATCTCCAGCAAGCTGCGGGCGATCTCTGGTCCCTTGTGCCCGGTGAAGCAGGGCAGCGGAGTCTGGTTCCCTTCCTCTCGCCGGGCAAAGTGCTGCTGGCACTGACACACCTGGGAGTGGAGAAAAGAAACACCATAACAAACTCAAGCAGACAAACGTTTTGGCCGGTGCCTTCTCCATTTCAAAACTATTTTCTTGTGCTTCACATAGCATGAAACACTATCAAGCAATCAATCAAAACCTTTATCTAGCCAGACGAGTAAATTGAGAATAAATTCTCATTTACAATGACGACCTGGCACGAGGCTCACTACACCGTCACAGCAAACAACATGAAACACAATGAATAAGAAATAAAAAATAAAAAAAAGATGAATCATAAAACATAAAACATAAATTACTGCGGTTTTCGTTAATTTATTAAACCACGGGTTTGTTAAAGATAAAATAAAGCACAGTTATTAATTAATAAGGTGAATGCTGTAAAATATTAAATCTTTGCAAGCATGAAAACATTTCACAAATTTTGTGTTAATATTTTTTGCCGTAAATGAGCCCGTTGGGAGATCACCAAAATAACATTGCCACAGACTTACTCTGTTTTACAGTATCTGTAATTTACCCCCTAAAGAAAACAGTAACAAAAACAAAATGCACGTATTCAATAACAATCTAAATTCCTGGTCATTGTAAGAAAAAAAAAAAAAAGTTACAGAAAAAATCTCATTGCAAAAGTAGAAAGTAACAGCGTTGTTTACTACCTCCAGCAAGTCTTTACAGCGTTGCATAAAAGCGTCCACCTGTGCAAAAATACTGGTCTGATCCAAAACCCAGCCTGTGGATGAGCACCTGTCAAAACACAGAACGGGTCAGCCTTGGAACTGGACAGGCGTTCCAATCAACCAGAATGAGAAGACTGGTAGGATTTCACATTGACACTGGGTGTGTTAAGTTACTGAGAGGCTCAGAGCGAGGATTTTTCTGCTCACTCTGATCACAGATGAAATCTCTGCTCAGAGGGAGCATAACTCAGAATGCCGTTATTAAGCAGATTCTTTCACTGAGCTGCTCTGAAGGACCTGGTCGGACTCACATTTCATCACATTTACACAAATGACTTTGGTGTAAGAGAACATTAAGGATTTTTTTTGCGTGTGTTTTTTTTTTTTTTTTTTTTTAGTTTATATAAGCGCTTATAAAATAATGATTTTATAATTAAAAAAAAACAAAGATTTTTTTTTTCACCACAGCCTGGCAGCCAAAAACCCAGGGGTTTCATCTTGACAGCCAAATGTGTTAATCGGGATACAAGTGGAGTGAAATCATTTGAATACATTGATTTGAAAACCTAATTTCATTAAGTCACTAAATTAAATAACGTCTGGAATCACTGAACAAAAGGGACTGCCAGAGGAATAAAAAAAAAACAGGCTCAACGGTTGGCAGTGACCATTAATCATTCTGTCACTCACTGTGTGTCATTTAAAGACATTAAACACGCAATATCAACTGACCTAACGGCACTGGAGATGCAGTAACGTGGATTTGCTGTTCAAAAATTCCTTTGCAAACGCCGTTAATTGGGAAATACAAAAAAATACTCCATAATGTTATGTTAACATACTGTAAACACTGTATTGTTTTGACTGAACCTCACACTCCCCACCCTAAAGGGAGAACAGGGATGGAACTAAGACTCCCTTTGCATAGAAGTTTGATGCATTCCTAGTTTTACTGTGAGTTTAATAAAACACAGGTGGGCTTGTTACCTATACACACTGTGGCTAATCAAGATCGTAGTAATAAAACCTGGAATGGGTGAAACTGCTATGTAACAGGAGTCTTATTTCCATCTCTGTTAAGACACACCTGAGCTTGTTACCTATACACACTGTGGTTAATCAAGCTCGTAGTAGTAAAACCTGGAATGGGTGAAACTGCTATGCAAGAGGGGGAGTCTTACTCCCATCCCTGGAGAAACACTACGCAGGGTCCTACTTGTGATGTAGCTGGGAGATGTGAAGGTAGTGCTGCTTCCAGGCCATGCAGCAGCGCACACACTCATTGAGGCTCTGCTTGCTGGATACGATGTACCCCTCGAATATCCGCTCCAGGGAAATCTCCTTGCAGCACAGCCGGATGATCTCGTTGCTCAGCTGTCACGTGACAAAAAAAAAAAAAAATCAAACACACAACACTTTTTCAGCACCACTTCCTTTCTGGCCCTGCACGTGCTCGCCCGGTTCCGAGCAGCTGGTTGATTCTGAGAACTTTCTGTGCTGTGCTGTGCTGTGCCATTCTTTGTCGCCGTGGTTTAGCACACTTTGCTATGGCAATTTATTAAAAAGGTCTCACATGTAAAAAGATAGCACGCATGTGAATTAATATCATATACGGTAGTGCTGCAGTAAAAGGAATGTTCTTATGAAACCTTTATATGGATTAATGTGGTATCTTTTACTGTACTATACTTTGGTATGTTTTACTGTACTATGCATGCATATCCCAATTACCACTATTATACATATATATATATACACACACACACAGCTATGGCCAAAAGCATCACCCTATAGAATTAACTAATTTTAAGGTCTAATTAAACTTGCTGAATAATGTTATGTTAACATACTGAATTACATACCGCTTTGTAGTTTTCCATATACTTAAGGAAAAATGTGATCTTTTGAAATTTAAAATGAAATACTACTGTATTACTATCATGGCTTCCAGTAGACTTTTGCAATATCATTTTGTAGTTTCTTCGATTACATAATGTTAAATAAAATGATGTTCATATATATATATATATATATATATATACACACACATAAGTTTACCACATCAACACACCATAAGGTTGGACTGACAGGCAGACAACGGTATTCCAGTGAAAACATTTATTTTTTTTTCCCGGTCTCAAACCTGAAATTCTAATCCCGCGATACAAAACAAAACACGGGATAACAATAAACAAGGCACAGTCCTGAACAAAAACAAACAGACGGTCACCAAGTGCAAGTGATGGTGCAAACACAGATAGTGTTGTAGTAGTGGACCGGATAAGCTTTGCATCAACTAGAATTTGCTTTTAACTGTCTGGTGGTGAAAACACAGACAATTAAACAAAAAAAAACAAAAAAAACTATCTTTTAACAATGAGAGTAATTTAGATCCTTTTCTCCAAATTTAACCCAAACGAAGGAAAAGAAATCACTACATATGTAAATATCGCAGGTAAACGGTTGCAGCTATTACTTGCAGCTGCCCTCGCTTAATGTCAAATCAATACGGTCTTATTTCTCGCTTCCTTCCAGGCTGATTTCGGTCCCGAAACAATCAGGGACAGTTTTTCCAGATACTTCTCCTCCCGTTCTTACAAGCGCCTCACAGGTCGGGAATTTATCACCAGAACTCATTGTAATGTCACATATCCCATCAGAGTTATTATTATTCAATAAATTATTTCCCATTTCCATTAATCCGCATTTTGGTGGTCTTTCCCCCATCCACGGTAAAATATATATTACATGAAGGGCTGCAATGCCAAACAAAATCCGGCATTGCTGTTTCATTGTGCTTAACAGTGCAAGTGGTTAATGACAAGATCAAATGAGTGCAAGATAAAATAGCCCATTTAATGGACTTTTTCGATGTTACGCCCCGAGGTAACATTTTTGCTCAGGTTTCATTCCAGCTACTTTTTGGAAGCAAGATTTGTTAACCCTACATCCGAGAGGGTGAGGATGAAACTTTTGGTGAAACTGGGTAATAAGAGTGGGGGCCTGGCAAACTTTGTCTTAATCCACAAAACCCCCTGACACTCAGAGACCATTTAATTAAAACCTTTTTGGTCTTACTAGCGGGTTAACCACCATATTGGGGATGAAGCGGCGGTAATAAGAAACCAGTAGTGACCTGACATGAGTCTTGGTTTTGGGGAACTAAAACTAAAATGATTTGGTGACCACAGCACCAGGCCCCTTCCATTGATAATTAAAAAAAATAAAATTGAGTTATGTTTTACTGTACAGCTGCAAACAATTCCTCAGAGTGAAAACCTACAGGCTAGCCAAATCTCTCGCCAGGTGGTGGTAAATCACTGAATCACAGGACTGATTGCATGATGTGGGCGTAAAACCTGGTCCATCAGGGAAACCAGCAGTCCACACCTGCCCAAATGGCATGGTTTTAAAGTGGAACAGCCCTTCTGGTGTTGAAAATGCGGTTTTCTCTGGGAGGCGGTTTGAGGATTTGCCAGGATGGGCCAGGTGTGTGGAACCCGGGCTTTTCCAGTCTGTCTAAAAGCTGATCCCGAGGCATGGGATACGATGAGAACTTAGCAATAGCGTTCACCTTTCTGAGGGGGCACAGAAGCGATTGGTGCCGTCCTTCTTAGCTACTATGACAATGGGGCTGTCCGCCTCCTGAAGGTTCAATCACCCCAAGTTCGAGCATATCCCCTGATCTCCGGATCCGGGTCTCTCGCACTGTGACACCTGGTGGGAGATAATGTCATATTCAACTAAGTTTGTTCTGAGGCACATCAGAAAAAACATCACTGAACTCCTCAATAAGCTTACGCAGTTCTCTTTGCTGATCCGGAACCAACTGTTCCCCCATTTTGCTCCTGGACAGGGGCTGTGAATCCTCCATATTGCCTGGGGCTATAAATAAGACCTCCCTTGCCGCCAGGGTTTTTAACAAATTAACATGGTAAATCACGCTCATTCCGAGATCGGGCTAATTTCATAATTTACTTTCCCTTCCGAATCACCTCATATGGCCCCTGCCATTTACACACAGTTTTGATTCTAATGAGGGAAGTAGCAGCATTACCTTGTCCCCTGGTCGAAAGGTTGAACCGCATTTTGTTGTAATGTTTGCTGTCGGTGCTGAGCCGATCTGAGGTTGTCTCGGGCCAAACGACCGACCAAATCCAGGCGATCTCTTAGTAGGAAACACTACATTTTTGGAAAATGCTCCTCCCACCCTCTCTCAGCAGGTCGAGAATGCCTGCCGGCCGACAGGAGCTCAAAGGGGAGAACCTCCGGTTGAACTTGCGGCTTCTCTCATCATAGGGAAGAAGCGATGCCAAGTTTCTTGTGTTACAAATTTCAACATCGACTTTGTTGATTAAAACGCTCAAAGATATCCGATTGTGGATATGTCCTGATGGGACTGTTTTTTTTTTTTTTTTTTTGGACAAAAAATTGTCTCAATCGGTAAAAATCTCCTAGGGGATAAGCCATAACTTTTGGCCTATTGCAGTGCACTATGCAATGGAACTGCCTCCGGTATCGCGCTGCATAATCCACCACCACTTAATATATGCGAAAACCGAGTCAGAATAGCAAAGGCCCACTATGTCCATTGCAATGAGAAATCAAGCAGGAGGAAATAATCGGCAGTGGGACATGGGTATGCATTCCTGGCGCTTTGCTGGCAGTCTGGGCATGGCTTTACATCTTACACATCAGTATGTCTACCCTAGAACAAGAAATCTTTATCCTTGGCTGTAAAAGGGATATCATGCTTCAGTTTGACCTCGGTCCGACAAGACGGGGAACCAACAATTGTGTTACAGGATGTACAGCACAGGTGTCTATATAGTTGCCCCTTGATACTGGTGTCTGGATAAAGCGCCCAGCGTGTCAACATCTTTTTGCTTCAATGGACCGACAAGCAACATTGAGAGGGGCTGGAATAACCTCTGCTCTAGGAAACATTTGGCAACCATTGCAGCACCCTCCCACCAGACCCCAGCCTTGTCTCACAAATGCTCCCCTCCCACGGGTCCGTCTCTCCTTATTTGTTTTTCTAGGACGGAAAAAGGGAAAACATTTCAGTGTGAAAAGGAAACACATCACCAATTGTTTTTTTTCTGCCACGGGTCAAATGTGGCTGAGACTGCCATTTGCATCAATGTTTGAATTTTGGCCAGTCTCGACCCAGAATAACTGGGTGTGGCAACCTTCCGCCACCCCAGCAGGACTTTTAAAAGATACAAACCATGGAGGAGAGCCAAAAAACACCGCCCAGGAGAGCTGTCCTAATCAAAGTCTGCTCACACCCTGTGTCCACTAATGCGTGGGTTTTCACATTCCGGAACACAACATTAATCAACAATCACCAGTTTTTCCTCCAGTTTCAAAAATTGCACGCGCCACGCCAAAAAACCAGATGGATTTAATAAAACAGAAAGGGACAGGGGGCATAGGTCAGAAATCTGTCCCGCTGCTGGTATAGGGCAGCACCTACCCCAGCTGGGGGCCAACCTTGGTCTCCATGGGGGAGGCAAGGGGCCCAATGGGGTCGGTGCTCTGGAGGTCTGGGTCCCTGGAACGGGGGTGGTGGTGGTGGTGTTGGAGGAGAGGGAGGGAGATATCTCAAGGGCAGGGGCCGACAGGTGATCCGGCAGAAGTCAGGAGTCCTCAAGTCTTCAGCCAATTTGACCGCCCTCCAGGGTGTCGGGGTTCTGCGCCATCCACGCCTGGGTCTCGGCGCCACCACATGGCAGAACTGCTTACCACAATGGCTTCCCCATCTGCTGGGCGGTCTTCTTCCCGGGTCAGCCAATGCACCATGTGGTCGCACAACCGCCTGCAAAACCCTGGGGGTGTCTCCGGCCTCCGGTACTCCTTTAAACTGGCCGTGGGTTTCCGTATGATGTTCAGCCGGGTTGGAGGATAGCCTGCTTGACCAGGTCATAAAAACTTGATGGTCACCATGGCTTGGTAGGCTGCCTGAGCCTCCCCAATCAGGCAGGGTCCCAACTTTTGGCCCAGAACTCCCGCGTTGCCGCCGCGGTAGCCAGCCGCCGAACGCCACCAACACGCCCGGGTCATCCTTTAACGACATCTTCATTGCCCGTTTTCGGGGGCGACATCAGCGGTGTTGTGGTAGGGGTCGCCGCTGCAGCAACGGCCATACCTGCTCAATGATGTGCGCCCTCCGTTTCTCTCCTGCCGCGCCTGCTCTCCAGCGCCTGCAGCAGCTCCCAATATGTCCATTTGCTCTGACACCACGTGTGGCAAAGCCAAGGGAAGCGGTGATGCGGTGCAGGAGTGACAGGCAGATGCTTATTCCAGTGAAAACCCATTTTATTTATATGCGATACACAACAATGTGTAACGCACGGGATAACAATATGTACAGTCCTGAACAAAAACAAACAGACGGTCACCAGTCCGGGTGATGCAGTAGTGATGGTGCTTGCGGGTGCAGAGGTTTTCCTATGACCTTTACGACAGCTCGAGTAGTGCTTTAACTGTCTGGTGGTGAAAACACAGACAATTACACAGACAAACACAACACAACACAACACGTAATTTTTTTTTTAACAATGAGAGCTCCTCTCTGTCTTTCCAAACGCTTACCAAACGGCGAAAAGAACATTTTCCTTTAATGCTTTGCAGCTGCCTTTATTACTTGCAGCTGCCCCTCGCTTACCTGTCAAATCAATAACGGCTTACAACAGAGTCTCGCTTCCCAGGCTGACCCACTTTCGGTCCTGAAACGAACTTCAGGCCAGCCCTTCCAGATTCCTATTCTTTACCCCCACAGGTCGGGAGGAAGATTTATCACCAGAACTCATTGTATTTCTGTCACACACATCAACACACCATATCATTGACGTGGTAAACTTACTTTCTAATATATATTATTTATTTATTTATTTATTTTTATTAAGTCTCAAACCTGAAATTCTAAGTGATGCAAAACTTTTGGTCATAGCTATATATATATATCTATCTCAAACCCTAACTATACACACACACACACACACACATACCTTGCGGAAGAGGGAGGTGAGCCTCTCCCGTGTGTTGTAGTAGACTGAGTTCACCCAGATGACTCGGATAAGACTGAGGAGATGAGGCAGCTTGTCTGGGATGTCACGCGGCTTCAGCTTGGCCAGCTCCTCACAGGGAGACCCCATGATAGAGAGGAACGAGAGGTTGGACTGAGCCTGCAACGACCCGTCCTGAACACAAACACAGAGCAAGAGGCGCAAAAAAGCAACCGTTAGTGCACAGCTAGGGACAAAAGCTTTGCATCAACTAGAATTTGAAGGATTGAGGCATAATTTAAAAAAAAAAAAAAAAAAAAAACTATATGGACGTAATTTAGATCTTTTATTATTTAACATCATGTAATCACTACAAAATAATATCGCAAAAGTCTACCGGAAGCCGTAATAGTAGTCCAGTAGTATTTCAAGTTGGATTTCGAAATTTTCAATTTTGGACAGTTTTTCATTAAGCATATTGGAAAACTACAAAGCAGTATGTAATTCAATATGTTAATATTATTATTTATTATTATTTATTTCTTAGCAGACGCCCTCATCCAGGGCGACTTACAACCGTAAACAAAAATACATTTCAAGAATCACAGTGCAAGTATTAATACAATTAAGAGCAAGATAAAATACAATGACTTCGGTCATGTTAATGTAACATTATTCAGCAGGTTTCATTCCACGTTATGAAGCAAAATTTGTTAATTCTATGTAGAGGGTGATGCTAAACTTTTGGCCGTAACTGTAAGGGTCGAGCAAACTGTGTCTGTACACCACAGAGCAACGGCAGTTACAGAGAATGAAATCAAAACCCTTTATCTTACAGCAATGGAAATGCCAGCTATTAACCATTCTGAGCTAGAAACCCGCACTTGTCTGACATCCAGTCCTGGGTTTCAGAACTAAAAACTAAAATGATCAGGAGCGATCAGCAACCAGGCCCCTGTTAATGATAATTAAAAAAAATAAAATAAAAGTTATTATCCTACTGTACAGCTGCAAACAATTCCTTAGTAAAACCTACAGGCTATTTCAATCGACGAGGGGTGGTTCTGAAACACAGGACTGATTGCCAGCGCCCGCGTGAGCTTCTCACCCCGAACCTGCAGTCCACACCTGCCCTGCCCTGTTACCTGGATCTGCTTGGAGAGCTTGCAGAAGGGCGTCACGTAGGAGGACTTGGAAAGTTCCAGGATGGTTCGGATGTGCTTAACCCCGGGCTTGTCCAGCTGCTCACTGATCCCGGTCAGGTCGGCACAGCGGCTCCTCCAGAACTCAATCTCCTCCAGCGGGCCCGAGTTGTCCCCGGTCTCCACTGCCTCCTGAGCACTCAGAACCTCCTTGATCTGACGGGTCCAGTGGATCATCGCAGCTGAGGAGAGCCCACAGCAGAGACAGGGGATCTTTAACTTGTGCAAGGGGGCTGTGAACACACAGCTATGCAAACGTTTTGCATCAATTGACTAATTTTGCTTCATAAAGTCGAATGAAACCTGCTGAACAATGTTACGTTAACATATTGAATACATACCGCTTTGTAGTTTCCCATAAACGAAAAACTGACAAAAACTGGAAAATGTGACATTTCGAAATCTAACATGAAATACCTCCGGTAGACTTTTGCGATATCATTTAGTAGTTTCTTTGATTTACATGATGTTAAATAAAATATCTAAATTATGTTCATACTGTTTTTTTTTTTTTTTTTTTTAAATGATGTCTCAATCCTAACATTCTAAGTGATGCTAAACTTTTGGCCACAGCTGTACATGCAGCCCATCTATGCCAGGGGTGCACAAATCTGCTTAAATAATTGAAAACCAGAGTTTCAGAGTAACAAGCATTTTAGTCTTATGAACAGCCTGCATTCCTCCAGCATGCTTGTAACCATGAGGCTTTTCTCTACTTACTTTCCAGTCTCTGAACAAGCTCTTTATCCTTGGCTGCGATGACAGGCTTCAGTTTGAGAGCCTCCCCAGGGATGTACAGCACAGTGTGTCCTTGCAGCTTGTACCGGGTGTCTGGGGAAATGAGCATGTCAACAGCTTTGAGGTGCTTCAAAACAAGACATTTCAATAAATCCAATGCAACTGCACTCGAACAAAGATGTGATTTGGATACGGAATCCATCGTAAGCAATAATGTTGCGTTGCAACCCCTAATTATTTAGTGTAAGGAGAAATCCTGCAGGTCAAATCTGGTGGACATGTGTATGTTGAAAGATTATGTAGCAATGTACAGGTAGATTCCATGTACAGGTAAAAGATACAAACCTGAGAAGAAAAAAAACGCTTTAGCGTGTGTAAAAGGCCATGAACAGTTGCGCTTACGTCATTCGGATCTAGCTTTATAAAATCAACAGTTTTTCCTCAAAAAAAAAACAAAAAAAACCTGGATTTAATTAAAGACGGGGGTAAAACGGTTTGCAAATACAGCCCCCCATCCCTCCCCTCAGAGGCTCACCTGTCAGGCTGGCGAGGAAGCGGTGCAGGTGAGCAGAGAAGTTGTTCCTGATGCTGTCCGGCCAGGTGTTGTTGTCGAATATCTGCGGTGCGTAGATCCCGTTCATGAGTCTGAGCAGGCTCTCGGTGTGGCCCGCCCGCACCGTCCCGAACTGCACCTCATGCTCAAACCCCTGAGCCGTGATCCGCTGGCCTTCCTTCCTGATGAAGTACGTCAGCTGGTCAGTGACCTGGGAAACAAACAGAGCAGGCAGACTTGGTTTCTATAGGTACGGGTTGTAAGGCTGACGTTACAAAACTTTAGCATGGGATTTTTGCAGGCCAATTTGACAGCTTTTCCCATGCTTTTTTCCATGGTTATCCTATACAATGCATTTACCATGGTTTGTCATGTATTTTAATATGTTTTACCGTACCTCTCTGGGCTTTACAGTGCTTTCCTATGATTTACCATACCTCTCTGTGCTTTACAATGCTTCCCTAATGCTTTACCAGACCTCTCTGTGCTTTACAATGCTTCCCTATGCTTTACCACACCTCTCTGAATTTTTTAAAATGCTTCCCTATGCTTTACCAGACCTCTCTGTGTTTTTACAATGCTTCCTATGCTTTTACCATACCTCTCTGGGCTTTACAGTGCTTCCCTATGTTTTACCATACCTCTCTGTGCTTTACAATGCTTCCCTATGCTTTACCACACCTCTCTGTGCTTTACAATGCTTCCTATGCTTTACCATACCCCTCTGTGCTTTACAAAAAATGCTTTACCACACCTCTCTGTGCTTTATCCTTATGGGACCATACCTCTCTGTGCTTAACAATGCTTTATGTTTTTACCAACCTGACTTTTTTTATTAAATGCTTTTTATCTGTGCTTTCACAATGCTTCCCTATGTTTACCAAGACTATACAAGTTTTTCATTCTTGTTTTTTAATATGCTTTCACAATGGGACCATGTAGAAAGTTCTTTACCATGGCTTGTTTTTTTAATATGCTTTACCAAACCTCTCTGGTCTTTACTACACTTTTACAAGGGTCACAGCAAAGCAACTTTATATTAGTGTATTATGTTAAATTTACTACTTGTCTGTGCTTTGCAATGGGGAAACATTTGTAAGGGCTGCTTTTTAGCCTGCTGAGTTTAGTGGTGTGTTTCCAGCTCCCCTACCCTGGCGGTATTACCTGTGTTGGTATGAAGAACTCCAATCGCATCCCTGCGTAGGAGTCCAGGTATACGACCAGCAGTCTCAGTGCTGGGTCTCCAATGAACTTCTCCAGGATATTATCGTGCTCCTCCAGCCACACAGCATCCTCCATGCCGCTGAGAACCACCCTCTGTTTAAACAGGGGCTTCTGTGGAAGGGAAACAACACTCAAGCCCAGGGTTCTTACGCTTTTTATAAAAGAAAAAAAAAACGTTTTATGATGAGCAGATCCGTGTTGCTTTGACACAAAATGTCTCATTTTAAGGTTGTTCATACAAATCATAAGAAAATGTATGAACGAGAGGAGGAGGTGTCTGTCCAGGTTCCTAGCAGCTGGTTGATCCCAAAACCTCGTCAAGGTGGGTCTAAAAGGATCCCAATGATTCTGCATGAGCAACACGGCTAGGAAGCCCATTCCATCCCCTCACCACTCGCCTGTATAAAGAAGTGTCTCCTTCCCTCTGTCCTAAGTCTGTTTCCCCACATCATAACTTTTCCATGTCCAAAGAAAAGAAAAATCTTCACTGTATGCAGGTTTAATACAGACCAGCAGTTTATTTTATTTTAATTTTTTGTTTTAATGTGGGACCGACCCCACTCACAGCGAACCTCACAGTAAACAAAAAACAGGTATTTATAATGCATTTGTAAAAGTCACCACGGTTTAAAAAGGGATGAACAATTTAGGATTGCCACAAACGAAATATTACTGTTTGGATGTATTGCTGCAGATGAATTCCGCAGACAGAGTACAATAAATCAGTTACAGGCTTTTCAATCAAAGCTACATTTGGAGCCTCTATATCTATGTAGAAAACAAACATATACAGTACTGTGGCTGAAATGGCTTAAGATTTTTTGAACATTTGATTGAAGCCCTGTTATGTAACCTGACACTAGTGTCTGAAATACAAAATCCTGTTATCGGAGGGGGTGCACTAAACGAGTGTAAAATTACTTTGAAATGTTTCCGAAAAAAAAAAAAAAAAAAAGTTACATTTTTTTTTTCTATTACTGCAGAACTTACCAGATCTGGTTCTTCTATGGCCAGAGTGGGTGTAATTTCTGGGTTTTCGGTTTGCTCTGTCACCCCAACAGCTGCATTCTCTGTAACGCAAGAACAAAAACAAACAAAAAAATAATAATTATCCATGCTCAACAGTGAGGTCATGAACAGCTCATCTTTCCTAGTTGATCTAATAAACAGTATCAACCCTCCAGGTCTGTTATCTTCAGCGTATAAATCCCCACAGAGCAGTGAAAAGGCAAACACGGGGTGATCCACCGCCACCACTTTGTATTTCTGCATATTTAAAATAATAGGTTTTTTTAAGCTAAATGAAAATGTTGACGGGGAATGAAAAAGGAAACGAGTAATTGAATTATAATGGGTCTTCAACTGGAATATTTAGTGACTATCTGCACTGAAACAGAACATTTCCAGAGGATCATTAGGCTGCATTGCTTTGCCTCTTATGGAAGAGTGATAGAGTCTGCTCCCTCACTGCACTGTCTTCTCCACCTCTTATTAATTTGTCATTTAGCAGACGCTTTTATCCAAAGCGATGTACAGAGACTTGGGGGTGCGCTATGCATCCACAACTGCTGCTGCAGAGTCACTTCCAATAGGACATTGTTTGTTTTACGTCTCATCCGAAGGACGGAGCACAAAGAGGTTAAGTAGTTCAGGGTCACACACCGAGCGAGTCAGTGGCTGAGCCGGGTTTTGAACCTCCTGGTAACAAGCCCTTTTCTTTAATCACTGGACCAGCAAGCCCACCTCTTGCAGAAGAGCTCAAGAAAAGGATCTGGTCTTCAGTTCAAGTGTGACCTGGTCAGCAAGCTACTGTGCTGGGGCTACAAACTGTCATTCTGCCCCCAGCACAGCTCCTCCCCCCCCCCCCCCATCTCCTGAGCTTTCTTTAAGTCAGCCTCTGCTAGAATGAGAAGCTGACAGAGGCAAAGGAACACACCGAGAATCAGAAAGCGCTGAGAGGCGTGGAGGACTCTCACCTGTCGGCTGCGGTTCCGGATCCTTGATTGGATCTGCCGGGGTCGGTGTGGACCCGGGTCGAGGAGAGTGTCCTTTGGAAGATTGTGCGGCTGTCTTCCTTCTGCTGGAGGACTTTGGAGACCTGGCAGACTTCGGAGATTTGGGGGATTTGGGAGACCTGGAAGACCTGGGAGTCCTGGGAGACTTGGAAGACCTGGGACGGGTGCCGGGTTTCACGGAGTCCGCCATCGTTCACCGCCAACAGTGCTCGCTCTCTCTCTTTCTCTTTCTCTGAAAAAAGACTGTAATATTCTGAGTTTATAAATAAGTTGTATGTTGATGTAATAGCTAAGGCTTTAGGTGAAGCAGTTTGTTATTAGCTCTCAATTAGGGGTGTTTTCATTTAAACTTGAAACCTTTCTTCAGTTTCGTTTATTACTGTACTTCAAAACATTTAGGCATTCACTTAACATTTGACCCGAACTGAATGCATAGTAATGCATTGGTAAGCATTTTAAAGCCTAGATAGGTATGGTAGCATATTAAAAAAAATGGTAAAATTTATATATAGGCCTAAATACTATTTTAAACTTTGATTTGTATATACCCTTATAAGGTTTACCAGTTTAACTATGGCAGTTTTACCATAGTTTAGCCTGGTTTGTCATGTTTAATATGCTTTACCACACTTCTCTGTGCTTTACAATGCTTCCCTATGACCTCTCTGTGCTTTACAATGCTTCCCTATGCTTTACCTCTCTGTGCTTTACAATGCTTCCTATGCTTTACCACACTCTCTGTGCTTTACAATGCTTCCCTATGCTTTACCACACTTCTCTGTGCTTTACAATGCTTCCCTATGCTTTACCAGACCTCTCTGTGCTTTACAATGCTTCCCTATGCTTTACCACACCTCTCTGTGCTTTACAATGCTTCCCTATGCTTTACCACACCTCTCTGTGCTTTACAATGCTTCCCTATTTTTACCACACCTCTCTGTGCTCTGTGCAATGCTTCCCTATGCTTTACCAGACCCTCTCCTTTACAATGCTTCCCTATGCTTTTACCACACCTCTGTGTTTTACAATGCTTCCTTCCCTATGCTTTTACCATGACCTCTCTGTGCTTTACAATGCTTCCCTATGCTTTTACCACACCCTCTGTGCTTCTGTGCTATTACAATGATTGCTTCCCTATGCTTTACCACACCTCTCTGTGCTTTACAATGCTTCCCTATGTTTTACCACACCTCTCTGTGCTTTACAACAATGCTTCCCTATGCTTTTTACCAGACCTCTCTGCTTTTACAATGCTTCCCTATGCTTTACTCTGTGCTTTTACAATGCTTCCCTATGCTTTACCAGACCTCTCTGTGCTTTTACAATGCTTCCCTATGCTTTTACCACACCTCTTGTGCTTTACAATGCTTCCCTATGCTTTACCAGACCTCTCTGTGCTTTACAATGCTTCCCTATGCTTTACCAGACCTCTCTGTGCTTTACAATGCTTCCCTATGCTTTACCAGACCTCTCTGTGCTTTACAATGGTTACCTATGCTTTAACTGTGCTGTTCACAATATTTAATTATAAAATATATATTTTCTTATAAACTTTTTCTTTTCTCTAAGCAGAGTAAACCTGTATACAAAGCTTTATTAAGCAAACAAAATACAGGTAACTTCCCTGTCCGTACCTACGTACTGGGTACAGCTAGGTATTTTATTTTGTCATGTTTGTATTAAAACTTCGGTATAGTTAGCGCCGTACACGGTGTACCACTTTTTAATGCGTACCACAAAATAACACGACACCTGTATGTAATATTTAATGTTTACAAATTAATGTCTGTTGCACTTGTTTTTAAGTAAGCGTGGGGCAAAACAGCCCGAAACCAAACAGACATACCCCGTTAACATACGCATCCTCACCTGTTTTTTTCCTGAAAAATTATGTTCATAAATAGGCAGAGTCGGGTGTTATTTATTCATGGCCAGTTTCGTTTCACTCCTTTATAAAAGAAAAATGTATATTTAAACTGGTATTTTGTAGTTTATACTGCTGCGTCGTCATCGGCAGTTTGAGTTCTGTTGCTATCTCTGCCGCCGCCGACGCGTCTCCATAGCAACCACGGGGGGAGGTGGGTAAGGAGCTCTCTCGAGCACGACCTTTGGGACTACGGAAGCGCGCGGCCGCATGAACAGCGGCGCGTGCATGTAAGTAATACAACTCGAAATGTGATTTTTTTTTTAAAAAAACGGTTATTTTCTTTACTGTTCAGGTTACAACTCCTTAACAAATATATATGAAGTAAAAAAAAATAGAAAGTGCTGTATCGGTATTACATTCGTCTTTTATTGTGGAGGTAAGTTTTTTATGAAACGTATTTTTAATTTTTGTGAATTTTTTTATCGGGATATATATATATATATTTTTTTTTTAAATAAACGTAATCTGCTTTTTTAGGTGAACATACTAAATGTAACTAAAATGCATCACACCAATATTCCCCCAAAAATATATATTTGAAGAAAAAGTGGGTCAATAAAAAAAATAAAACTATTTATGTAAATAGGCTGTGCCTCAAAGGATTTATATAGCAAACAGCTCCATATCCAAGGAGAATCAGGACCCAACAGGCTACTCATCAACCACTAGAAATACTTTATGAAAAAGAAAAGTAATTTATATATATATATATATATATATATATATATATATATATATATATATATATCTTTTTAAATTACTATATATAATGTATTCTTTATATTAAAGATGTATATCCCTGTTGCAAACTAATTTCAGTTATGATAGGCAAGACATAAGATCTGAAAGTCTATATAAATAAGGGAGAGCAGGAAGTCAGTTGGCATGTGCTTCACTATGCAAGTCTGTATAAATAACAAGGATAACTCTTAAAAGTAAGGCCTATTATGACGCATTCTGGAGAAGACTGCAGATTTCCACCCCCATCTAACCCTCACGTATTTAATTACCTCGCCTTTCTCTGCCAAATCAATGCCCTCCTTTTGCCCATAGTGGTCCGCTGATAGATAAGGTTATTTTTTGTCCAACCAAAAAAAAAAAACATGTTAACAAAGAAAACTGAAGACAATACACATAATGGAGTCATAATTATATATTTTTCTTTTACCATACAGTCTTGCACGACAGATATTAATACAATTCTAAATTCCCAACATAGAGTTAACATACCAGACAGAGCTGCATACATTTTTTATTTTTTTTTTAAAAACAAGGAAAAAAAATGTCATATTCATAAGGCACTTCCATAAGCAACAGTAGTAAAGTCTTAGTTTTTGATCTCCTTTCTGTATATTCACAAGCTGTGGTTACCCAGAGGGACAGGAGAAGCACCTTGTCTGAAAGCTGTGGACTGTCATCTTCTGAGAAGTGAGCGTTTTAAAGGAGCGCATCAATCTTGCATACTGTGCTCTTTTAAAGATTCATGGAAGAGTGAATGTAGGCAGTCTGCTTTATATTATTTCTCAATAATTTATATAGAGGAATCTGCTTGCTTGGGTGCTTTTTTTTTTTTTTTTTTGCATTTGAGTTTTTTATGCCACACATAGTTATTTGCAATTAACTGTTCCAAACTTAATACAATAAGAATGTATAATGCTTGATAGGATTGGGACATAATAATACAAATAGTATATATATATATATATATATATATATATATATATATATATATATATATATTCTCTAAGAGCCAGCTGCCCAATGTTGTACATATCTTTCTCAAGGGAGCATGTGAATCAAAACATTGGAGGTATTTCTAGGTTTTTGACGGCATGACAACTACTTGTTATTGTTTATATTCAAATCCATGATTTATTCTTACAATTATTTTATATATATATATATATATATATATATATATATATATATATATATATATATATATATATAGTAACATCATTTAGATCTTTCATTTAGCATCATGTAATCAAAGAAACTACAAAATTATATTGCAAAAGTCTACCGGTAGCCATAATAGTAATACAGTAGTATTTCTTGTAAGATTTCGAAATGTCACATTTTTCAATTTTTGCCAGTTTTTCATTGGGATATGGAAAACCACAAAGCGGTGTGTCTATATAGAGGGTGATGCAAAGCTTTCGGTTGTAGCTGTGTATTGATTGTTTGGTCCAAAATTGCCCGAAAAACCTGCCTCAAGCTTATCCCTGGAAGGAATGTTGTGGAAAAATCCTGTTACATCTTAACAAAACCTAACCAATGTCAAGTATACCGTAATAAATGAAACACGCCAACTGATTTATATAATCTTTTGAAAAAGGTTTGCGAGATAACTAGGAGCTGTTCTTATTATTTGAAGTTGTGTGTACGTTATGGCCGGGAAAAGCAAGACCATTGAAATTTCACATTAGAAACTGCAGAGTCAGCATGTTCTAATCCCCAGAGAAAGCTGTCTGTCTATAAATTTAAGTCTGGAAGAATTCCAGTGTGAGAGAATTCATTCTCCATTGTCTAACTTTTTAAGAATTTAAGAACAATGCATTTTAAAGAATAGGCTTTATCAATCTGAATTATTTATTTATTTGGAGGCCGTTTTCTTGAGATGCAACATCTTGTATTCCCGTATTGCAGAAAATGATCATTTAAATATCCAGGGTAAAAGAAATATAGGCAAGGAAAATGTAGATAGCTTTTGTGAATAAAACTTAGAAACTACAGGCTACATTTAACACTGTATCCTTAAATGTGTAGTTAAGGTTTTAAATCAATTATTCCTTTAATTAATTTTAAGTGCCCTCTTTTTCATTGGTTTTAATTCAATGATACATTTTGTTAACTTAGAAAGCATCTCTAAAGAGCCAATAAGCTAAGGATTATTAGTCTGAATGGGCCTATACTGTACACGACTCCTCTCTTCAAAATATGCATGGAAAAACTAAAGAATCAAAGTAAGGCAGGCAAACGTAAACGCATGACTGACTTTAGTTAACAATATGTCCATTATTTAATTAGGAATAAATGCGTATTCTAACCATCCTGACTAGGGGTGGTAATAGTTTAAAACATTTGACCATTATCAGAAAAATGAAAAATAGTCTAAATATTTCATCTTATTTAGTGTACGATTATTTAATATGCAGTGTCTATTTCATATCCGTACATTAGTGTTGCACACATGTAGTCAAATTAATAGTGTAGTCATTTATTTGAAACTCAATTGGCGTGCTACCAAATATGGGTTGTGCTTCCCAGCATTCCCATATGTAAAAGTTTAAACATTTAAAACGTGTGTTAATCTGAAAGTCTAATTGTTTAATTAAATGGAATATAACGCTTCTGGCAGATGCTGCACAGTAGACTTCACGAGGACACACCAAGTCTTGGGTTAAAACTCCTAATACATAATTAATGGTGCTGTATTGAAGATTGCTCCAGCTAGTCTGTGCCCAGACAGCTAGTGAACGAATGCATCATTTATCATAAAAGATACTGCACCTGGGCACCAAATATAAAGACTCACAACAAACTAAAATATGTATTTGGTGCAGCCTAGCCAGACATGTTTGTTTTGTGCCCAGAGTTATCTCCTGTGATGAATGCAGTGCTGTCTAGAGCAGCCGTTTTCTCTGCTTTGGGGCTGGAGTGCCCAGGCAGATGCATTTCTCAATGTGAGCAGTACACAGAACACCATTTATAATTTATCAAGGATGTCTCCCTACACGCCTCATAAACATGCTTAAAGACTATAAAAAATACAAGGATTACCGTTCATAAAAGATTAAAACTGCCAGAGCATCCAAGGCCGCTGATTCCTGTCTGGCACGTAAGCTGTAATGCAGTGTATAAAAACACAAAACTAAACGAATGTACGTAGGAGAGGAGCTCATTTTGTTGCTTGATAGTCATTTTCCTGGGACAGAACTATTCGCTGGAGATGCTGTGTAACATTCAACATGGCAGGAAATAAGACTGCCCTTTGCATTGGCATTTTGACCATTGACAGTTTAAGCAGTGAGCCTAAGGGCCTGCACCTTAGCTTGTTACCTAAACACTGTGGCTAATTAAGCTCCTGGGATGGATCAAACTGATATTCATCCCTAATGGCGTTCAGAGAATGTTAATCCCAGGTGATAAACTTTACTTCATTGGGTCCATTCTGTGCAATGATTAATTGCAATGGAGGGTAACAGTACATAGTTTCTCTCACTTAATTCTGACCACTTCTATAGAAATATGCTGTATCCCTTAAAAAAAGTAAACCACAGTATTTTTGCACTGTACTTTTTCAGTTTTATAATGCATATATTGCTTCACTTTGAAATGTTTTCAATTATATTTGAAGGCTTTTATGAAGAGTCTATACATTTTTTTGTTTGTTTTTTTTGCTTTTGAATAATAAAGTGTTCATCAATTACTATCTTTCCGATATTCCATTGGGAAATTGGTTGCTGATTGCATAAATTGTTCAAATTGCACCCAACAGTAAACAGCTCTGATAAACAGTGGCACATCAAGACTAGGCTGGCAGGTTCATTTTGCTATTAACAGAAGCATTCTTACTGAGGTCATTCCCACAGTTTGAATCCTCTTCTTAAAAACCAAAATGTATTGAAATGCACGTGCCGAAAAAACAGTTAAAAGCCCTGGATTTATTCCACTCAATACAGGAACTGCCAAGTCTGAAATTCTGGCGTGAATATTGCATAGTAATTAGGCTCATTTTGCAAAGCTTCCTTAATGTTGTATGTATTCCTAATCTTTGTCATATTGTAATAAGAGATATCATCCCGTGCGGAGGACCGCCAAGCAAAGCCGGCTGCTTAAACTGTGGGAAATGATTTCTGTTCTAATAAGACGCGCCCACGACATATTAACTTGTTATAAATCGTAAAAAAACGAAGATTTTAAATCATAGCAGCTTTTTTTTTTTTTACTTTAGAACTATTCCATATATTCGGTGCACGGGATGACATCTGTACTCAGGATAGTGGACATTTTGGCAACTCTATAACAGTGATGGGTTGATTGCTCGTGTGTGATTTTGTACTGTACTGTAAGCACATAAACAGCTTCAAGCTGTAAGTTGTAACATTATCATTTCTGCTTGCCAGGTGCTGATGAGCGTGGATAGAACCGACAGACAGAGAGAAGGGTGATTTAAGCAAACCTGACTACAGGAATCTCACTATAATAGCCCTCCCTCATTACAGAGAGATGGCTGCACATGTCCCAGTAGCCCCGGGATACCTCCAGATGCTCAAGCAAGGAGCCAGGTATTACAGCGGCTTGGAAGAAGTGGTCCACAGAAACATCGAAGCCTGCAAACAGCTGAGCCACTGCCTGCGTACCTCCTACGGCCCCAACGGGCTCAACAAGCTTGTCATCAACCACCTAGAGAAGATCTTTGTGACTGGAGATGCCGCCCTTATTCTCAGAGAGCTAGTGGTGGAGCACCCAGCAGCCAAGATGCTTGTGATGGCGACCCAGGCTCAAGAGCAGGAGATTGGCGACGGGACCAACTTTGTTCTCATTTTGGCCGGTTCGTTGCTTGAGAACGCAGAGGAGCTTCTGAAGCTTGGGCTTTCGGTTTCCGAAATCACTGAAGGCTACAAGGTGGCATCTAATAAGGCTTTGGAACTCCTGGAAAACCTGAGCTGCTTGTCCTTAAAGGACATCCGAGATGTGACAGAGGTTGCAGCAGCCACCAAACCATCCCTCGCCAGCAAGCAGTACGGGTATGAAGACTTCCTAGCCACGCTAGTAGCCAAGAGCTGTGTGTCCGCCATACCCAAGTCTGGGGAGTTTAGCGCAGACAGCGTAAGAATTTGTAAAATCATCGGGGCCAGCGTGGAAGATTCAGTGATGCTTGAAGGCATGGTCTTTAAAAGAGAAACAGAAGGGACCGTCAACTCTGTACAGGATGCCAAGGTAGCGGTCTATACTTGTGCCTTTGACTCCGCCAAGCCTGAAACGAAAGGTACAGTGCTTCTCAAGAGCGCTGGGGAATTTATGGATTTCAGAAAGGGCGAGGAGGCCTTGATGGAAAGCCACGTCAGAGACATTGCAGAAGCAGGAGTAAACGTGGTGGTGGTTGGAGCCAAGATAGGAGACCTTGCACTACACTACGCAGACAAGTACAAGCTAATGGTGGTCAAAATGACCTCCCGGAATGATCTGAGGCGGCTGTGCAAAGCTCTAGGCGCTACCCCCTTGCTGAGTCTCACCCCCCCAACAGAAGATGAACTCGGCAGCTGCAGTAAGGTCTACCTGCAAGAGGTTGGCAACACCCAAGTGGTCATTTTCAAGCAGAACCAAGAATGCCCCATGTCGACCATCCTACTGCGTGGTTCTACAGACAGGCTTCTAGACAACATTGAAGAAGCTGTTAATGATGCAGTGAGCACCTACAACACTCTAATCAGAGACCCGCGTCTGGTGCCAGGGGCTGGGGCCACCGAAATGCAGCTGGCAGTCAAGATAGCGGATTTTGGTCAATCCGTTCCTGGTCTAGAGCAGTACGCCATTCACGCTTATTCCAAGTCTTTGCAGTCCATCACAAGAGCTCTGGCCGATAATTCAGGTACCCAGACCAACCCAGTGATGTCGAAGCTGTACTCCCTGCACCAGCAAGGCGAGAGCAGCACAGGGGTCAGCGCCGATGGAGAGGGCACTGATTTGATAGACGCCTCCGAAGCTGGCATCCTAGACCCTTTGCTTTTGAAGCACTGGGGTATAAAGCTGGCTACCGAGGCTGCAATCACCGTACTGGGAGTAGACCAGATCATAATCGCCAAGAAAAGTGGGGGGCCCAAGCCAAGAGGGGAGAACCCCAATTGGGACGTCCCCCATGATGCAATTGACAACTGAACGAAACCAATAAAAACAGAAGAAACAGAACAGGAGTTGATGTAAAGATGCAATGAAATAAAAAGTCTTGTTACTTTATTTTCCCCCAGTCACGGTTTTGTAGCTTTCATTTTCTTATTTTGGGATCTAAAAAAGTCTGACGATGTAAATTCTAGTTGCTATGAATACAGAACATTGTGGTGCTGTTTATTTATTATTTTTTTAAATTGCTCCTTCCTTCCGTATTGCTTCTAGTTAGTTTTACAATACAACAGAATTTATGTCAATGTGCTTTTTATTGGGTTTGCGTTACTACACTGGCTTGAATGAATTCTCAGCCAGCCCTGGAGTTTAAATCCTTTCCAGATCATTCATTCAGTTAGTTAAGCAGAGCCACTGACAAAAATAAATAAATAAATAACAAACTATATATAAATGCTTGTCTAAACATAACAGAATAAGGGCTGGATATCGGATTGCTGCCAAATTTATTATTGGCATGAACGACAGCGTTTAGATTTCATACTTTCAATTTCATTTAAATCAGATCACTCCATAGAGATAGTTGGGAACAGCTATCTATTGATCTGCTTCTAATATAGAACGCTTGTTTATTTTGATTTAAAGTGTGTGATCGTGGTCGTTCTGGTGTTGGAGCACTATACACTGTACTGTATAGTGCTGATTCAAATAGGCTTATCAAATCCTGTTTGTTCGTACTTCCAGACTGTACAGTAACATCTTCACTCGCCACAACCCTTGTCATTTTATTGAGGATGAGCAATAGCAGACATCTGGTCCTAAATTATAATCTGAGGTACATTCTTGCATGATAATAGACTAAATAAAAAACAAGGGAGGGAGGGAGCAGTTCAGTCTCCGTGCCTCAAGCCTGCCCTGGACTGGAGGGAGCCCCCTTTCTTTACAAGACAGCAGTTATAATTGTGCGTGTACTGCACAGATGACAACTATGAAGTCCAATATCTTTATGCTGAATTACTGACACTAATTACTGTAAAAACGCTACCAGCTGCATGCAAACTTCTGGACACGATTAAGATACAATTAAATGCACTCAATTCTCCCTGGCGCTTTGTCATGCTGGGTGTACGATACAGTACTGAATAAACATCTTCACTGCAGCTGACTACAGCTAATTGAGCCAGCTCTGTTAAAATAAACTTGGGAGAGCAAATCACATATTTCAGCACAGCGTAAACAATAGCATGACAAAATCCTTAAAGGGGAAATCAATAAGCAGACACCGGCTCTCATTGAATTACTTCAGTGCAGAGGCATGTCATTTCCTGCTTTAGGGTGTGCAAGATCATGTCATTTATTTTGCCAGCGAATGATTCAGGTTATTAGTTTCCAATTCTCTTACATTGCCTCCGTCTTTTCATTACATCCTCGACATTTAGAGATTGAGACTAATTGGAATATTTGTCTCACCTTATGTGCGGGTTTCCCTGTTGACTCTTATAAAGGTTTTTGCATGGTATTTGTGCAGTTTTCCCATGGTTATATTATGCATTTACCACAGTTTGCCGTGTTTAATAATATGCGTTACTATACAATGCTTTCACTGCGCTTTATTATACTTTGCTATGATTTTATTGTGTACACTAAACCTCCTATTCTTATACTGTTATTATTTCCAAAGGAGATATTAGGTAGAAATTGTAAGCTTGTTCAGTGTGATTAACATTAAGCAGTGTGTGAAAATAACCAAAGTGATGTCATACTCAAGAGCTCGCCTCCCATTATATTCTGACCAGGACTTTTCAATGTGGTGATTATAAGCACAGGGTGACATTCCCTGGAGTGGTATTGACTGTACTCTTATTACAAACTCAGCCAGCGCAGAAGCAAATTTTATTCTAATGCAACAAACCACACCAGCTACACCTTTCAGTAACTTTACACAAAACACTGTTTCCTATTTCCAGTTTGAACTCAGGAAAGGTGAAACGCTTTGACAATGTAAGTGTGAATGACAATGTAAGTGTGAATGACTTCTTTTGAACAGCAGGTGGCGCCAGTGTTCTATATCAAACCCTCCCTTTCTGCCCCTGTTTTAAAGTTACTGGGTGAGTTACTGTAATGAGGTGCTGTAGCACAGCGGCTGGACAAAAAATTGGAAACACCTACCCTACATAGCACACACTTGCTGGCACTCATTTTTAACTCTTTAATGGGGCTAATACACAAAATTGTGTGTGTTTTTATTGGAGGATTGACTCTGCAGCCAAATAACAGATCATGCCTGACTTATAGGACACCTTAGAATCTGTATCAAATAGGTGAATTCCTTATAAAAGTTTACCAGGGTCAATTTGCATGATCATTTTGCAGTTTCCACCATCCTTTCTGCACAGTTATGCATTTACCATAATTTACCAGTGTTTTCCATGTTTGTTTGTTTTTGGGTTTTTTAAATATATTTTTTACCATACCTCTCTGGGCTTTACAATGCTTATATGCTTTACCATGCTTTCACTGTGCTTTATTACACTTGCTGTGCTGTTACTATGGGAGACTTTATAAGGCATCGATAGTATGGATTGCTGAACATTAACACTGGGGAGATACTGGGGAAGAGAAGATAATTGCAGAGAGAACTGGATTAACAAAGCAGAACGTGGAGAGCTGGCTGGTATTGAAGAGAACCACAATCATTACAACAGAGAAAACAGGAGGATATTACTGCCTGCCCGGTGGGTGCGTGACAGCACATCACACGAGGCAATTATGAGCCTTGGCAGAGTAATCAATACTGCTTTCTCCTCAGCATGCACAGGGTAACAAGAGATATATCTATCTGTCTATTTATGAATCCATCCTGCAGTTTATCTAGCTATATAATGCCATATATCTATGTATCCTCGCACACAGGCAATTCTGATTTACAGGTACCAAAACACCTGCTGTGTGTAGCACACACTTGTGCGTCCCGCGCACAAATTTGCTAAGGTTAAATATCCCTAATTCTGGATTCGACACCCTATTGTCAGTGTTATGGTGGGTGGCGCTACACTACGCCTTATTGACAGTGTTATGGTGGGTGTTTAGTCCTGGGTACTCATGGTGACTCTACACTAAACCCTGTTGACAGTGTTATGGCGGGTAAATCAGTCCCATCCTGGCTGCCCGTAATGATTCTACGCCCTACTGACAGTGCCTTGGCAGGTGTTCGGTATTTGTGTAGCATTTGCTCTGTCTCTCTCTGCTGCTCTTATATTCCAGTCTGCCTGAATGACCTGGCACTGAAATCCTCGGCTCAGTGTCACCTCATTTCCAGCTCCTGCATAATTAATCAGAGAAGGCAGTGATGACAGCAATTACTGAGGGAGACAGAGTGACCGAGAGTGAGAGAGTGAGAGTGAGAGTGAGCGGCTGCGGCAACAGATTGCATGCTTTTGTAAAATGAGTGGTTTACATAAAATCTTTTAAAATAAATTCCAGGGTCCCCTGAGCGTCTCCCCTGGTGAAGTCACGGCCGCGTGGTGGGGGGGGGGCAGGGTGAGCCATACAGCCAGGGGAGAGCAGGTTCCTGGCTGTGCCAAGTTACCGATCTTCGCTGGGGATTCCACAGGGAGCTTTGGCTCTGGCGCTAGGTCAGGGACTGTTTCGCCTCACTGCGCTATAGCTCCCCCTATGGCCAGGTGACTGGAGAGCTCATAGCAGACACCGGCTGGGCTGGCCTTTGTCCTCCAGGGGCAGTAAAGAGACAGTGGGCTTGTGGGGGGTTATTCCTTTATCGAACAAACTACCGACTGAATCAGACGATTGATCGATTGATCATCTGAATCCGCAGGAGTGCCACAGCGCAGAATACATTAGGCACATATGCTTTTTCCATATGGGTGCACAAACTGTGTGTACAGTATGTGTGTGTTCTGTAGCTTTTAAAAAAAAACACACACGAAAAAAACAAATCCATCAACTGACTTCTTGAACTGCAGGGCTGTATTCAAGCTGTCACCATTGTTCCACAACCCCATGCTTGCAGGGGCCTCTAATTAAGAAGGAATAGGCAAAGAACAGAACCCCAAAACTGACATATGGGACCCTCCCGGAGGTGACAAGGGGGCAGACCCCTTCCGACGGGCCGCCGCCCCTTGCCCCTAACCCCGGGGCCTCATGCAGGGCACAGTCCTGCTCTGGTGACCTTCAGTTCTGGCTTTTTTGGGTCTGTGTCAACAGCCCACGCGATCCATCAAAACAGACTTGGCACCTCACCAGGAAGCAGGCAGATGCGTCTCATAACTCTCCCCG
Organism: Huso huso; assembly: GCA_036884735.1. Classification (NCBI taxonomy): domain Eukaryota; kingdom Metazoa; phylum Chordata; class Actinopteri; order Acipenseriformes; family Acipenseridae; genus Huso; species Huso huso. The sequence continues at coordinate 33,039,619 of CM072681.1, forward strand.
GCTCTGTAGAATCACAAGGCAGCCGTGGAGATGCCCATTTGATATATTTTTGCTATGCATGCACCGTTTTATTTCAACGTAATGAAAACTTTAAACCAGAATTAATAACGGGATGCCTGCGTATGTATATATATATATATTCCCAGTTATGGATAATGACAGCATTTCATCTATAACTACTGTATAAAACACTATAAAACGTGGTACATTTAGAAATACAGCACATTGAGAAAGACTTTAATTTGAAATGTTTGTCATTAAATTAACTGATTTTCTAAGTCCACAAAAGGATTTTATTTTTGTGTGTGGAAGGGAGGGGGTGGGGGGGGGGGGACAATAACACGTACATAAGAGCATAAGCTTCAGTAAAACTAGACAGTCTGTGTATCCTTGCAGAAGCCACATTGCTTTAATGGCAAGCCTGCAGGAAAAAGGTCAGTGTCAATAATATCACAGAAAACGACTCAGTGTGTTGAAAGATGACGCAGAATAGCGGTGTGGTGTTATAGTTTCATAAAACCCTTGTGCATTCTGTCTGTCTGTCTGCCTGCCTGCCTGTCTGCCTGTCTGTCTGTCTGTCTGTCACACTGTACAGCAGGAGTCTCCAGCCCTGATCCTGGAGAGCCCCAATCCTGCAGGATTTCTAGGTGTCTTTACATCATCAGTGGCTAAAGATCTGGAGCACCTGTTAATCTGGACTGATTAAGCCAAGAATTTGGGGACATTTTCTCAAATTCTGTCCGCACACTGATGGTAATACCTGCCCACGCTCACACACACACGCACACACACACACACAAACACACACACCCACACACACACACACACACAACACACACACACACACACACATATATATATATATATATATATATATATATATATATATATATATATATATATATAACGTGTTTCAATTTGTTTGTGTTTGCCTTTGCAGCCGTCTTTTTCATTTCAAGTTGACCTTTACCTGTAATATAAAGCCTCTGGCTTCAAACACACAAAGAAAAAAAAAATTATAAAACATTACCACACTCCAGCAATGCTATATTATACAATTGATCAAAATATTTTAAAAAAAGGGAATAAACTTTGATAGGCATCTTCAGAAAAGGTCACCTTCAAAAAAGAGACCTCCATTAAGAGACTCGGTAAAAGGTTACAGCATAAAATATATGACATGTTAAATAGTGGTCTAGACTTTTAAAAAAAAAATTCAAAATGTGCGATCGGAAAAGTACTCAAATGTCAAACGGCTGCAGAAGACTACCACTGGATTCGGACAAACTCAAAAAAGATGTGATTAAACTCTCCATTGTGATGGATGTGCATGATCAGCACTCAGAGTGTGCAGAGATACCCTCACTGTAGACAGTGTCACTTGTGGGGATCGTCCAGGATTGTGGGTTCAAGGTTAATCGGAAGAGATTCTGCCCGTCATTAAATCCGCCCGTCTCTTTATCTAATCAGCTGGAATATGCCGCGGCTTTAACCCTTGGTATAGCCTGGATCTGCTTATCACACGAGAGCAGGAGCAAGGAAACGCTTTCGTCCTTAAATGAGAAGCGGATAAACTATTATTCTCTCTGCTTCTCCTCCTTCTACTTCATCTTCTGTTTCTTCTTCTCTTTCATTCATTCATTCATTCATTCATTCATTCATTTCTTCATTCGTTCATCCATATCTTCTTCATTCATTCATCCATTCATGTATTGTTCATTGCTTTGCCTTCTCCTTTTCTTCTCCTTTCTTCTCCTCCTTTTCTTCTTCATCGTCATCTTCTTCATTCATTCATTCATTCATTCATTTCTTCATTGGTTCATCCATTTCTTCTTCATTCATTCATCCATTCATGTATTCTTCATTCCTTTGCCTTCTCCTCCTCCTTTTTCTTCTCCTTCTTTTCTTCTTCCTCATCTTCTTCATTCATTCATTCATTTCTACATCATCTTTGACTGTGATCTCCTCAGATCTCAGAAAGCTAAGCAGCAGCAGCAGCAGCAGCAGCAGCAGGGTCAGGCCTGATCAGCGCAAAGGAGTTCATTTTGACTTTTACATCTTTACATCTTGGAAAGAAAAATACTCTTGGCAACCCCCAAAGCGATGAAGAACACGAATCCCCTGCGCTGGACAAACTGATTCATTTCAAGAGTCAACGCAGCGCTCTTTCATTTGGGTGGGAGTCACAGCACAGGCCCAGCAGACAGCCACAGTTTCTATTGTCCCGTAGCTATGACAACACGGACGACTCAATCTCCTCTCCGGTACACTTTTCATATCCCAACTCCCTCTATTAATACAAGCAACGCAAAGTTAACATTTCTTATCCCACGGCCGCGTCTGGCTAGAACAAACACTGACGGCTATTTCTTTTAATCGCTGGGGGGGGGGGAAGAATGAAACTGAATCTCTTTTCGCCTCTATCTAAGCGGGGGGCGACTGTGGGAAGAGAAAGCCCTTTCCCTTTTCCAAAAAAAATAAAAAAACGAAGCAATTAAGAAGTTTTGTTTAATCGTCTGAAGAGGAACAGTAACAAACGACTTCTAAATTATCATTTTTTTTTTTTTATTTGTACAGCTTTTTAGATTCAATTCCCCCCACCCTCCTCCCCTCTCCCCGCTCTCTCCCGCTCTCTCATTCCCCTCCGTTTGTATAATAAGGAGATTGATAGCGGAACACAGCGGGACTTGTTTGGGTTGTCAAGGCCCAAGCGAAGAAGGTAAATGTAAGATCGCTACAGAAATGTATTCGGACGAAACATAAATCCTCACCCCTCCGTACCCACACACTGTGCTTTCTGCTTGCTCTGGTGCAACAGGGCAAATTTAATATCGCGTCGCTGTAAATCACTCCGGGTGGGAAATGTTAATATCGGAGACGTTTGTTGGCCGTAGCTTAGGGGCTGCTGCTCACAGTTACAGTGAGAGGATAATGAGGTTTTTTTGTTCTCGTCAGTCTTTGCGCTTCGCTTTTATATGTGTGCTGTAGCAGGAGAAATGATTTTAAAGAAATTCTGGGTTTTTTTCTCTCTAATCACTGAAAATCCACCCCACTTGATCCTTGCTCGGGTTTGGAGTTATTAAGCCTGTTGGTTGACACATTTAACGACCCCTGCGCTCCCCTGACTGTGTGACTCCCCCCTGCACACCACGCGGCCGTGCCTTTCCCAGGGGAGACCCTTGGGGACCCCTGCGCTCCCCTGACTGTGTGACTCCCCTGCAGCCCACGTGGCAATTGCCTTTACCAGGGTAAGACCCTCGGGGACCAGGGCGCACCCCTGACTGTGTGACTCCACCCTGCACAGTTGTTTAAGATGCCTAATTAAACCAGGGGAGACCCTTGGGGACCCTAAAGTCCCCTGACTGTGTGACTCCCCCTGCACACCACGTAACAAGCCTTTACCAGGGGAGACCCTTGGGGACCCCAGGAGATCCCCTGACTGTGTGACTTTGAACACCACGGGTCCATGAACCTTTACCAGGGGAGACAAACGGGGACCCAAGCTCCCCTGACTGTGTGACTCCCCCTGCACACCAGCTGGCTTCGTGCCTTTACCAGGGGAGACCCAGGGGGACCCCCAGATACTCCCCTGACTGTGTGACCCCCCTGCACCAGACGTGCCTTTCCCAGGGGGAGACCCTGGGACCCCTGCACTCCCTGACTGTGTGTCTCCCCTGCACACCACGTGGTGCCTTTCCCAGGGGAGACCTCGGGGACCCCTGCGCTCCCCTGACTGTGTGACTCCCCCCTGCACACCACGCGGCCGTGCCTTTACCAGGGGAGACCCTCAGGGACCCCTGCGCTCCCCTGACTGTGTGACTCCCCCTGCACACCACGCGGCCGTGCCTTTCCCTGGGGAGACCCTCGGGGACCCCTGCGCTCCCCTGACTGTGTGTCTCCCCCCTGCACACCACGCGGCCGTGCCTTTCCCAGGGGAGACCCTCAGGGACCCCTGCGCTCCCGACCTCTGCTATTACGATAACTGAAATCAAGGGCAAACTGCAATGTGAAAATCACAGTAGGAACCGACAGTTCAAGGTCACAGAGGTACAGAAGTTTCTTTTTGGTTTGGATTTTACTGTAGCAAACAGTGCCAGCAGGTGGTCAAATGCTGTAACTGCAGGTCAGCTGTAACTGAAAAGCTTGGGAAATTGTAAAAATAGGCAAATCAGTGATTGTCTTATTTAATTGATTAATTTAATCAGCCACGCATGCAATTAATTTAAAACAGTAAGAGAAAAGGAACACAGGGCCACCAATGGTAAAATGCAGGAGACTTTTTCAAAGTTGTTTAAGATGCCTAATTAAAGCAGAAAGTGGTCGAACATTTTCACACGAGTGCCTGTTGTTTCCACATCACTGATTACTGATGAAAAAAAAAAGGTTTTCATGCAGGTAGGAGTATGAAGGATATAAATGACAAATCTTGAGGTGTTCAATTTGCACACTACTGTATTACACATTTATTATCATTATTTATTTATTTAGCAGACGCCTTTATCCCAGGAGACTCACACAGGTGTTCCAGGGCAGCACAGGGTTACAATGCAAGCTTCATATTGAAACACAGCGTAGTTTAGTCAGTGCAAATAATAACACTACTAGAATACAATATGAACTAGGATGCTGTGTATAATAATAACACTACTAGAATACAATATGAACTAGGATGCAACAAGTTAGGATTACAACAAGTTATATCTACAATGGCATATTAGCAGTGCAAGGATAGCGCATCAGCTGAGGATCCAGTAACGTGGTGCTGAGGTCAGGCGAGTCCAGTGCAGAGCAGGAGGGGCGGATCAGGAGATCTACAAGCGCAGTTTGAACAGCGGGGGTCCATAAGAACCATTCACAACTGCAAACAGTATAACAAGCTAACTGGACAGCATTGTAACGTGGAGCTGCTCTTCCTCTTTAAATAAGATTCAGACGTCTGTGTCAACAGATACAATACACCTAGCCTGGAGGTACCCCTGCTGCACTCTGACTGATCCGGAAAGAGCTGCATGTTGTAACTGTATCGTGTGTGTGTGGGTGTGGGTGTGTGTCTGGGTGTGGGTGGGTTAGTCTGCTTGTTGGGACCTGTTGGAACTGTCATCTGTTGCCTGCATTTCAACCCCCTCCCCCCCACCACCCCACCCCCCGGGAAATGATGGCTTTCACGGCTTAAGGGAGTTTCAACGCAAACAAAAGGCAAAGAAAACAGTTCCATTGCAAAATGACAGCGGTCTGTCCCGACAAGAAGGGCTATTGTACTGCGCTGTGGTGAGGACGGAGCCTAATTTTGGCGTAGGTGCAGAAAGACGGGCCAGGGGAAAAACTGTACTACATTCTTTCCATTAGGGTTAGAGCTGGGGTTAGGGTTAGGGTTGGGGTTGGGGTTGGGGTTGGGGTTAGGGTTAGAGCTGGGGTTAGGGTTGGGGTTGGGGTTGGGGTTGGGGTTAGAGTTGGAGCTGGGGTTAGCATTGGGGTTGGGGTTAGGGTTGGAGTTAGGGGTTAGGGTTGGGGTTCAAGCTGGGGTTAGGGTTGGGGTTGGGTTGGGGTTAGGGTTGGGGTTGGGGTTAGAGTTGGAGCTAGGGGTCCGCGGGGGTTGGGGTTAGGGTTGGAGTTGGCGTTAGGGTTGGGGTTGGAGCTGGGGTTGGGGTTGGGGTTAGGGTTAGAGCTGGGGTTAGGGTTGGGGTTGGGGTTGGGGTTGGGGTTAGAGTTGGAGCTGGGGTTAGCATTGGGGTTGGGGTTAGGGTTGGAGTTGGGGTTAGGGTTGGGGTTGGAGCTGGGGTTAGGGTTGGGGTTAGGGTTGGGGTTAGGGTTGGGGTTGGGGTTGGGGTTAGAGTTGGAGCTGGGGTTAGCATTGGGGTTGGGGTTAGGGTTGGAGTTGGCGTTAGGGTTGGGGTTGGGGTTGGGGTTGGGGTTAGGGTTAGGGTTAGGGTTAGGGTTGGGGTTAGGGTTAGGCTGATTTAAATCCCAGTATTCTAATTCTCTCAGCTGGCCCGTCTTTCTACACCTCTGCCCTGATTTTAATCTTAGCTGGAATTTTAGAGCATTTTACAGCACTGGGTTTCCTGGGACTATAAAATGCTAAAAATGAGCCCTTTAGACAAGCTGACAAATGTTTCACTGAATGGCTTCCTCAGTGTTATCGAGGCACATTTATAGTAACCAGAGCACTGCAGCTGTGGCCAAAAGTTTCGCATCACCCTCTAAATAGAAATGAACTCATTCAGCTTCATAAAGTCGAATGAAACCTGCTGGATAATGTTACATTAACATATTGAGTTACACACCGCTTTGTAGTTTTCCCAAATACTTCACAAAAATGGAATAATGTGACATTTTGGAAAATCTAACATGAAATCCTACTGTATTGCTATTATGGCTTCCGGTCTAGACTTTTTTTTGCGAGATCATTTTGTAGTTTCTTTGATTAGATGATGTTAAACAAAAGATCTAAATTATGTTCATATGTTTTTTTGTTTTTTTTTAAATTATGTCTCAATCCTAAAATTCTAGGTGATGCTAAACTGTAGCTGTGGAGCTGCCCTGGGAAGGTGTGTTCACTCTGGAATGCTTCAATACCCTCGGATTAGCCTTTTCCAGATAGCTGGCAAGCGAGCCACATGAAACCACTTACACCTAATCAGTGCGTCTGATTGTATAATTTGCTGAGAGCTCTCTGGTCCGCGGGGAGTTGTAGGAAGAGCTAAACGTAAAACCCGGACTGGATTACTGGACCGCACTGCTCAGCATTGATTCAAACTGGATCGATTATTCAACTGTGTGGATGTCTTTTTACTGATTCATCACATCCTTTATGAAACTTCCCCACAGTGAAAGCATAGCAACGTGTACTCAAGCACAGCGAAAGCATGGTACAGCATAGGGGAGCATTGTAAAGCACAGAGAGGTCTGGTAAAGCATAGGGAAGCATTGTAAAGCACAGCATAGGGAAGCATTGTAAAGCACAGAGAGGTCTGGTAAAGCATAGGGAAGCATTGTAAAGCACAGAGAGGTCTGGTAAAGCATAGGGAAGCATTGTAAAGCACAGAGAGCTGTGGTAGACCATATATATATATAAACACACCAAACCAGGGTAAACTATGCTAAACGCATGGTCTATTATCTCCTCTCAGAAAGCATGGAAGTAGCACAATCAGTTTCAAAAGCGAGAAAGACAGCAACTAGTCATTAAACAGAGGCTCTGATTCCAGTAATTATGATGCAATTACAGCCATTCTGAACCGTAATTACATCCAGAACAGTGAAGCTATGGAATGCAATTCGGAGGCCTCGAGCGGGTTTAAATTGAGCTGCCCGTTGTCGCTCCAGGGGTCCCACCTAAACAAACAAAAAGAAACCTGCAGCAAACTCTAGGCTGTATCTCAGTGTGGACGGACGCACCCTGTCCAAAAGGACACGCACTGTCATCCCTGTCACCTGCCTTGCACAGGCGTCCCTCCTCAATAGCTAAGACTGCTGCTGTATTTGCAATCTTTCACTGTGTAAAAATAGAGATTTTCAATCAGTCTTTAGCACCTTATCACCACCCACTTAAGTGGCTAGTACCCTTAGAAACATTTCCCACAGTAAAAGCACAGCAATGTGTAATAAAGCATTGTAAAGCATAGGGAAGCATTGTAAAGCACAGCAAAGCGTGGTAAAGCATAAGGAAGCATTGTAAAGCACAGAGAGGTGTGGTAAAGCATAGGGAAGCATTGTAAAGCACAGAGAGGTCTGGTAAAGCATAGGGAAGCATTGTAAAGCACAGAGAGGTGTGGTAAAGCATAGGGAAGCATTGTAAAGCACAGAGAGGTCTGGTAAAGCACAGGGAAGCATTGTAAAGCACAGAGAGGTGTGGTAAAGCATAGGGAAGCATTGTAAAAGCACAGAGGTGTGGTAAAGCATAGGGAAGCATTGTAAAAGCACAGAGAGGTCTGGTAAAGCATAGGAAGCATTGTAAAAGCACAGAGAGGTCTGGTAAAAGCATAGGGAAGCATTGTAAAGCACAGAGGGTCTGATAAAGCATAGGGGTCATTGTAAAAGCATAGGAAGGTCTATAAAACATAGGGGAAGCATTGTAAAAGCACAGAGAGGTCTGGTAAAGCATAGGGAAGCATTGTAAAAGCACAGAGGGGTCTGGTAAAAGCATAGGGAAGCATTGTAAAGCACAGAGAGAGGTCTGGTAAAAGCATAGGAAGCATTTAAAGCTGGGAACAGAGGAGAGGTCTGGTAAAGCATAGGGAAGCATTGTAAAGCACAGAGGGGTCTGGTAAAGCATATTACAAAACAAGGTAAAGTAACCCTCGGAAACGTTTCCCACAGTAAGAGCACAGCACAGTGTAATACATGAAGACACAGCTCCTGTTCTCAGTAAAGCTGCCCGGCTCATTCCTGGCCAGGTGACTATTCAGACCATGCAGCCCCCGCTCCCTCTCATTAGCTATAATTGTAGACCCTATTCCAGCTGCTTGGCAATCGTTGTGTCAAACCTGATCCCACAATGAGAATTAGGGAGCTGGTTTGTGGAAGTGATGGAATTAAATTGGCTGTGACCCCCCCCCCCGCCCCCCGCCCTTTTCAATAACACAGAATTCTTTATCTGTTTAAAGCATCACCCCCCCCCCCCCCCCCCCCCAGGCTAGACGAGCAGGGTCTCACTCAAACCCCGTGGTCCAGCCAAGCCGGGACTCGCTTCATAGGCAAGCTGAGGCACATGACTCCCCTCTCCCCCACCACTGTCTCACTGTCAGTCCTCTTGTGCTTTACAATGCTTCCCTATGCTTTACCAGACCTCTCTGTGCTTTACAATGCTTCCCTATGCTTTACCAGACCTCTCTGTGCTTTACAATGCTTCCCTATGCTTTACCATACCTCTCTGTGCTTTACAATGCTTCCCTATGCTTTACCAGACCTCTCTGTGCTTTACAATGCTTCCCTATGCTTTTACCAGACCTCTCTGTGCTTTTACAATGCTTCCTATGTTTTACCAGACCTCTCTGTGCTTTTACAATGCTTCCCTATGCTTTACCAGACCTCTCTGTGTTTTTTACAATGCTTCCTATGCTTTACCACACCTCTCTGTGCTTTACAATGCTTCCCTATGCTTTACCAGACCTCTCTGTGCTTTACAATGCTTCCCTATGCTTTACCACACCTCTCTGTGCTTTGCAATGCTTCCCTGTGCTTTACCACGCTTTCACTGTGCTTTCTCACACTTTGCTGTGCTTTTATAAGGGTTACAGGGGGTGAGGACCCAACAGAACTGAAGATAAATCCTGTCTCGTTAGCGCTACACTCTGTTGTCATATCATACCTATAAAACCTTTTTTGATGCTGTGAGACTCAAACATCCGCTGGAGCAGTCTGAGCCGTTAATATTTAATGAGACAAATCCATACTGTGAATTTTTAATGAAGATAAACCATATTGTGGGACCACTGCCGTTTCATTTTGATTATCTTAAAGGTGAATTTTCGGTATTTCGTATTGTTTATTTTTAAAGCATTTTCTATCAGTTGCCATCACTGACTCAACAACCTCGGAGTCACTGCAGCTAGTAAATAGTTCTATACACTTCTGCCGCACACATCAACTCCTTGCATGGGTTCAAAACGTGCAGTTTTGAAAGAAACACATGCTTTTAGCAAAAATGTTTTGTTTTTTTTCATTTTAAAACAACATATCCAGTACTTCAGCTGTGTTCAAAAGTTTTGCATCCCCCTCTATATAGAAATGAACTCATTTTGCTTCATAAAGTCGAACGAAACCTGCTGAATAATGTTACTTTAACATATATTTGAAGTTTTCCCCAGATACTTAACGTAAACAGCGGAGACAGAAAAATGCGACATTTCGCAAATATAACATCAAACACTACTGTATCACCATTATAGCTTCAGTTAGACTTTCAAACTATATCATTTTGTCATTTATTTGATTACATTGATGTTAAATAAAAGATCTAAATTATGTTCATACAGTTTTTTTTTTTTTTTTTTTTTCTCATTCCTAAAATTCAAGGTGATGCAGAATTTTTGGCCATAGTTGTAGAAACTGGACCGTTAACGACGCAGCTCTAACTCTGAACAAGAATTTGCTCCTTTCTAGGACTTCATTGGGGTAGATCCCTCGTCAAACTTCTCAAAAGCTATTGGAAAGCACAGTTGCCAAGTCAGCTTACAATAAGCGCATCACGGTTGGGATCTGAGAGTCGCGGGCTGGGATCTGAGATTCGCGGGTTGGGATTTGAGAGTCGCGGGTTGGGATCTGAGAGTCGCGGGTTGGGATCTGAGAGTCGCGGGTTGGGATTTGAGAGTCGCGGGTTGGGATCTGAGAGTCGCGGGTTGGGATCTGAGAGTCGCGGGTTGGGATTTGAGAGTCGCGGGTTGGGATTTGAGAGTCGCGGGTTGGGATTTGAGAGTCGCGGGTTGGGATTTGAGAGTCACGGGTTGGAATTTGAGAGTCAATGGTTGGGATTTGAGAGTCGGGTTGGGATTTGAGAGTCGCGGGTTGGGATTTGAGAGTATGGGTGGGTTGGGATTTGAGAAGTCACGGGTTGGGATTTGAGAGTCGCCTTTTGGGATTGGGATTGGGAGAGTCACGGGTTGGAATTTGAGAGTCGCCTTTTGGGATCTGAGAGTCACGGGTTGGGATCTGAGAGTCGCGGGTTGGGGAATTTGAGATTTGGGATTTGAGAGTCGTGGTTGGGATTTGAGAGTGGTTGGGATTTGAGAGCGGGTTGGGATTTGAGAGTCACGGGGGAATTTGAGAGTCGCGGGTTGGGATCTTTGGGATCTGAGAGTCCGGGTTGGGATTTGAGAATCGGGTTGGGATTTGGATTGGAATTTGAGAGTCGGTTGGAATTTGGGGGTTGGAATTTGAGAGTCGCGGGTTGGGATTTGAGAGTCGCGGGTTGGGATTTGAGAGTCGCGGGTTGGGATTTGAGAGTCGCGGGTTGGAATTTGAGAGTCGCCTTTTGGGATCTGAGAGTCACGGTTGGGATTTGAGAGTCGCGGGTTGGGATCTGAGAGTCGCGGGTTGGGATTTGAGAGTCGCGGGTTGGAATTTGAGAGTCACGGGTTGGAATTTGCATAAAAACTCTAACGCGGGTTGGGCTTGTTTTGAAAAGGCAGTTCCACTTTTTTTTTTTCCTCGTGAGACTTGGCAACAGCAACAGCTGTTGGAAAGGTATAGTTAAACAGCAGAGATCAGAAACAACACAGTCGAATACAGGCTTCGGAAACGCAATTAACAGAAACCCGAGGGAAAGCAGCGATGAATTCCCGCTGCCTTGCCCTTCCACTCGTAGTTAAATGCAGCTCTAACGACGCTAAGCCGCAGTGGCGTCGTGGCGTGTTTCCAGGGCCATTACTGCAGGCTCTCGCATTGCAGCGTCCCGGCTGTGGTTCAGCTGGGCGTCGGACGGGAGCAGCTGTAGCTTGTTAATAAGAGTGGGGACCCGCAAGCGCATCCTGCAAATTGAAATAACAAAAAGAGCGACGGGGAGCAGAGGGGAAAATTGCCTCAATTTACAGCAGCATCCATTAGCGGCTGATTTCCTTGTCAGGGCCGCCACGCTGTTTAAAAACAAAGCGAGGTATAATCAGTTTTTTTTTTTTGTGTTTTTTTTTTTTTTTAAACATTACCGTTGCAAATTACCATGCTTGGAGTGTTCGCATCCACCACAGAGCTTTGTCAAGCTTCCCCCAAAGCAGCACGGCCAGCTGAAAAAACACAACACAACTCGCTCAGGCAAGCCCACAGCCAGCCAGCCCTGTGCTGCCTCTCGTTGAAACATCTGTATCTCTGAGATCAGTCAGCACCTCGGTATGGGAAAAACAAGATGTTAATTAAACAAGGCTTCCCTGTGCTTTACCAGACCTCTCTGTGCTTTACAATGTTTCCCTATGCTTTACCAGACCTCTCTGTGCTTTACAATGCTTCCCTATGCTTTACCAGACCTCTCTGTGCTTTACAATGCTTCCCTATGCTTTACCAGACCTCTCTGTGCTTTACAATGCTTCCCTATGCTTTACCAGACCTCTCTGTGCTTTACAATGCTTCCCTGTGCTTTACCATACCTCTCTGTGCTTTACAATGCTTCCCTATGCTTTACCAGACCTCTCTGTGCTTTACAATGCTTCCCTATGCTTTACCAGACCTCTCTGTGCTTTACAATGCTTCCCTATGCTTTACCACACCTCTCTGTGCTTTACAATGCTTCCCTATGCTTTACCAGACCTCTCTGTGCTTTACAATGCTTCCCTATGCTTTACCAGACCTCTCTGTGCTTTACAATGCTTCCCTATGCTTTACCACACCTCTCTGTGCTTTACAATGCTTTATTACACTTTGCTATGCTTTTACTAAGAGAAAACATGTAAACAGAGCTCTCTGAATCTAGCCTCTCAGTACATCTGCCACACTCTGCCCCTTAGCAGATGTTAGAAATCCCGAAAACACAGCCAACCAAAACCTCCCGCCCCCCCCCCCCGCCCCCCCCCTCTAAAAAATTCCATTTGAAAACCGTCACTAAAGTATAAAAGCTGTGAATACGACAGAATGAAAGTGATGAAGTCTGATGACGATCAGCCTGCCCTGGTGCAGGGTTCAGGATTAGACTAAGCCAGTTCACCCTCGTGGGGTCGGGGCTGGACCAGAGGTGTCGAACTCCAGTCCTTGAGGACCGCGGGGTCTTCCGGGTTTCATTCCAACTTTAAGCTCTCAATTAACTTAACTGATCTCATTATTCGTTCAATTGGACACATTTCAAATTTTTTCAAGGTATTTTACAGTTGATGATTTAAAAAAAAAAAAAAAATACGCCCTTGATTCAAGGTAAACCAACCTACGAAACATGTTGAGGTCTGAAATTTGTCCAATTAATCAAATCATTAGACCGAGTAAGTCATTGAGAGCGATCGGGTGAAACGACAGCCAGGAGACACTGCGGCCGTCCAGGAGCTGAGTTTGACAGCCCTGGATTAGACCGTCTGCTGCATATTGAAATATTAAAGCGAGCGATCTCCCTGGCTCTCAATCCCCGCTCCATGCTCGTGCCCCTATTGCGTGGAGGTGAACACAAGCTTGTAATGAAAGCCAGATTTAAGCAGAACAGTTGCAGTGGCTGCCCTGTGGGTCTCTCTATAATAACACAGGTCTGTTTGCTCCACACACACACTGACACACACTCACACACACACACTCGCACACACACAGCCCAGAGGATCGGTGGGGCTTGTTTGTCTGACTGTCAATCATATATATATATATATATATATATATATATATAGATACATAGAGAGAGAGAGGGACAGAGAGAGAGAGAGAGAGAGAGACAGACGGTGACAGAATTCAGAAACAGCTCTCTATTCAATGAGAATCAGGATCCAACAGGATACTCATCAACCACTAGAAATACTCAACAAAGAATAATATATATATATATATATATATATATATATATATATATATATCTGCTCCCTGTTGTACTGTGTTTAATCCTGCACTTAACCCGATCTCTAGTATCTTGTATTTCACTTGCACTTGTATCTAACCCTGATGTAACTATCAACACTGTTATCTGCTCTTGAGCTGCCCCCAGATCAAATCATACTGTGTTTTGTATTTGCTCTTATTAGGGTAAGGGCGTCTGCTAAGAAATAAATAATACAAAAATATATATATATATGTGTGTGTGTGTGTGTGTGTATATATAGTGTGTGTGTATATATATATGTGTGTGTGTGTGTGTGTGTGTGTGTATATATATGTGTGTGTGTGTGTGTGTGTGTGTGTGTGTATATATATGTGTGTGTGTTTGTGTGTGTGTGTGTGTGTGTGTGTGTGTGTGTGTGTATCTGCAGTGCACAACAATTAAAAAATAAAAAAAAAAGATTTTTTTTAAAATTTTTTGCATGTACACAAAAGGTTTAAATAATTAAAACATCATTTATTTCAGGCCGTTTCGGTCAAATCACAGCCTCTAACACAAACTTATGAAAAAAAAAAGAAAAGCCATTATTTTAGTAAATGGCAATGGGAACTGCTTGCAATGAAAAAAATGAAACTGTGTCATTTCAGCTCCCTGCAATCTGAGAAGACGACAAAACTGCTTCTGAACAGCAGCTTAACGTCGTTAGCAGAAATTAATTCACAGAGGCGGTTAGCCTTCCGTATGGGGTCGTTAAAAATGCAAAATAGATTAGCCTCGTTAAATATTAACGAGTCAGACTGTCGCTTCTTTAAAAACAAGAAATATCTCTTCCCGAGGTTCTCGTGGTATCAGGATGTTCCGAGCACCCCCTCCGGAGAGCTCCGTGAATCATGTCTGTCTTCAACGTGCAGCATCCCAAACCATCAAACAGTGCTGAATTTAGAGATAAAAACATGAGCAAGGTTTGGGAATGGGAAAGAATCGAGACAAATAAACTACCGGTATGAACATAATTTAGATATTTTTATTTAATGTCATGTAATCAAAGAAACTACAAAATGATATCGCAAAAGTCTACTGGAAGGAAGCCATGATAGTAGGGCAGTAGGATTTCATGTTAGATTTTGAAATGTCACATTTTTCAATTGTTGTCAGTTTTCATTAAGTATCTGTATATGGGAAAACTACAAAGCGGTGTGTGATTCAATATGTTAACGTAACATTATTCAGCAGGTTTCATTCGACTTTATGAAGCAAAATGAGTTCATTCTATTGGGGCAGATCTGTTGGCCAGAGCTGTACTGGAGTCTTTTGCTGTCTATCTGTCAATCTGCTTCGTTTTATCTACCTGCCTAAATGTTTTATACAGCAAATCCGCGAGCCTCTCTTTGTAGCTGCCTCTCCCAGCGCCTTGTTTAATTGCACTTATCGCAAAAATAGATGCATGTTGCTTCTCGAGTGCAGTCGGTAGCAGATCCCTTCCCCTCCCCTCTCCTCCCCTCTCCTCTCCTCCCCTCCCCCCTCTCTTAAGAAGTTTCAGATGCTGCAAAGAGAGCTGTGCTTTTCAGAGGTGACCTCCGTCCCCTCATTGAGATGATGAAGCGAGATTGCAGCACTGAAGCTGGTTAAGTAAAAATCACTACTCCAACCCCGTGTCGTGTTTCCGAAATCCGACAAGAACAAAAAAAAAAAAAAAAAAAAAAAGAAAGGGTTATTTTTCAATCGGTGGGGCTTTTATTAAAAAAAAAATCTAAATCATAATACTATTCGGAGCGGCTCATGGGGAGAGACATAATGTTGCCGTGGAAACGGGCTGACACATGCTGGTGTTGGGGGGGGGGGGGGGGGCTGCGTTGGGGCTCATCGAGCAATCGGATATTCATGAAAAGGAAAGTGGCTGCATGTTTATACCTTAATGTACTTTATCTAACTGCTCCCCTGTGCTGTACCCTGCTCCCCCATGCTGTACCCTGCTCCCCTGCGCTGTACCCTGCTCCCCCATGCTGTACCCTGCTCCCCATGCTGTACCCTGCTCCCCTGCTGCTGTACCCTGTCCCCCCCTGCACCCTGCTCCCCTGCGCTGCCTACTCCCCTGTGCTGTACCCTGCTCCCCTGCGCTGTACCCTGCTCCCCTGTGCTGTACCCTGCTCCCCCATGCTGTACCCTGCTCCCCTGTGCTGTACCCTGCTCCCCTGTGCTGCACCCTGCTCCCCTGTGCTGTCCCCCTGCTCCCTCCCCCTGCGCTGTACCCTGCTCCCCTGTGCTGTACCCTGCTCCCCTGTGCTGTACCCTGCACCCCTGTGCTGCACCTTGCTCCCCTGTGCTGTACCCTGCTCCCCTGTGCTGCACCTTGCTCCCCTGTGCTGTACCCTGCACCCCTGCACTGTACCCTGCTCCCCTGCTTCAGTGGTTGTACCAGATGAACTTAGAGATAACAGATAAGCCATGTTTTAGAGCTCTATGGAGGCCACTGGATGTGTTTTTAGACTTTTCAAAACACACCAGGATGTGACGAAGAAGAAGAAGGAGAAGAGGGACATTAGTTGAGATATTTGGGATACTTCAGAACTATACCAAGTAGCTATTAAAACAGCAGAACAATACACTTATATTACTATATATATATGTGTGTCTGTGTGTGCGTCTGTGTGTGTGTGTGTGTTTGTGTCTGTGTGTGTGTGTGTCTGTGTGTGTGTGTGTGTGTATGTATGTGTGTGTGTGCGTGCATGCGTGTACACTGTATATTTCTATCCACAGCACACAGACAGTAATGAAGCAGCTCATACATATTATAAATACAATATGTGGCAGAGGCAGCCCCCTGATGCAGTCCCTGCCTGTCTGAGCCAAGCAGACAGTGACAGACGTGGCCAGGAGGCTACAGGTCTTTGTGACTCCTGTTGCCAGGTGACCCGTCGCCCTGGCAACCATTAAGAATTCGGTTCTGATAGAAATCTCGTCTCCTCGCCCGATAGAAAAGTACACCTCATGTTGGGGCGAGAAATAAAGGAGCCGTGCTGTAGTTTGTTTGATTTCCGTGCAGCTGCTGGAGTGGACAGTTTGAATGGAACGCCTTTCTTTTAAAATGCACCAGACTTGCACTTCTCAACAGATTTTTTTTTTTTTTTTTTTATTGAAAGCATTAAATCATCTGGCGCCTATTGTTCAAATAGCAACGGGGTGCTTAACACTAAAAGAGCAGCATGGAGTGAAATTCAGTTGAAAGTTTTGAACAGTGTCCAATGGTGAGGTTTTAACCAATGAGCTACTGAGGCCAAGGAACAGCACAGGGGTGCAGGGTACAGCACAGGGGAGCAGGGTACAGCACAGGGGAGCAGGGTACAGCACAGGGGAGCAGGGTACAGCACTGGGGAGCAGGGTGCAGCACAGGGGAGCAGGGTACAGCACAGGGGGAGCAGGGCACAGCACTGGGGTGCAGGGCACAGGGGAGCAGGGGCAGCACAGGGGAGGGCAGGGTACAGCACAGGGGAGGGGCAGCACAGGGGCAGGGTACAGCACAGGGTACAGCGTTACTGGGGTGCAGGGTACAGCACAGGGGAGCAGGTACAGCACAGGGGCATTGCAGGGTACAACACAGCATTAGGGGGAGCAGGGGGCACAGGGGGGCACAGCACAGGGGAGCAGGGTGGGCACAGGGGAGCAGGGTAGAACACAGGGGAGCAGGGTAGAGCACAGGGGAGCAGGGCAGAGCACAGGGGAGCAGGGTAGAGCACAGGGAGCAGGGTAAGCACAGGGGAGCAGGGAGCACAGGGGAGCAGTCAACAGCACAGGGGGAGCAGGGGAGCAGGGTCAAGCACAGGGAGCTGGGGCGTGATTAGCATTAGCACAGGAGCAGGGTGCAGCACAGGGGAGCAGGGTACTAGCACAGGGGAGCAGGGTACAGCACAGGGGAGCAGGGTACAGCACAGGGGAGCTGGGTGTAGCACAGGGGAGCAGGGTGCAGCACAGGAGAGCAGGGTACAGAACAGGGGAGCAGGGTGTAGCACAGGGGAGCAGGGTGCAGCACAGGAGAGCAGGGTACAGCACAGGGGAGCAGGGTGTAGCACAGGGGAGCAGGGTGCAGCGCAGGGGAGCAGGGTACAGCGCAGGGGTGCAGGGTGCAGCACAGGGGAGCAGGGTACAGCACAAGGGAGCAGGGTACAGCACAGGGGTGCAGGGTACAGCGCAGGGGTGCATAATGAATGGAAATGACCGGGCTGTTGCAGGCGGAGAGGGGAGGGGGTGGAAAATGGGATTTGTCAGAGGGCTATTGTAGCCGTCACGGTCCTCTCTTTGTGAGCCAGCGCTGCAGAAAGCTCATGATACGCTGCCTGTTCACTCCACTGTGCCATTCTCCACGCTCTCCGTCACAGAACGCACTTTTATTTTTTTTCTGTTGAGAAAATCTATTACCGTCGCTCTCTTTGACGCTCTGCGTGTTGGTGCTGGCGTTTCCACAGCTTGACTTAGCAAGCGAGACACACAGGGGCGTGTTTTCAAACCTACTGCCTCCCACACCGCAGCCCAGCGCTTGCTTCATTTCTTTCGTTCTTTCTTTCTTTCTCTCTTTCTTTCTTTCTTTCTTTCTCTCTTTCTTTCTTTCTTTCCTTCTTTTCTTTTACCACTGCAGCCAACGACTTTCTTTCTTTCTCTCTTTCTTTCTTTCTTTCTCTTACTTTCTTTCCTTCTTTTCTTTTCCCCCTGCAGCCAAGGACACTTTCTTTCTCTTTCTTTTTCTCTCTCTCTTTCTTTTCTTTCACCACTGCGCTGCACAGACCCCCTGTACAGTATGGGGCTGTATTGATGTTGTTTCACTCACCCCTGAAGGGGGCAGGTTGAGGGGTAGTGAGCGTTGTGTTTTTGTGTTTTTTTTTTAAGCCCATCAATCAGCCTCACTATTCACCCGGCCGTGACGGTAATTAGCTACAGAAAAAAAAAACTCGGACGCCCGTGTCGACACCCAAACGGTACAGAGAAGAAGCCATCTGGCAGCCCAGAGCTGGGGACTCACCTCTCCCTTTGTTCAGTCCCTTCTTTTAACATTAGAGATATATAGAGAGTCATTTTTATTTCGCTTTTGTCAACGGGACACAGGGCTTAAAAACAACAACAAAAAAAGACATCATTTCTGATTTCATCGGACCAGGCAGACAGAAGAGAAAGCAGGATTATTGGTCAAACAGCGGCCTGTTTATCCAGGGTTTTGCTCAATGCGTGTTTTCTCCTGCTTGATTTATACAGTGGATCTACAGACAAGAGGAGAGAGACGTCGATAGCAACGTGCACCACGCTGTTGGTAAACTCTGTCTTTGTCTGTGTGTTTGCTCGTCAGCCCTGCTCTAGTAGATAAGTGTAACTACTTCAGCAAACACAGCTTTCTGAACCCGCTCTGAGCAGACGCCTGCTGTCATGGCTTGTCGGTGTGATCACGATATTTGTGATTATTGATTATTGATAACCTCCAAAACTTACGTACAGTTGGAACAGCTTCCCTCAGTACTAAAAGAAAGAGTTCATATACTCTCTGAACAGCCTCCCTCTGCTCTGTGCTGGTGGAGCAGAGAAAGAGAAAGGGAGGCTCTTCTACTCTCTGAACAGCCTCCCTCTGCGCTGTGCTGGTGGAGCAGAGAAAGAGAAAGGGAGGCTCTTATACTCTCTGAACAGCCTCCCTCTGCGCTGTGCTGGTGGAGCAGAGAAAGAGAAAGGGAGGCTCTTATACTCTCTGAACAGCCTCCTCTGCGCTGTGCTGGTGGAGCAGAGAAAGAGAAAGGGAGGCTCTTCTACTCTCTGAACAGCCTCCCCTGCGCTGTGCTACACAGAAAGAGAAAGGGAGGCTCTTCTACTCTCTGAACAGCCTCCCTCTGCGCTGTGCTGGGGAGCAGAGAAAGAGAAAGGGATATCTTTTTTTTTTTCTGAACAGCCTCCTCTCTGTGCTGGTGCAACAGGGCATACAGCCTCCCTCTGCGCTGTGCTGGTGGAGCAGAGAAAGAGAAAGGGAGGCTCTTCTACTCTCTGAACAACTGTGCTGGTGGAGCAGAGAAAGAGAAAGGGAGGCTCTTCTACTCTGTGAACAATTTTTGACCGGAAACTAAAAATACAGTAACAACCAGACTCTTTGATAAAGAAGTAACATTATATATATATATATATATATATCTATATTTTTAGAGAGAGAGAGAGAGAGAGAGAGAGAAAGAGAGAGAAAGCGGTCATGCGTGCAACAGGGCATATTTTGGTTTCCTTATTTTCTTTGTAGCCCCCTCCCCCACAAAAACCAGTAAAGGGGGTGGTGAGGGGTTAGCTTTTCCAAACACAACCAGCAGAGGCCCTGTCAGGGAAGGGGGTTCAGCCGTCAGAGAAAACAGGTCGTTTTTCACCTACAAGTGAGGGAAGACAGACGCGATGTGATGGGGGAATTCTGCGGAAGAAGCTAATAAGAGAGCTGCGGATCACATCAGAGTCAAGAGACACAGACAGCCGCTCTCCCCCGATCGACTCAGCGACAGCGCATCTGGTGCAAATTAACCCACCCCCCCATTCCCTGTTTTAACTCAATTTGGCCAGCAAATAAATACTAAGAGTGAAAGGAAGGTTTGCAGGAGGCACCGGCACAGCCTGTTTTCTTTGTGGGAGCAGCAATTAATATCCCTCCAAAAGGGAAAGATTGATGTACTGAGAGTCTTTTGATTTCAACTCAGCTGAAGGAGAGCTGTGAAAGAATCTGATACCGATGCCAAATTACAGAAATCTCGAAAAAAATAACAAGATCGCTGTCGGTTCCCCCCCGAAGCAAGAACGATGGATTTTACACGCTCGATTCAAAGGGGGGGCTAGTTTTCTAATGTTAAAACCTTGATTAGGGCTTCTTTTAAAAGGGTGTTAGTGATAGAGAATGCTAGTTCTTACTTATAAGGCAGTGAATAATGAAGTTATGGTTGACACTACCCTTCTAAAAGTTTCCCCACAGCAAAATGCAATAAAGCACAGAGAGGTCTGGTAAAGCATAGGGAAGCATTGTAAAGCACAGAGAGGTGTGGTAAAGCATAGGGAAGCATTGTAAAGCACAGCGAGGTCTGGTAAAGCATAGGGAAGCATTGTAAAGCACAGAGAGGTCTGGTAAAGCATAGGGAAGCATTGTAAAGCACAGAGAGGTCTGGTAAAGCATAGGGAAGCATTGTAAAGCACAGAGAGGTGTGGTAAAGCATAGAGAAGCTATGGTAAATGCTTATTATAACCATGGGAAAAGCATGATGGAAAAGTTTTACAGCGGTAAACTTTTATGAGGGTAGAGGTAAAAGTGTCTGGATAAGAGAATAGATTTGAAAGCTTTTGCTAGTTGCCAGTTCTCATAAAACACCGCCAGCCTGTTAAAGGAAAACGGGGCAGTATGAAAACGAGAGTTGAAAGTAAGAAAAAAAAACAAGAAAAGAGATACAGAAATAGACAAAGAAATCCAGCAAAGGAGAGGGATAATCAGATAATCACAGCAGCGGGGGGGGAATTCAGGGGGGAGAAAACAAAGGAACAATCAACAACTAAACCACATCTCTGCTCTTATTAATCAAACAATGACCTGCTTTCTGTTGCAGTATCCAGCCTGCAGTCAGTGGCACTGGGGACTGCTTCTGAAACAATGCATGCAAAGAGGGACAGACTCTGAATAAACAGAGAACCGAGCTAGGAATGTAGCGATAGCAGAAACACACACAGACTGTGGAGAATATATTAATAGCTCTGTGGTACAGGCTGCTAAACATAGAGACGTATGTGAAAGAGTACAGCATGCTTTACCATCCCTCTCTGTGCTTTACAATGCTTCCCTATGCTTTACCACACCTCTCTGTGCTTTACAATACTTCACCACACCTCTCTGTGCTTTACAATGCTTCCCTATGCTTTACTAGACCTCTCTGTGCTTTACAATGCTTCCCTATGCTTTACCACACCTCTCTGTGCTTTACAATGCTTCCCTATGCTTTACCAGACCTCTCTGTGCTTTACAATGCTTCCCTATGCTTTACCAGACCTCTCTGTGCTTTACAATGCTTCCCTATGCTTTACCAGACCTCTCTGTGCTTTACAATGCTTCCCTATGCTTTACCAGACCTCTCTGTGCTTTACAATGCTTCCCTATGCTTTACCATGCTTTTACCATGGGAAACTTTTATAAGGGTTAGTTCACCATGGTTTGTAAAGCCCAGAGAGGTATGATAAAGCATATTAAAAAAAACATGGCAAACCAGGGTAGACTATGGGAAAAGAATGTGTTTTGAAAAACTTGGCTAGAACTCCATTAATGAATGGGAGATGGGGGGGGGGGGCAGAATGGGGGGGGGCTTTTAAAAAGTTCAGCTAAACAACGTAAAGGTGGGTAGTGAAATGGTCCTTACCTTAATTCATTGAAACACTACAGGCAGCAGCGTTACAAAAATGGATTCCCAAGTGCAGTGCTCCTAGCAGGAGCGATTACCATAGTAACAGATTGGAACACAGCCCGGGCATTCCAAGGATGACATCACCTCATACCCTCCAAGCCTTTCCTTCCTGCTGCAGGGCAACAAGCGAGGTCGTGCAGGGGGGGGGTTGGCCAGCAGATGGAGGTAGCGAGCAAAGCTGAAAAAAAAAAAAAGCTATTGTTCAGAGTTGCAGGCAGCTTCTTTAAAAACGGTTTTGCATGAAAACTGAACAGTTGCTTTACTAAACAAACGAAGTGAGGTTTTGCCAGGTTCAAAACGGCAGAACGACACTGCTGTGCACTAGATGGCGCTAGCTCTTACTATAATACAGGCTGATCTAGCCTAGGTTAAGTATGTCTGTGGCAGACAACTAGAACTGAACAGGGAGGGGAATAAGACTCCTGTTGCACAGCAGTTTCACCCATTCCAGGTTTTACTACCAGCTTGATCAGCCACCACAGTGTGCATAGGTAACAAGCTCAGGTGTGTCTGATTAAACTCATCTTTAAACCAGGAGTGGATCAAACTGCTATGCAATAGGGGTCTTATTGGCACCCCTGCTGAAAAGTAGCTCTTGAATTCCTAGTCTCCTTAACACATAACAAAACAAGACTGCATTAATGGAGCAATTAATTACACCAAGACTCAATCTGAATGCAAGCACAGCATTTAAAAAAAAAACGAGGCGTTATCAAGTAATTGCATTGAGAAGCCAAACTTTGAAGGGAAAAATCTGTTAAGAAAGAACACAACTTTTAGCTTTTAAAACACACACACGCGTCACTGATGAAGTCAAAGTCAAACTTAACCGCGTTGCCTTCGCGAGTAATGATTCGCATAGGGGCTGTACTGTTTATAGCGGGTTTAAGCAGACGCAAGCTCTTTCTAGTTGAGAGGTTGGAATAGGAGGACTGGGGGTGGTATTACGGTAACTTATATCCTAAGGCCATGATTAAAAAAAAACCTGCTCTAACCGGCTGTATTGGGAACCTCTGTGTTTAGATAAGCGGCTGCTGTTGCCACACCTTCGTATTGTAATTCGAGTTAAATTAAGAGTTAAACCGGGTTTGTTGCTGCCTTCTCATATTTCATCACACGCCGTCCCAAGTGCTTTTTACCAGCAGGTGATGAAAACAGTACACAAATGCAGGCTGGAAAACGCTACTGTCGGCGAGCTGGGATTGAGGAGCTGGGAATTTGAACCAGCAGTATTATTTACCGGGCAGACAGCAAACACACTCACCGAGGAGTGGACCGCTTATTCTGTCTCAATCCTAAAATTCTAGGTGATGCTAAACTTTTGACCAAAGCTGAAGACAACAAAAACAGTCGGTTTAAAACGTATTTTTTAACGGACGGATTTTTTTTTTTTTTTTTTTCTTGGTCAAGTTTAACCAGATACTCGACCAACACTGAGTCTCCTGAACCATTAAAACCACCAGCCCCTGACCAGCATACACCAAAACTGGTTATTACTGGAATTTGCCCTTCAGAGGTGTGTGTGTGTGTAAATTTGTAGCTGTGAATTACCTTTCGAAGTAAGACCACTAGCACAGAATTTATTTTCTTTTGGCTGGGTTTTCAGTCACCCGTCTTCTTAACCGTCTAGAATGGTTACATTTTTGTCAGACTTTTACTATAGACTTTAAAAAACGTGATTTAAATATCTGTTACTAAAGTCAGAATCATCATTTATTTTTGGACTATTTTCCTTTAACGAGCACTTTGTGGTGGTCTTTATTCCCAGTACAAATGTTACAACCAGTAAGAAAACCCAAAGAGGCTGCTGCCAGTAGTTTAAATACAAAAAAATAAAAAGAAAGGTAAATATTTATATTGTATTGGCCTTCAGTTTTAAGAGAAAGTTAAGCGGGTGGCTATATTTAGAATGTGTTTTGTGGGGCTACTGGCGGTAGAAAAGTAACGGGTTAGTTGGTACCTTTATAAATATATATATATATCTATATATATATATATATATATATATATATATATATATATATATATATATTAAATCCCTAAATTTCCTGAAGTTTTAGAAAACAAAGTTTGAGGCGAGACCCGATTACGGCTTTATAATTAGGTTTTTGTTTTGTTTTCCTTCCAGTAGGCCTGCACTATTGGGACCTGTGATTATTAGACGTGCCCTGTGGTTAAATTGACCTCATATTTGCTTCATAAATCTAATTTAAGTCGGGCGTCCTGCCAAAAAAAAAATGCCTGTCGCTGTCTCGCATCACAGTCCATTGCTCCCATCTCTTTCCCTCCGCGACGCCGCCGCTAATGAGCGTCTCCCCTGGCCCGTATCGGAGCGCACCTGCTCGGCGGCACCTGGCTACCCCAGCCCGGGGCTCCCGCAGGCCGCGGACGGGGCTCGATTCGCACGAAAACGCAGCTTGAACTACCTCCAAACACCGGGGTGCGGATTCAAATCCTACCCGCCTCCTATGGAGAGACCAGCGCGGCAGAACTGCAGGAGGTGCGTGTGTCCGGAGAAGGTGCATCATTACTACAGTTTGGTTATAAGTCTGGCGGCGTTTGTATCTGCATATTAATAAAGCCAATTGGCCTGCTTCATCTGAACCCCCGTCGTTCTGTCCTCTCTCTCTATATATATTTATTATTATTATTATTTATTTCTTAGCAGACGCCCTTATCCAGGGCGACTTACAATTGTTACAAGATAACACATTATTTTTTCATACAATTCCCCATTTATACAGTTGGGTTTTTACTGGAGCAATCTAGGTAAAGTACCTTGCTCAAGGGTACAGCAGCAGTGTCCCCCCACCTGGGATTGAACCCACAACCCTCCGGTCAAGAGTCCAGAGCCCCTAACCGCTACTCCACACTGCTGAATTATATAGAATTCAATTGACAAGAGGTAACAGGGAGGGTAACCATGCCCGTGTCATACACAAAAGTATGTGCTGCATAATGCAGGTGTTTCCAATATTTTGTCCAGTATGTGATATTGTACTTTGCTAGCTGGCTACAGCAACCACAAAAGTGCCTATATTATGTGATTCAAGCAGTGGTTTGGTACCTCTGTCTGTCTGTCTGTCTGTCTGCCTGTCTGTCTGTCTATGTGTGTGTGTGAGGGAGGGTTTGGTACAGCTGTGTCTGTCTGTCTGTCTGTCTGTCTATGTGTGTGTGGGATGGCTCAATACAGCTGTGTGTGTTTGTCTGTCTGTTTGTTTGTATGTGTGTGTGTGTCTGTCTGTCTGTTTGTTTGTAAGTGTGTGTCTGTCTGTCTGTCTGTATCTATATGTATGTATGTGTCTGTCTGTCTGTCTGTCTGTATGTGTGTCTGTGGTAGAGCTCAGTTATAGTGCTCATGGGCCAAAGAAGCGACTATATGGTAGGAAACTCTGACAAAAATGACCTTATGAGGACACAGGCCCTGTAATGTTTAAACAGGTATACCAAACACAGCAATGCAGCAGTATTTGAACACAAGCCTGGGAAAAAAAAAAATATATGACTTTCAGACATCCCCACGGCCATCCCCACTGATTCTTCTCATACAATCCCACGATGCACCGCTGTGGAGCAGGAGTGGGCGGCACTGAGCAAACAGACCATCCTCCCCCCCCCCCCCGCTCCCACCGAACGTGGCGCGTGGGCGAGGAGTGGCAGCTTCTGTATTGTTGAAGAACTTGTACAACGGCAATTGTGTGTCAATTAGTGCCCTTCCACCCCACACACCCCCTCAGTGTCACGCCGCGTGTTCTACGCCATGCCACTGATTCCGAGTTCCGAATTCCACCAGAGTGGAAGAATTCACAACCCACACTTGGGAATTCTCACAAAGGATGGCTTCCATTGGCCTTAGTTGCATCATCCACAGCTCTTAAACACGCCGTCGTGCAGAATTCTGAAATACTAAACGAAACCTAATAAATGCAATGCTTCCCTATGTTTTACCATGCATTCACTGTGCTGTGCTGTTACTATGAGCCACTGTTATAAGGGTTAGTTTACCCTGGTTTGTTTTTTAATATGCTTTACCACACCTCTCTGTGCTTTACAATGCTTCCCTATGCTTTACCAGACCTCTCTGTGCTTTACAATGCTTCCCTATGCTTTACCAGACCTCTCTGTGCTTTACAATACTTCCCTATGCTTTACCAGACCTCTCTGTGCTTTACAATGCTTCCCTATGCTTTACCAGACCTCTCTGTGCTTTACAATGCTTCCCTATGCTTTGCCAGACCTCTCTGTGCTTTACAATGCTTCCCTATGCTTTACCAGACCTCTCTGTGCTTTACAATGCTTCCCTATGCTTTACCAGACCCTCTGTGCTTTACAATGCTTCCCTATGCTTTACCATACCTCTCTGTGCTTTACAATGCTTCCCTATGCTTTACCAGACCTCTCTGTGCTTTATAATGCTTCCCTATGCATTAGCTTTCACTGTGTTTGATTACACTTTACTATGGGAAACTTGAAGAAGGCGGGTTTACAATGCTTATTATAACATTAGCTTTCACTGTGTTTGATTACACTTTACTATAACCAGAAGCCAATAAGGCGAGGAAAAATCAAATTTTAACATAGAAAAAAACATCTAAAAAGCACAGGCTGAATTGACTCATAAAGGTAGGGCTCTGGATTCTGAATCGTGGGTTTAATGCCTTGTGGGGGGACACACTGCATGTACCCTTGAGCAACCTGCTTTAATTATTCCCAGTAAAAAACCCAACTGTAATTAAATGGGTAATTAATATTTAAAAATAATCCAGATATCTTCTAAGCCCTGTGGTGAATTCGCCACTGTAGACACTGGGCCCTTGCCTGCTGAAAGTGCTCAGGAGAATATCTTAATGAACAGTTTCAGTGGCACACTGGTGACCGTGGCCAATGGGATGAAAAATCAAATCTTTACAATAGAAAAACACACATCTAAAAAGCACAGGCTGAATTGACCCCCAAAAAATATCAAATAAAGCAGATACTTTGTAGCAGACTAGGATTTTCGACCTGATAATTATTGCCCATTTTTTCCCCCCTTGCTTACCAATATTATTATTTGTTTATTTAGCAGATTAATTTATCCCAGGCTCCCTTACAGAGCCCTAGGGTGTGTGAACTATGCATCAGCTGCAGACACTTACAACCCTCACCCTGAAAGTGCTCAGGAGAATAGGTTAATGACTTGCAGGGGTGGCACACTGAGTCAGTGGCTGAGATGGATGGAACCGGGGACCTCCTGGTTACAAGGGCATTGCCTTTAACCAGGACCACACACCCCTCCCCAAGCTTGGTATCCCTGAGTAGCTAACTGTCTCCTCTTTTTAAAAATAAATTAAAAGTGAAATTTAATGAGCAAGACATCTCACACGTAGAATCTCCGGGAAAGCAGTACAGCTGTATCGTTGCTCGATACACTCGCTGCTCACTAAATATCTTGATGTTACGTGTCCAAAAACTATTTTTTTTCCAGCTGTGTTTAAAGAGATTTCATGCAGTAAAAGGTTCCCGCAAACACAGTGTACAAGGAGGTTGAACCCCACAGTGAGTCAGTGGGACCATTTCAACCGGGGACCTCCTGGTTATCTGCTGTATTATTGAATTGTGGTTTGTCTTGAGAATTATTCAAATGAATTGTAACACTTGAACCTCCTGGATAAGGGCGTCTGCTAAGAAATAAATAATAATAATAATAATAACACAGCCTCCTCAATAATGGTATCCCTGAGTACTAACTGCTTTAAAAATAAATTAAAAGAAATTTAACCTAGAATCTCCGGGAAAGCAGTACAGGCTCATTTAAATATCTTGATGTTACGTGTCCAAAAACTATTTTTTTTCCAGCTGTGTTTAAAGAGATTTCATGCAGTAAAAGGTTCCCGCAAACACAGTGTAGAGTTGAACCCTCCAATTCCTGGGACCATTTCAAGACTCAAATGAAAACCTCCGAAAGTGTGGCCCCTAATGCCACTCCGCTGTCTCATTGCGCCTTTCTGTTAAGCAGCTGACACAAGACTCTGAAACAAAGTGTGGAATGCGCTTCGCTGAGACAAAGGGAGAGTCTCCCCCCCCCTTTTGTTTCAACCAGCACAAAGCTGAACCAAGCGTTGGTAAAAACTACATAACATAAACTTTGTTGTGCTTGTACTGTGGCAAACTTTGTGACTCTGATTGTGTAGAAAAATGTAAATCTAGACTTAAAACACACCTTTCCCTGGCTTAGGTAATCCATTTATTTAATTTTTTTTTAGTATTCGAATGCATTTATAAATTGTTATGGCTTTTGTGTTGACGTTTTTAAAAATGGCTGTGTTTTTAAATGCGGTTTCTAATGTATCTTTTAGTGTAATGTTTGGGTTTTTTTAAATTCGATTAAATAAAATGTAATTTTAAGGTCATTTGAATGTAAAGCTATGCACAGCGCTTTGAGGTATTTTACAGGAAAGACACAATGTAAAAATAAAATTGATTGATTGATTGACAAGGGAAACACGTCACAGTTTCTCAGGATTGAGTCTCTATCTCTCTCTCTCTCCCTCTCCGTCTCTCTCTCTCTGTCTCTCTGTCCCTCTCTCTCCCCCTCTCTCTGTCTCCCTCTCTCTCCTTCTCTCTCTCTCTGTCTCCCTCTCTCTCTCTGTGTCTCTGTCCCTCCCTCCCTCTCTCTCTCTCTCTCTCAGCCATTTAACCAACATTCAAATCTATAAAAGAACTACAAAAAATAAATAAAGAAATGGCACAGATAATTCTCCGCTAACATTGTAGATGTATCTGGTGTCTCATAGCGCCATTCTCCACTGTGAAAACTCACCAGCCTTTCAGTACTTAACATCATTCATACTTATTAGAAATCAGTCTGTCCAATCCTGTTAATAAACCTGGAGAGGGTCAAGGCTGATTAATCCTGTAGAGCTCCCAGACGTCTCTCCAACGACACAACGAGGCACCAGCGGCCACGACACCCGCCTGGGTTACTCTGATTGTAACGTGCAGCTCACAGCAGGGATGGGAATAAGACTCCCGCTGCATAGCAGTGTGATCCACTATGAGTTTAACAAGACGCACCTGAGCTTGTCTCCTATACACAGCGGCGGCTAACCAAGCTCCCAGTAAAACCTGGAGTGGGTGAAACTCCCTGTGTAAAAAAAAGAGCTTCCTACCTCCTATTCGAAACTCTACTCAGCTTCCATGTATGCTCTCTTGTTATTCTCTCTGCGCGAAACTCCTGGGTTAACTTTATCTAGACCGTTTAGGATTTTAAAGACTTCTATCAGTCCCTTCTTTTTTTTCTAGGCTTGAAGAGATTTATTTGAACCTGTCTTTTATAAGCTTTATAAGAGGCTGTGTGTTGTCCAGTGGTTAAAGAAAAGGGCTTGTAACCAGGAGGTCCCCGGTTCAAATTCCCCCTCAGCACACTGACTCACTGTGTGACCCTGAGCAAGTCACTTAACCTCCTTGTGCTCCGTCTTTCAGGTGAGACGTAGTTGTAAGTGACTCTGCAGCTGATGCATAGTTCACACACCCTAGTCTCTGTAAGTCTCCTTGGATAAAGGCGTCTGCTAAATAAACAAATAGTAAATAAGCTCTGGGATTTGATTTCAGATGGCTCACTTGCTCCCTTTAGACAGCGCAGGACTCCAGAGTTAGCGAGTTAGCATTCCAAGGGGAACAGCAACAGATGGGAGATTGCGATTGGCTTCGTCAAGGTCACAGGGGTCAAGAACTCATGGGGAGGCAGGAGGGGCGTGTCCGATTGGGGGGGGGGGGGGGCTAGATTGTGGTGGGCCGCTGTTTTTGTGTGACAAGGGAAAAGGAGAGAGAGAGTACAAGATTTCAATAGAAAAGAAAATCCTGGAATAGAAAGGGTTAGTACTGGACATGCTTGAATTTGCTCCAAAAAGGCCGGGCAGCTGTTAAGTGAAGTGTGATAAGGGCTTCAGTGTTGGGGGAGGGAGGATGGGGAGGGGATGGGAGGGGCGGGGGTGACAGAGCGAGCCCGTCAGTCATTGTTGAAGCTGGGGGGGGGGGGGCCTCTTTTAAAGGAACACCTGCTTTGGGGATCTTGAATAGGGTTTGAGGGAGAGGAGGGGGCTGGCAGGGGAGTTAAAGAAGTCTCCAACGTTTCTCTTTTTTTTGTTGTGTGAAATCACACTGTGAAACGAGACACAAGAAGAGGGATCAGAATCGTTTTTTTGGTAACTTTTTGAAAGGGAGATTTTTTTGAAGGTTTTTTTTGTTGTTGTTGTTCAGTTTACTACAAAGCCATAAATATTTGCTTCCAAAATCACACCCATGAAAATTTGCTCCAGAAATGTTGCCGCCGTCCTGTTACAAGATACGAAGTATGTATGGTTAGTGGAATTTGATATTTGTGCCAAAAATGTTTTGTGTTTTTCTTTTTCACATTAGAAAAACACACTAATAAAAGACTTGCAAATATTTATGGTTTTTACAGTATATTGTGGTTTGTGTGTGTGTGTGTGTGTGTGTGTGTGTGTGTGTGTGTGTGTGTGTGTGTGTGTGTGTTTGTTTGCCCTATGGATCTGTTTTAACCCATGAAATACCAAATTAATTTTTGTTTGAAAAAAAAATCAGAACACGAGCTGTATTGATGTAATTTGATACATTCTAAATCAATATGCTGCCATTCTAGAAGTTTTCAATCTCGTGACAGGCACATTTACAACATATATAACATTGAATATGCTAATGACATTTCAGAGGGCTGGATCGCATCAATATCAGGGTCTAGTGCTATATCTTATAAAGACATTTCAGAGGGCTGGATCGCATCAATATCAGGGTCTAGTGCTGTATATTATAAAGACATTTCAGAGGGCTGGATCAATATCAGGGCATCAATATCAGGGTCTAGTGCTGTATATTATAAAGACATTTCAGAGGGCTGGATCGCATCAATATCAGGGGGTCATTTCAGAGTGCATCAATATCAGGGTGTATATTATAAAGACATTTCAGAGGGCTGGATCGCATCAATATCAGGGGTCTAAAGGCTGTATATTATAAAGACATTTCAGAGGGCTGGATCGCATCAATATCAGGGTCTAGTGCTGTATATTATAAAGACATTTCAGAGGGCTGGATCGACTGTATATTATAAAGACATTTCAGAGGGCTGGGATCTGTATATTATAAAGACATTTCAGAGGGCTGGATCGCATCAATATCAGGGTCTAGTGCTGTATATTATAAAGACATTTTGGATCAATATCAGGGTCTAGGCTGTATATTATAAAGACATTTCAGAGGGCTGGATCGCAT
Organism: Huso huso; assembly: GCA_036884735.1. NCBI lineage: Eukaryota > Metazoa > Chordata > Actinopteri > Acipenseriformes > Acipenseridae > Huso > Huso huso. Next base: position 33,070,759 of record CM072681.1, read on the forward strand.
CAATATCAGGGTCTAGTGCTGTATATTATAAAGACATTTCAGAGGGCTGGATCGCATCAATATCAGGGGTCTCAGAGGGCTGGATCGCATCAATATCAGGGTCTAGTGCTGTATATTATAAAGACATTTCAGAGGGCTGGATCGCATCAATATCAGGGTCTAGTGCTGTATATTATAAAGACATTTCAGAGGGCTGGATCGCATCAATATCAGGGTCTAGTGCTGTATATTATAAAGACATTTCAGAGGGCTGGGCTCTGGGGTCATTTCAGAGGGCTGGATGCAATATCAGGGTAAAGACATTTATCAATATAAAGACATTTCAGAGGGCTGGATCGCATCAATATCAGGGTCTAGCGCTGTATATTATAAAGACATTTCAGAGGGCTGGATCGTATCAATATCAGGGTCTAGTGCTGTATATTATAAAGACATTTCAGAGGGCTGGATCGCATCAATATCAGGGTCTATCGCATCAATATGTAGTGCTGTATATTATAAAGACATTTCAGAGGGCTGGATCGCATCAATATCAGGGTCTAGTGCTGTATATTATAAAGACATTTCAGAGGGCTATAAAGACATTTCAGAGGGCTGGATCACATCAATATCAGGGTCTAGCGCTGTATATTATAAAGACATTTCAGAGGGCTGGATCGCATCAATATCAGGGTCTACTATGATATATTTCAAATGTGCAGTTTGGAAAGAAGGGTCCCTTATAAAAGTTCCCAATATATAAGCTTACATTTGTATTTATAGAAAAGTGTGTTTTGTTTATAGTGAATCCAGATGGCATCCATTACAATCCCTGTATGTAAACTGTGAACGCACCCTGACCCAGAGCTTACCATACCAGCAATGTCAGCACAGCGGACCAAATATGGCATTTGTCAAGACACCTACAGAGAGACTAACTGTCCTGGTCTTGGTAATGTATCAGTATATGGCAGCGGATCCCCGGCAGTGTGGATTGGCTGTTTAAAACCATTGTGATGTCATTCTACTGCTGTTCAGAACCTTTGTGATGTCATTCTACTGCTGTTCAGAACCATTGTGATGTCATTCTACTGCTGTTCAGAACCATTGTGATGTCATTCTACTGCTGTTCAGAATCATTGTGATGTCATTCTACTGCTGTTCAGAACCATTGTGATGTCATTCTACTATTATATAACATATAGTATTAGATGTTTCCATTATGTGAATGTTGGACATTTCTCTCCTTTCCATTATTCAAGGACTACATTTTTTTAGTATAAAAAAAACTGCATTAAGACAATATTAACTATTAAATGGCATCCTATATGATGCATAATAAGATCAAATTATCATTTAATCGATATTCTGTTTTGTTAAAACGCTAAACATTTAATGAGATACAGGGAGTATTCATACCAACTGTGAAGATGAGGGAACACGAAGACACTTTTTCAGGAGCAGAGGCTTGAAAACCTGGGTCCGGGAGACCTAGTTTGAGGTTGCTGTATCAAACCCCCCCAAGTCTCCCCTGGTGGGCCGTGCAGTGGCCTGAAACCAAATTACAAGCCAGAAAACGTTTTTTCTTTTTTTCCTTCATTTTTTTTTTTTTAAACACGATTGTTCAAGGAAAGACATGAGGTCAAATATCCCACACCGTTAAAATGAAACGTGTATCTTCGGGGCAGGGGGCTGATAAAGCTGATTAGATGAGGTATGTGTTTTTCGTTGAGTGATAGCTGTCAACACACGGCTAACTTGAGAGGGAATTGAGAAGAGGAAAAAAAAATAAAAAAACACCCTTGATTTTTAATCAAGTGACTCGCGGCCTGATAAACAACAAACCGCGAGCGTTGTTGTGTGAAATGGCTGACGTTTGAATGTCTTTTAACACCTTTTGAAATAATTTCGGACCTGCAATAACAGCTTGCATAAATTTAATCCACAACACACGCAAGTGCATTTTTGTAGGTCGACTCACAAGACAAGAGCTTTGAATCAAGCGCATGGGCACACACGAAAATAATTGACATTTGTACAAGCGAAAATATAGTTTACATCGTGTCCTGTTTCTTCGAGATTTAAAAACAAATTTAAAAGTTTTTTTTTTTTTTTTTTTTAATTATTATTATTATTATTGTAGGTTAATTATTTAACTGCACTTTTCACATAATTTAAAACGTGTTTAGTTTTAGTCTGATGTCATTGTTTTATTTCTCATTAAAAGTATTTTGCACTATCTTTAAGGACATGTAAATAACATTATGTCTCGGTTGCACCAAACAAATGCTTAAGTTCAAACTTATTAAATTTTACATCTTTGTTGACTGTTTACGTTTTAAATTGTTAAGCTGCTGGCAGCCTTTTGAGTTTTGCTAACTTAAAAACCTTAAGGCTTTATTTAAAACTTGTAACGACGTCAGCGGCCTCAGTTCCCCCGAGACAATAAGCAGCCGCGGGGTAGATTTCAGCACCTGCAGTCGACTGGGACTCCACGACCCGGCCACGGTCAAAACAAACTTCTTAACACTCAATAAACAGGTTAGCGGCTCCGACAGCAGCTGGGCAGCCCAGAGAGAGTGAGAGAGAGAGAAGGGGAAAGCGAGTTATTCAGTTATGACCTGACCTTCAATGACAACCAGGCAGGGACGGCCTTCCCAACCCCCGTCCGGGGGGGGACCCCTGTGTGTGCTCGGCTTTCATTCCAGCTGAGCTCTCTCAGTTACTGAACTAGACCCTTAATTGAACTGATAAATTTGCTTAATTTGGGCCTTTTTACTTGTTTTCAGCTCTTAAACAGTTGCAGATTTCAATTTGCTATAACATTTTATACGTAGAACTCTGCCCCATATATTATTATTATTATTTATTTCTTAGCAGACGCCCTTATCCAGGGAGACTTACAATTGTTACAAGATATCACTTTATTTTTACATACAATTACCCATTTATACAGTTGGGTTTTTACTGGAGCAATCTAGGTAAAGTACCTTGCTCAAGGGTACAGCAGCAGTGTCCCCCACCTGGGATTGAACCCACGACCCTCCGGTCAAGAGTCCAGAGCCCTAACCACTACTCCACACTGCTGCCCACTATATATGAGGCATGCATTCAGCTGGCAGCCTGGTATGTGTCTGCCTGTCACAGCCCGAGGGACAGTGTGCAGACAGTCAATACAACTGCAATGTTTATTGTTTAATTAAATGGGGGGGGGGTTATATTATTTACATTCTGTTAAGAAGGAAGGGGGGGGGGGGGGGGTTTGATAATGTCTGTTATTAACATTATATTTTATTTTATGTAACATGTGTGTTGAAATGCTTTGGCAGCCCTGGATCCTTCCTGTCATGCTAATAAAGCCAGTTTGAATTTGAATAAACACTTCTCACAAACCAGAGAGAGAGAGAGAGAGAGAGAGAGAGAGAGAGAGAGAGAGAGAGAGAGAGAGAGAGAGAGAGAGAGAGAGAGAGAGAGACGAGACACAATCATATTTAAAGAAACATTTATTATCATTATTAATTATTAATATTATTATTTATTTAAAAAGGTAAATCCAATAGGGTTATTTCATCACAAATAGTAAACAAAGCATACCACCCTGAACATGTTACTGTGCACAGTACTTCACAATACTAGGTGTAACAGAATTAACACTAGGAGCCAGGGCAGATCCTGCAGCGGGTGTGACCTCAAGTCATTCTAAGTGATACAGGACGCTGGGCAGTCGGGCTGAAACAATAATTGATAACAATCCGGAGAATTATTGATCGTACTGCAGAATCGGTATCGATAATCATCTTGCCAGCGATAACCGTTTCATCCCAAGCCAAAAAAGATTTCACTTCATTTAAAAACTACAGCTATGGCCAAAAGTTTTGCAACAAAGTCGAATGAAACCTGCTGAATAATGTTACGTTAACATATTGAATCACACACCGCTTTGTAGTTTTCCCCATATATTTAACAATTGAAAAATGTGACATTTCGAAATCTAACATGAAATACTAATGTACTGCTATTATGGATTCCGGTATAGACTTTTTTTTTGCAATAATTTTGCAGTTTCTTTGATTACTCGTAGACATCTCATCCTAAAACATCGTGACAGAACGCTTTTCCCATTCAATTCCTGAAACAGGGAAGCGTTTATATTGCCCATGTTAAGCATATAGAGTACATCATTTTTTTTTCATAGTTTATCATTTGCAAACTGTATAATTCTGCAGCACGTTGTACAAAGGTGTGTTTTTTTAATTAAAAAAAAACGGACAGGAGTTTAGTTATGAAAAAGACTCAACATTCAGTATCACTTGGAAGAATCTGCAGCCCAGCACAAAATTCTAGAAGAGTGGTGGTTTGAAATATAAATTCTCAGGTTTGTCTCCAACATTTTATCCAGTGCTATATATTTTTTTTAACTTTTTTTATTATTATTATTATTATTTTGCATAATTTAAAATCTACAACATTTTTTTTTCAAAGTATTTTACAAAACAAAACCTCTCTTTTTTCATCTCCAGGAAATAGCTATAAAAAAAAAACAAACGCAAATACAAGATCTGTACATGAACTTTAAAATTATATTTTCTTTCTTAAAAACAGTAAAAGCAAATACATCGTTTTTTTGATGTCTTTGTTACAGAACACAGGAAATGTACCCCCTCCCCCCCCAAAATCCAGCTCATTTTAAATTTGTATTTATTATTATTATTTATTTCTTAGCAGACGCCCTTATCCAGGGCGACTTACAATTGTTACATTATTTTTTCATACAATTCCCCATTTATACAGTTGGGTTTTTACTGGAGCAATCTAGGTAAAGTACCTTGCTCAAGGGTACAGCAGCAGTGTCTCCCACCTGGGATTGAACCCACGACCCTCCGGTCAAGAGTCCAGAGCCCTAACCACTACTCCACACTGCTGCCATATAGTGGTTCCGGCACACTGAGCATGTGCAGTGGGCGGCCTTTGTTTTTTTCGGTTGCCATGTGAACAACCAATCACAACCCACTTTATGGGATTACCTTTTCCAGTAGCGGTGTGGCAGGATAATGTCAAATTTAGTTTATTTGTGAACAAAACAGGTTTTAAAAAAATCAAATTAAGAAAAAAATGTGTGCACAGCTTTGAGATGTAAACATCTGGCTTGCTTTTTTTTAAAAAAAACAAATTTGGCATTTTCAAATCCTCTACTTAATCGTAAATTGCAGCCAATTTCCTGCTGGGAGTTCATGAAGTATTTTTACTATGGGAGAACTCACCCTAACCCTAGCCAGTCCTGTACCACATCATAATGTATGGACCCTCATGATGAATCCGCTTGTCATCTTAATAGCTTTTCAAATCATTCAAATGAGAATTGAAGCTTCAGACTCTTTGATTGTTGAAATTATCATTATTATTGGAAGAAAAGAAAGGATGAAAGAATGAAAGAATAGTATTTCTCTCATCTGTTCACTGAGGTGTGTGCGTGTGTGTGTGTGCGTAGCAAAGTTGAAAATAGATGCTGACTGTCGCCATGGCAACCCAAGTGCGTCCAGCCATCAGGGAGTGAGTCAGTGAGACCCTCGTTTGTGTGTGTGTGGGGGGGGGGTTATCACAATCACAACAACGCAGCTGGGATGCTGAGGTCATAGTTACCGTTGCCAGGCAACAGTCATCACTGCTGATAAGGGAGTGCAGGGAAGTGAGAGATAGAGGTGAGAGAGAGGAGAAAGAGGGAGAGGTGAGAGGAGAGGAGAGAAAGAGAGGGAGAGGTGAGAGAGGAGAGGGAGGAGATAGATAGAGAGGGAGGAGAGAGGAGAGATAGAGGAGAGAGAGGAGAGAGGAGGGAGAGGAGAGAAAGAGGAGAGAAAGAGGGAGATGAGAGAAAGAGGGAGAGGTGAGAGGAGAGGAGAGAGGAGAGGGAGGAGAGAGATATAGATAGAGAGGAGAGGGAGGTGAGATAGAGAGAGGAGAGAGATGTGAGAGAGGAGAGAGAAAGAGGTGTGAGAGAGAGGACAGAAAGAGGTGTGAGAGAGAGGACAGAAAGAGTTGTGAGAGAGAGGAGAGAGAGAGGGGTGGTGTTGATGTTTTGAATAAAAAAAAAAAAAAAGAAGGTGTTACTGCCTAAGCAATCCGAGTCTGAGCCAATGTACAAACACCAGCCTCTTGTCTCAGTAAACAGCATTGGCACATCACACACACATGCCCACTTCCGCCAGAGCTCTGTTACCCACAGCGCTGGCACTGCCCAGGAATCCGACACCATTTCATTTCCCGTCGACCCACAAACTGCCTTCAAAACACACCCTCCCCTCAGCAAGGGAACACATTACAGTGCGGACCGACCAGAAACAATGGGGGAGATCCGGGGGGAGAGACCACATTTATATCCATATTAATAATGCATCCGCTCCAGTGTCTGACGTCATCACAAGGTTTGTGTTTGAAGCAGTTAAAGTACCAAAAAACACCTGAAAAAAACGTCCAGTGGCTGCTCACGTGAACTCCAGGTGGCGCCACCTGGGACTTCTGGACTTGAATCGTTGCCGTTAGACCTCCGATGCACCAGGGGGCGCTGTTTTGGGGGGGAGTGTAGACTTCCAAAGGTCTTGTTGTGCAGTAAACCCGGCTTATCGCTCGTACAAGGGCTGTGTTATTGACCTGTACAGTTCTGAATCTAAGTTTCCACTCCGATAAACCCGGATTTGGTAACCTCTCTTGCGTGCAGCCAGCCTAGTTTGGAGAGTTGACAATAAAATACAGTTGCCACCCCTTTTTTTTTTTGCATATTCTTTTTTTGCAGTTTATTTGGAGGGGAGGGGGGGGTACTGTATTAGAATCATTTCGCTATACAGAATTCCATAAACGGGGGAGAGGGGATGATCCTCACGTTCTACAAAATAGAACTATTAGAATTCACCTTTTCCAGCTATACAAAATTCAGGGATGAAACGGAAAGAGGAGAGATTGCTTTAAGGATGATCCTGCAGTTTTCTGTTCAGTTTCGTCGATTGGTGGTATATGATTACAAAACCCAAGATGAAAACCCAAGATGATTCTGATTCGGCGTTCCTCATTCGAAAACAAAATCCTTTTTCGCAGTCATTTTTCGTTTCTCTGCAGAAGTTCCTCTTTAAAGGAAAAAGGCAGCATAACCGACAACTTCAAAACAATGAAGAGAAACCACGAAATTCTAAGACAAAAACAGACGCTTAAGTTCCCCGTCATACAGAAAACAACGTAAAAATAGCGGCAATAAAAAACGCCACCGTATCAGCGTTAAAAAAACAAAAAAAACAAAAGAACAATAGCCATATAAATCCCACAGTGTCAAACTGTCTTCAGACTTTATAATAAATATTAGCTGGGCTTTGAGGAGGCATTTCCTGGACGATATAAACAGGGTGGCCATAATCGCCGCTCACTTTCTCGTAGTGGGGACAGAACGCACTGTCGGAAGTCCGTAGCGGGATTATGATGTCGCTGGGTTCCGAACCGTTGTTGTTCCCGCCCCTTTTGGGGCTGGTGAGAGTGGAGAGAGAGAGGGGCGGGTGGTGGCTGTCCGAGTGCTTCGATTGGCGTCTCCGGTAGCAAACCACGGCGATGATGATGGCGATGATGAGCAGGAAGGCGGAGCCTCCGGCCGCGCCGGCGATGATGGGAATGTTGGAAGGGGGGAAGGGCCCGTTTTCCCCGCCTCCCTGCTTCGTTGAGTTCCCTGAAGGACCTGTGAGGAAACAGGAGATGTTTGGGGTCAGTTTTGCTACGTGGTTTTTATTTAAACACAATTTCTCATGCAGTTTTTGAACAGAGATTTTAATCTTGCCTTTTTATTCTGTTTCATCATTACACTTGTAACCAGTTTATCAAAGTGACAAAACAATGAATGAATCTGCTGTACTGCAGCTCTGGCCAAAAGTTTTGCATCACCTAGAATTTTAGGATTGAGACATCACTAAAAAAAATATATATATGAACATAACTTATATCTTATTTAACATCATGCAATCAAATAAACTATAAAACGATATTGCAAAAAAGTTTGCCGGAAGCCATATTAGCAGTACAGTAGTATTTCATGTTAGATTTTGAAATGTCACATTTTTCAACTTTTTGTTAAGTATATGGGAAAAATACAAAGAAGGGGGCAGGTCCTAATAAAGTGGCCGAGGTTGGGGTTGGAGTTAGGGTTAGGGTTGGTTGGGGTTGGGATTAGGGTTAGGGTTAGGATTAGGGTTAAGGTTGGGTTTGGGGTTAGGATTAGGGTTAGGGTTGGGATTAGGGTTAGGGTTGGTTGGAGGTTAGGGTTGGTTTGGGGTTGGGATTAGGGTTAGGGTTGGGGTTAGCATTAGGGTTAGGTTTAGGGTTGGGATTAGGGTTAGGGTTGGGATTGGGATTAGGGATGGGGGGATTAGGGTTGGGGTTGGGATTAGGGTTAGGATTAGGTTAGGGTTGGGATTAGGGTTGTGGTTAGGGTTAGGGTTGGTTGGAGGTTAGGGTTAGGGTTGGTTGGGGTTGGGATTAGGGTTAGGGTTGGTTGGAGGTTAGGGTTGGGGTTGGGATTAGGGTTAGGGTTGGGGTTAGCATTAGGGTTAGGATTAGGTTTAGGGTTGGGATTAGGGTTAGGGTTGGGGTTAGGGTTAGGGTTGGGATTGGGATTAGGGTTGGTTGGAGGTTAGGATTAGGGTGAGGGAAAGGGTGATTTATGTTTTATATGACAGATTCAGATCACCTGCAGTAACTCTTTGTAGGTCACAGCCAGACATTCCATAGAGATGAGCAGGCATCATAAATGAACCTATCTGTGTCTGTGGACCCGCCTCTGCAGGGAAATCAGCAGCTGATGCCTTTCCTCCTGCAGATTTGCATGAACATGTCTGACTATCATCCAGCAGCACTCCAAGGACAACAGCCCGCTTCGAAACATGAAGCTTCGATTCAAGACACGACCCGGACGATATATTAGAAACGACCCGCCAAAGCACTGTCAGCAACCGGGGATTTCGCTCCCCCCCGCATAACCACACACACAGCGGGGGGTAAAGAAAAAAAAACCTTTAGCAAAATAGCAATTTCGAAACAAGGTTGGCAGACAGCGAGGATTGTAAGGCGAGGTTATGTCTCTGTGGGGGTCTGTGCTCAGCTTTGTGTAGTTTTAATAATGCTCAATTAGTGGCGGCTCTGCCCCACACACAAACCAGATTGCCTGCGGCGCAAAACATTGCAACTGTGCTCGGGGAGGACCGACCTAAACGCATTACTGAGCTTTTCCACAGCGCAGCGCTGGCAGGCAGACTGACAGATCTTTCATAATGTTAAACTGATGGTTCGGCTGCGGGGAGGAAGCGCAGGAGAGCACGCCAGCCATCTGTAGCACCAATCAACCAGAGTACCTTCAAATGTCAAGCCCCCCCTCCTTATTTGACGGTGTTTGCATCCTTCCGAAGTGCAGCACTGAGAGAAAGCTGCCGTTTCTGTTCTGTGTAATTCATCAATGCACCAACAGAGGAGACTTCAACAGCAAAGGCAAATTCAAAACCTCTTTTTTTTCAATACGACCCGGTAGTTTGCTAACCCAGTTACAGAGTCCCTCCGGAGTTAAGCCTTCTGTACATCAGAGCGAAAGAAAACGGGCCTGGATGACAGACCAGTTTGGTTATATTTAGAGACGTGTTTTTATTTTATTTTTTTATTGCTCAATTATTATTATTATTATTATTATTATTATTATTATTATTATTATTATTATTATTAATTTTTTCTTAGCAGACACCCTTATCCAGGGCGACTTACAATTGTTACAAGATATCACATTATTTTTACATACAATTACCCATTTATACAGTTGGGTTTTTACTGGAGCAATCTAGGTAAAGTACCTTGCTCAAGGCTACAGCAGCAGTGTCCCTCACCTGGGATTGAACCCACGACCCTCCGGTCAAGAGTCCAGAGCCCTAACCACTACTCCACACCGCTGCATATCTCTCCATAGCAAGTTTCATTAGATATGGGTAAAAATATGTAAGTGGGACCTACAGACAGAGACAGACAGTGTGCAATGGAGTAGCCCTAGATTCTGATAAAGGAAGGAAAGAATGAAAAAAAGGAAGGGATGAAATAAAAGAAGGAAGGAATAAAGGTGGTAAAGGAAGGACGGAAAAAATAACAAAAGGCAAAAACGAAGGAGTAAGAAATCATGAAAAAGGTAAAGAAAGGAAAGGGAGGATAAAAGAAAACGAAAAAAGAAAGAATAAAAAAGGTAAAGGATAGAAAAAAGAAAACAAAATAATGAAAAAAGGTAAAGAAAGAAAAAAGGAAGGGTAGAAAGAAAGACAGAAAGAAAGAAAGAAACTAAGTCATTAATGAAGGCGGCTGGGCAGCGGTTTGATAGTGTGTTGGTTTCTTCAGTAATGGCTCTAATAGCCCGGCTGGGGTTTGTGGTTAGAGCACAGCCGGCTCGGCAGCTCCCCCCGCCCAGCCCGGCCACTCGGGACACTCCCCTTGGCAAGCAGCCTGGGGCTCAGCACTGACTTCTAATAATATCAGGAAAAAAAAAATACCCATTCTTACTGTCTCTCCCAGGACTCGGAGAGGACCACAGAGAGGAAACATATACGACTGCATTGTCACTTTCTCTCCTCTCTCTGCCTTATTCCTCTCCCCCTCCCTCTCTCTCTCTCCTTTCTCCTCCCCCTCTCTCCTGACCTCTCCTTCAATGCCACCGTTGCCAGATTTTCAAAAGCTGTTATTTATTTATTTCATTTAAAACAGCTTTGTATTACACAGTTATGTATTTCAGAATGTGTTTGTGTTGTAAGATTGCATGTACAGCTCTGGGTAAAAGTTTAGCATCACCTAGAATTTTAGGATTGAGACACAATTAAAAAAAAAAAAAAAAAAAAAAAAAAACTATATGAAAATAATTTAGATATTTTATTTAACATTGTGTTGTAATCAAAGAAACTACAAAATAATATTGCAAAAAAGTCTACCGGAAGCCATAATAGCAGTACAGTAGTATTTCATGTTAGATTTCGAAATGTCACATTTTTCCATTTTAGCTTATGGGAAAACTACAGAGCGGTGTGTGATTCAATATGTTAAACATTATCCAGCAGGTTTCATTCGACTCTATGACGCAGAATCAGTTCATTCTATAGGGGGGGGGATGCTACACTTCTGGCCAGAGCTGTATGTTATGAAAAATGTAAGACAAATAGACGCTGTAAAACACCAGAGTGACATTTCCATGTACTTTGAAGAAGGAAAGAACTGAATCAAACTGTAACACACGGACACTGTATATTACACACTGTACATGCCAACACACATGAAGGACACACACGATGGGAATCGGTTCTATAATTTTTTTGGACAACACTTAAATGGTGGAGGGAGCAGCAGTGTGGAGTAGTGGTTAGGGCTCTGGACTCTTGACCGGAGGGTCGTGGGTTCAATCCCAGGTGGGGGGACACTGCTGCTGTACCCTTGAGCAAGGTACTTTACCTAGATTGCTCCAGTAAAAACCCAACTGTATAAATGGGGAACTGTATGTAAAAATAATGTGACATCTTGTAACAATTGTAAGTCGCCCTGGATGAGGGCGTCTGCTAAGAAATAAATAATAATAATAATTAAATGAGAGGGGGGGGAAAAGGATGGAGGGAGGGAGGGGGGGTGCTCGTACCTGAGGCCTTGTCTTTGCCCGGGACCCGGTTAGGGTCTGGCGCCGGAGGCTGTCCTGGCAAGAGATCTGGGCTCGGCTTCTGGGGGTCGGGGCCCATACCGTTGGGATCTGGGGAACAAAGAAAGGGGATCCGAGAGTCAAACCCCGCTGCCACAGAGCTGTCCACCATTACAGTCAGTTGTCTTGATTTTCAAAAACAGAACTGCCGTGCACTGAGAAACGCTAAAAGAAATATCATTGAATTTCTAGTTGCGTTCGAAGACTGCTAGACTTCTGAATGTATTACGCTGAAGACTTCTAGTGGAAACGTTTGTCACTGAATTGAACACATTATGTCAATTTGTCAATTATACTATATTTGCCCCTATGTATATAATATATGACTCCTGTTGCATAGCGGTTTCACCCATTCCAGGTTTTACTACAAGCTTGATTCACCACAGTGTGTGTAGGTAACAAGCTCAGGTGTGTCTGATTAAACCAGAAAAACTATGCAATGGGAACGAGACTCCTATCCCCATCCCTGTATGTAGTTCTAGGACACAGAAACAGGAGACTGTCTGATTGGAACACAGCGTGGTGTGTAAAAATAACCGTGACTTCTTGAGCTCTGAAACTAGCACAACGCCCGCCCGACTCCCAACAGAGAAGAACAATTCGGAACAGCATCTGCAGGTCACCTTGGAAAGTCTGACGGGAAAGAAATCAGCTGCTCCAGCGCCCCCTCCCCACTCCCCCCTCCCAATAAACCTGTGATCATTCCTCTATATTCAGAATCAGCTGTGACTGCTTTTCTGTTATATGGAGTTCACCCCCATTCCTCCCATGTTGAGTCTCAGGTTCACACTTTACATGAAGTGTCTCTAATTACTGTGTATTTACCTGGTAGCTACTTAGTAAATACACGAGTACTTACGCATAGTTACAATGTTATTGAGCATAGTTACAATGTTATTGAGCATAATTACAATGTTATTGAGCATAATTACAATGTTACTGAGCATAGTTACAATGTGCTTTTACCTGACTTTGAGCTTGTCTGAAAAACCCTAAGTGCCAGGACTGAAGTTTCAATAACACTGATGAAGGCACTAGAGCCCAAACGCTGGTCTGCTTGACTCAGTTTAGTTTCAATAACACTGATGAAGGCACTAGAGCCCAAACGCTGGTCTGCTTGACTCAGTTTAGTTTCAATAACACTGATGAAGGCACTAGAGCCCAAACGCTGGTCTGCTTGACTCAGTTTAGTTTCAGTAACACTGATGAAGGCACTGGAGCCCAAACGCTGGTCTGCTTGACTCAGTTTAGTTTCAATAACACTGATGAAGGCACTAGAGCCCAAACGCTGGTCTGCTTGACTCAGTCTCTTCTAGTTTCAATAACACTGATGAAGGCACTAGAGCCCAAACGCTGGTCTGCTTGACTCAGTCTCTTCTAGTTTCAATAACACTGAGATGTAAAACGTAAAAGCTGCATCTCCCTGAAAATGAGCTGCAGTCGATGAATCGTATTGATCGATGGCTGATCGGGAGGTGCTTCTGATCAGGTGCGGAACCATAAGATAGCAAGGGGTGGAATCTTACATACAACTTTACTCTGGTAGCGCATAATAATGTGAAGAATCAGCCTCCACTGCTAGTAATACCATTGCAAGTACCCACTGCTAATAGGATCTCTATGGGAATTGCATTGGCATTGCTGGCAGGGCTGTGGGTTGCTGATGTTTTTTTTTCAAGAGTGATGCACTGGGATGCTAATGCATCAGGATTGTGCTTCTGTCTGTACAGGATGATTCTGCATTGACATTCATTCACTGAGTATTCCCCCAAGCCCCCTTCGACGTTCTTAAATAAGACTGTTGCTAGCTAATTAGCAGTTACACAGGGCGCTGATTAGTGACAGGTGCAGCTTTTCGTCCACAGGCTGAGACAGCTCCAAAAATAGACCCGTACAGGAAGGAGAGAGACGTAGACCTTTTTTTAAACTTTTCAGCACACTGTGTCCCCCGCACAGGAATAGAAGAAAGGGCTGCACAGTGTATCGAATGATTTCCTTGCTTCTTGAAACAGAATTTTTTTTTTTTTGTCTAAAATCACCTTTATTTTTCTCAACTGCCCCCCTAATTCTCCATTCTCACTATAAATCTGCCAATGCAGGAGGGAGCTGTGTTTAATATAGTGGTCGCCGTCTGCCCTGATCACAGCCCTGACGAGATTACATTTTTCAGTAATTTGTAATTGTAATCGGATTACATTTTTCAGTAACTTGTAATAGTTCCATTTCTTTTTTCAATTACGGATCTAGGAACAGGTATGGCACAGACAGACACTGTCACAGCCCTGACATGACTCCACAAGGTGTTGGAAGGCGGTAATCCATTGTCATTAACATTTCCTAATTGCATTCTGTTAACTGTTTACCAGATTTCATTCCACACATTTCAGCACATGCTTCCTCTCTTAAAACTAAGGTTCAAATCCCACCTCTGCCACTGACTGACTTCACTGTGCCCTGCGGATGAGGTGTTAAATCCCTATTGAGTAACTTGTAATATAATCACAGTTCACCTCCTTGTGCTTTTTCAATGATGGTAGGAACCTGCTATATACTGTCAAAGATTGATGAGATGTTAAATCAACGTCCTATTGTCCTATTGGAAGTGACTCTGCATATAATGCACAGTTCACAGACTGCCTCTGTAAAGCGCTTTGTGATGGTGGTCCACTATGAAAGGCGCTATATAAAAATAAAGATTGATTGATTGATTGATGAAAGTTAGTATGAGTTTTATTTGTGATGTTAAATCAACGTCCTATTGTCAGTGACTCTGCATATAATGCACAGTTCACAGCCTGCCTCTGTAAAGCGCTTTGTGATGGTGGTCCACTATGAAAGGCGCTATATAAAAATAGATATTATTATTATTTAAAAGTAGTAAATGTTGAACACGTTACTATTTATATCTCAGCCTAATTTCGTGTGCCATTTAAACCCGGGGTACTCGTACCCGCGGTTGAACACCTCTGTTCTAGGGGGAGGTTTTGCAGGGAGTGGGAAAAAATAAAAATAAATCTCACTTACTCTGTCCGACTTTCAGGACCACCTTCATGCCCTTGTTTAGACACGCCCCTCCTTTCATGCTCTCCAATCCCTGGCGAGAACCATCCGAGGTGGCTGAGGAGAGACCAAGCAAAAGAGGCGGGGTTAATGCTGCTCGGAACCTCCTGGAACGAACATTCTGTCGCGACACAATCATGACATCGTCCACAGAATTCCTGAACAACGCTGCGTTCGCGTTTCTTTCAAACGCAGTCGAAGAAGGGCTTTCATTTGATGTTTTGTTTTTTTCCCCTCAGATCGAGGGTGGGAAATCTGGGCTGTGTTAAATTTCAAAGGAATTTTAAATTATTATCAAAAGGTATAGGAACAGAAAGAAATGACATTCCACAGAAACACCTGGATCCTGCAGGAAGCGAAGCAGCCTGGAGAATGTAAACACACACACCCTCAAGAACGCTATCTGATCAACTCGGAAACCCCACACCAGAGACGAGGCTTCATGAAGGCAGCGAGGGGGCACTGGGAGATTGTCAGGATGCCATATCATAAATCTGACACAGTCCAGACACGCACACAACATACTTCCAAAGTTATTCACAAACTTGGATTTCATTCCATATCACCCCATTCACACCTAGGTTGCGCAATATACTTGGTTATAGGGGGCGATTCATAATTCGCGCAACATTGTCGGAGGATCCTGCACGTGGAGGAAACGTGGCCACGGCAGAGATGTTCTGTCACAAAGTTTGACCACCAGAGGGTCTATTTGGCCACCAATAACGTCAACGTTTAAGTAGAACGGAAAAGAACGCAAAACAATGATGTTGCAGACACAAACACACACAGACACAAACACACACCCCCAGACACAAATACACACACACCAGACACACAAACACACACACACACCCCCAGACACAAACACAGACACAAACACAACCCCCCCAGACACAAACACACAAAAACACACACACCCAGACACACACACACACAGACACCCCCCAGACACACACACAACCCCCCCAGACACAAACACACACACACCCAGACACACATACCCAGACACACACACACCCCCCAGACACACACACAACCCCCCCAGACACAAACACACACAAACACCCAGACACACACACAAACCCCCCCCAGACACACACACAAACCCCCCCCAGACACAAACACACACACATACCCAGACACACACACAAACAAACAAACAAACACACACACACACACCAGACACACACACACATACCCAGACACACACCCCCAGACACAAACCCCTCCCAGACAGAAACACCAGACAGACACTCACACACACACCCAGACACAAACACATCCCCCCCCAGACACACACACACACTCACACGGATGTTTATGTGTTACACCCTTGCAGCAACTTCAAAATCCTCAGATGCATCTCAACACACTGAACCTGCACTCATAAATCTTTCAGTGGTGTTTTAATGTTTCCAAACCAGAAGGGCAGGTATCGATGGCGATCCTCCAGCCACACAGCCCAGCTTTATTTCAGATACACCCCCCTCCCCTCCCCTCCTCCCTCCTCCATGTGAAATCTCTCCTGGGCTTATTCTCCTTCAGGCTACTGTCTGCTGACAAGAAAAACGAGACCGAGGAGAAAAAAATAAAACACCTCTCATCTCCATGGAATTATTTTCTAATTTCTTTATTTTTTTTAAATCTAAAATCTTGCGGTTGGACTCTCGGACCGGGTTTCTTTGAAGCGTGTCGTTGTTTTAATTGCTTTTTGTTGCTAAACTATTTTAAGGTGTCTGTAATCGTCCCGTGTGGTTCTGCGTTCTCTGGCCCCAGCACTGATTCATCACTCGGTGGTTTTTTATGTATCATTTCAGATTGTCTGGTTCTATGTTCAGTCGAGTAGTCCTGATGTGTTTTTTTTCTTTACCTGGCTTTCACCTCGCTTTGAATCCTGAATGCCGGGTCGGAAAAGTTTTCTTCATTCGAATCGTCTGCACCCAACTACTCTAAATGCATCCAGGCAGACAGCCAGGGAGCTCTTCAACCGTGAAGAAACTCATCTTTGAAGATATGAACACGTGTGGTCACTAGTTAATGATACTATAGCTGCCGAGTAACTAGAATAGCGGTGAAAGAA
Source organism: Huso huso (assembly GCA_036884735.1). Classification (NCBI taxonomy): domain Eukaryota; kingdom Metazoa; phylum Chordata; class Actinopteri; order Acipenseriformes; family Acipenseridae; genus Huso; species Huso huso. Next base: position 33,087,609 of record CM072681.1, read on the forward strand.
AGAAAGAAAAAAAGAGAAAGAAAGAAAGAAAGAAAGAAAAGAAAGAAGAAAGAAAGAAAGAAAAGAAAGAAAAGAAAAGAAAGAAAGAAAAAACTAAAGAAAGAAACTAAAAAAGAAAGAAAGAAGAAGAAAACTAAAAACTAAAGAAAAAAGGAAGGAAAAAACTAAAGAAAGAAAGAAAGAAAGAAAGAAAGAAAGAAAGAAAGAAAGAAGAAAGAGAAAGAAACTAAAGAAAGAAAGAAAGAAAGAAAGAAAGAAAGAAAAACTAAAGAAAAAAGGAAGGAAAAAACTAAAGAAAGAAAGAAAGAAAGAAAGAAAGAAAGAGAGAAAAACTAAAGAAAAAGAGAAAAAGAAAGAAACTAAAGAAAGAAAGGAAAAAAAAGAAAGAAAGGAAAGAAAAACTAAAGAAAAAAAAAAGGGAAAGAAAAACTAAAGAAAAGAAACTAAAGAAAGAAAGAAAGGAAAAAAAGAAAGAAAGAAAGAAAGAAAGAAAGAAAGAAAGAAAGAAAAACTAAAGAAAAAAAAAAAGAAAGAAAAAAAAAAAAAAAAAAAAAAAAAAAAAAAAAAAAAAAAAAAAGAAAGAAAGAAAGAAAAAAAAAAGAAAAAAAAAAAAAAGAAAGAAAGAAAAACTAAAGAAAGAAAGAAAGAAAGAAAGAAAGAAACTAAAGAAAAAAGAAAGGAAGGAAAAAACTAAAGAAAGAAAGAAAGAAAAAGAAAGAAAGAAAGGAATGAAAACTAAAGACAAAGAAAGAAACTGATAAAATACAAACAATGAAGAAAGAAAGTGAAAAGTACAGCTACTTCCATTTCTGTTCATCTTAAAAGAATTTAACCTGCCTGCATGAAAACCTGGGGGGAGAATTTCAATTTCCACTCAGTAAAGTGATATAGAAAGAAAAGAAAGAAAGCTTTAAAGGCATCTAAAAAGCATTTTACCATTGATGGCTGTGTGTTCCTTTTCTATCCAAGTCAATCACTAATTTGCCTATTTGGACAATTTCCCAGGAAAGTTCCAATTTAAAGAAAGAAAGAAAGTTCTGATAAAAAACTAGTTGAAAAACTGGGAAACCAATTTTAAAATTCCCTTTTCTCCTCGCTCCCGTTTCTTCACCGAAAGAAAGAAAGAAAGAGAAAGAAAAGAAAAAGAAAAGAAAAGAAAGGAAACAAAAAAAAAAAAAAAGAAAAAAAAGAAAGAAGGAAAGAAAGAAACTAAAGCCTCAAAAAAAAGAAAGAAAAAAAAAGAAAGAAAAACTAAAGACAGAAAGAAAGAAAGAAAAAAACTAAAGAAAAAAGAAAAAAAAGAAAGAAAAAAAAAAGAAAGAAAAACTAAAGAAAAAAGAAAGAAAAAGAAAAGAAAAAACTAAAGAAAGAAAGAAAGGAAGAAAAAACTAAAGAAAGAAAGAAACAAAAAAAGAAAGAAAGAAAGAAAGAAAAACTAAAGAAAGAAAGAAGGAAAGAAAAAGAAAGAAAAACTAAAGAAAGAAAGAAAGGAAGGAAAACTAAAGACAAAGAAAAGAAGGAATTATTTATTTATTTTTTTGCTTGGATTGTTTTTTCAATCTGGGATGTACAAATACAAACAATGACACGGTTGCTTCTTGTTAAGCCACTTCCTCTGCTGTAGGTCACGCGATCAGACAGTGAAATTGTGACGTACAGCTACTTCCATTTCTGTTCATCTTATTACACACTCTACAGTGCTGAATTTACACATACCTGCCTGCATGAAAACCTGGGGTGGAGAATTTCAATTTCCAATCAGTAATCAGCGATGTCGAAACAGGCTCTCATGATGGGTGAAAATGTCAGACCGCTTTGTGCTTTAATCAGGCATCTAAAAAGTCTCCTGCGTTTTACCATTGATGGCTGTGTGTTCCTTTTCTATCCAAGTCAATCACTAATTTGCCTATTTTGACAATTTCCCAGGAATTTCAGTTCCAGTGATTTGATTTTAAACGCGCAGCAAATCTAAACTCCAAAAGCAATGGGGTGTTCTGATAAACACGCACACTGCTGGACCTACATTAGTTGAAACAGGAAAAGATGAACTAATTAGGGACTGGGGAAACCAATTTTAAACTCTGTATTCCCTTTTTCTCCTCGCTCCCGTTTCTTCACCGTCCTACAAAGTTGAGAACGGCTGTAACTAACAAGTGTAGAATTGTGTAAAAAAAAAACAGGGTCCGCACAGATGGAATATTATTATTATTATTATTATTTGTTTATTTAGCAGACGCCTTTATCCAAGGCGACTTACAGAGACTAGGGTGTGTGAACTATGCATCAGCTGCAGAGTCACTTAAAACTACATCTCACCCGAAAGACGGAGCACAAGGAGGTGAAGTGACTTGTTCAGGGTCACACACAATGAGTCAGTGGCTGAGGTGGGATTTGAACCGGGGACCTCCTGGTTACAAGCCCTTTTCTTTAACCACTGGACCACACAGCCTCAAAATCGGGTCCAAAATTGAATGTGCTTTTTTTTTTTGCCAGAGGCTTGAGAAAGTTGAATACAAAAGTGCAACACAGGCACAAACTACATATTATGCGGCTGCAGTGAAAAAAAAAGTCTTTGGCTGCATTTTCCAAGAGTTTAACCTTCTGTGCAAGATTGCAAGAAAGAAATACGAGGAAAGAGAGACGAGCACAAAGAGCAAACTATCTAGAACGACACTGGTATGCACCCGGCCTCCATCCTGTTACACTCTCACTGTCTGCAGTACCAAGGCGCTGATGTGTGACTCTCCATCTCGCTCCCTTTGAGCTGCTGTCGCTGCTGGCCACAAAAACACAGACAAGAAGCGAGATCCCATTAGCGGGATGAGTGGAGGGCTGGTACAGGACTGGCGAGGGGACGCTCTGACATTGCCAGCCCTTACATTTCAATCAGCGCAGGCTGGCAGTGACTCTGGGGCACAGAGCCAGTGCACACCAGTCAAGAGGCTGCCAGGATTGAGGGGAGTGTATGGAAGTTAGCTAAGGGCACTTTGTTTTATACACACACACACACACTCTCACACACACATTCTGACACACACACGCACGCAAACACACACACACACTCACATACAGACACACACACACACACACTCTCTCTCTCTCTCACACACACACAGTCAGACTCTCTCTCTCTGTCTCTCTCTTTCTCCCTCCCTCCCTCCCTCTCTCTCTCTGTCTGTCTCTCTCTGGTTTGAAATGATGTATAACTGCAGTGTACGAAAATGATTTTTATTTTTTATTTTTGTTTTGGATGAAGACACAAAAGACTGAAATGATTTCTGAATTGCACAGTCCCCACTGGCATCGACCACCCAGGTCTGAGACACATCCTGCTGTTGTTTCAAACTCCGAGCGAGCGGAGAGGTTTACAGAGGAGGCTCGGTCCGTGCTCACGCGGTGTGCCACTCACCCCCGCCAATTTACATATCAACACATATTATTATCAATTAGCTTTTGGCTGTATTTTCCTATTTTTATTTTTTTCTTCCTCTGTTAAGCACTTTGTGATTCTTGCAATGGAAGGTGCTATATAAATAAAATTCATTATTATTATTATTATTATTATTATTATTATTATTACTTTTTTTGCAATCAATCATCAATTACATATATTTTTAAATGTTTTAATAAAAATAATTCAGAAGTACATACAAATCTCTCTCTCTCTTTTTTGAAATCTATCGAATGAATCTTTTCGTATAATCAGATCTCTTTCCTCTGCGATTACTTTCGAAACGCAGAACGTGCATCTCCCTAATGAAGCCTGCCTCTCCCTCCCTCCCTCCCTCCCTCCCTCCCTCTCCACAGTAAGAGTCTGCACTGGCACGAAGCGATTGCGTGTGTGACCTCCACGGCTGACCTACATAGCGCAAAAAAAAATTTATCTTCCGGACCGTCTACCGAAATCGCCAACGCGAAGAGACAGGAGATGAAGGGGGGGCTACATCTTCCTATTAGATCAGCCACGAAGTCAAATCAAAGCCTGAAGAAATAGGTCATGGGTTTGGACAAAACGCACCCCCCCGCCCCTTTTCGTGCGCGCGTTCTTTCCCGGCGGTTTCGGACTCTTTTTTTTTCAGAAGGATTTCCGATTTCCATTTTTGTTTTTCGTTTTATAATTACGACTCTAGTGTTTGCTTTGAAAACTGCGTGAGAGCTGGCCCCGATAGTGAGAGAGAGAGAGAGAGAGAGAGAGAGAGAGAGAGAGAGAGAGAGAGAGAGAGAGAGAGAGAGAGAGAGAGAGAGAGAGAGAGAGAAATTCTAGGTGATGCAAAACTTTTGGCCAGAGCTGAATATGATGAATTTTTTTTCTTTTTTGTAATGTTTGAGCAGCACAGCCCTGAACCCCCCCCCCCCTTCCTTCCCACAGCCCCCCTCCCCCTCCCCTTCTTCCCCCCCCCTCCCCTTCTTCCCTCCCCCTCCCCCTCCTTCCCTCCCTCCCCCTCCCCCCCCTTCTCCCCCCCCCTTCTTTCCCCTCTCCCCCTCCTCCCCCTCTCCCCTTCTTCCCTCCCTCTTCCCCCCTTCCCTCCCCTTCCCCCCTCCCCCTCCCTTCCCCCCCCCTTCTTCCCCCTCCCCTTCCCTTCTTCCCCCTTCTTCCCTCCTCCCCTCCCTTCTTCCCCTCCTCCCCCTCTCCCTTCTTCCTCCTCCCCTTCTTCCCTTCCCCTCCCCCTCCTTCCCTTCTTCCCCTCCCTCCTCCCCTTCTTCCCCCCCTCCCTCCCCTTCTTCCCCCTCCCCTTCCCCCTCCCCTCCCCTTCTTCCCCCCTCCCCTCCCCCTCTCCCTTCTTCCCCTCCCCTTCTTCCCCCTCCTCCCTTCTCCCTTCTTCCCCTCCCCCTTCTTCCCTCCTCCTTCTCCCTTCTTCCCCTCCCCTTCTTCCCCTCCTCCCCTTCTCCTTCTTCCCCTCCTCCCCCCCCTCCCTTCTTCCCCCTCCCCTTCTTCCCCTTCTTCCCCCTCCCCCTCCTTCCCCTTCTTCCCCTCCTCCCTCCCCCTTCTTCCCCCTCTCCCTTCTTCCCCTCCCCCTCTCCTTCCCCTCCTCCCTCCCCCTCTTCCCCTCCCCCTCCAATATACCAAAAACTGCCAACTCTCTGCACTTTGACAGGACCCCTCCGGGCAACCAAATCTAGGATTTGACAGGCCAGGAGCTGTCTTGTCAGATGCCTGTCATAAAAAATGAAAAGAAAATTGTATTTCAGAGCTAGGCGAAGAAAAAATTAAAAGACAAACTCTTAAAATACACAAATAAAACCATGGATTGGGAAGAAAAAAAAAGAAAAAAAAAGACGAAGTTAAAAGAAACAAGCCCGAGAGGTAGAGAGAGAAAGAGAGAGAAAGAGAGAGAGAGTGAAGACAGAGACAGAGAGAGAGAGAGAGAGAGCGAGAGAGAGAGAGAGAGAGAGAGAGACAGAGAGAGAGAGAGAGTGAAGACAGAGACAGAGAGGGAAAATGGGTCAGCGATCTGATGAGATGACGTGAACGAGAAAGAGAGAGAAAGAGAAAGAGAAGTGACTCAACGATGACAGCTCTACTTCCAGTTCTGATTTACAGACATTTTTCGCAAACATAATTTTATATGGGAAAAAATAAAACAGCTTTTCATGAAGCTATTTTATTTAAATCTCATTGTAGAAATGCTTAAGAACAGTACAGGTGAGATCATTTGCCAATTATTTTAAAAGATTCAAGATTCAAAATGTCTTTTTTTAATTTAATTTTATTTTTTTAAATGTACTGTTTGAGATTGTCCACAATCACTCTCAGAGTGGGTTAAAAAATAATGATTTATTTATTTATTTATTTTTTTTCAAATATCTGCCTTTACCTGGCTTGCTTTGAGCTTGTCTGGAGAATTCTAAACGCCAGGTCGGAACATGAGAAAGTTTCCAAACGAGAGGAGGCCCCATTCAGCCCATCTTGCTCGTTTGGTTGTTAGCAGCTTATTGATCCCAGAATCTCATCAAGCAGCTTCTTGAAGGATCCCAGGGTGTCGGCTTCAACAACATTACTGGGGAGTTGGTTCCAGACCCTCACGATTCTCTGTGTAAAAAAAGTGCCTCCTATTTTCTGTTCTGAATGCCCCTTTATCTAATCTCCACTTGTGACCCCTGGCCCTTGTTTCTTTTTTCAGGTCGAAAAAGTCACATTGTCAATACCTTTTAGGATTTTGAATGCTTGAATCAGATCATCACCTTCTTTGTTCAAGACTGAATAGATTCAATTCTTTTAGCCTGTCTGCATACGACATGCCTTTTAAACCCGGGATAATGAAAGTTTTTCCTCGCTCCATTTAAATTGCGTGTGTGTCCCATCTTCTCTACACTCATACAGACAGAGATCTGGGGAGTACTTTGGCCATTTCAAGAAATCATCTTTGAAGGTCTGAACACAGATACGAGGAATGTAATCTAAATGCCATTCGCTCCAGTACAGTATGGAAATGGATTACAGTATCAGTGATAAGAAAGAGAGAAAGAACGAAAGAAAGAACGAAACAAAGAACAAAAGAAAGAACGAAACAAAGAATGAAAGAAATAAATAATTTTGAATTATATGAAAGAGAGAATGAAAGAAAGTTTTGAAGGCAAAAAATAAATGTGAATTTTTTTTGAAGAATTATATAAAATCTAAGAGAGAATGTAAAAGAAAAAATAGAAGACTAAAGAACACATCCGAAGAATTTAAACAAATATATTTCAATAAGAACGAACAAGTTTGAAGAATTATATCAAATATAAAAGAGAGAGAAAGAAAGAAAGAAAGAGAGAAAGAAAGAAACGACACATTCAAAAGAAGGCAAAAAATAAATATTTGTGAAAGAAAGAAATAAATTTCAAAACCAAAAATAAAAAAAGAAAGAAATTCTCTTTCACCCTTAAAATCCCAACATCCCCGACATTCACTTTAATGATCGCTCAGTCCCTTTCTGAAGCGGGCAGCCTCAGCACTGAAAACCACACAACACAGGAGACTTCGTCACAAAGCTTTGACCTTTAAATAGCCAGCCGTTCCAAACGTCCCTCGATTTATTCACGCGGTCGCCTCCACCCCTCACTGTGCCTGTGGTTCTGTGTTCTGATTTGGAGTTCTTCTCATTTCTCTCAGTCCAGTCTCTAGTCTGTGAGCTTGTTTGGAGAGTCCTAACAGCCTGGGACTCACTCCAGTGAATTTGATCCTATGTTCTTCTGTTGTCCTTTATTATTATTATTATTATTATTATTATTATTATTATTATTATTATTATTTATTTCTTAGCAGACGCCCTTATCCAGGGCGACTTACAATTGTTACAAGATATCACATTATTTTTACATACAATTCCCCATTTATACAGTTAGGTTTTTACTGGAGCAATCTAGGTAAAGTACCCTGCTCAAGGGTACAACAGCAGTGTCCCCCACCTGGGACTGAACCCACGACTCTCCGCTCAAGAGTCCAGAGCCATGACCACTACTCCACACTTTATAACTGCTCTTATCTGTAATGTGATATTCTGTAATGTGATGTTTTGTAAGTCGTCCTGGATAAGGAATAAATAATTAAAAAAAATAAATAAATAAATAAAATAATAATAAAAATAATAAAAATAATAATAATAATAATAATAATAATAATAATAATAATAATAATAATAATAAGTTGACCTTTCAACTTCCCTGGTCCCACCTCTTGTCAGGGCCAGTTGAAAGGTCACACTGTGGTTGGAACGGATTGAGGATGGCAGTTAAGATTCTGCGGGCAAGTTCAAAACCAGGCAAAAAATAAATAAGAGACAGAGAGAAAACTGAGAATCTCTCAGTGTGGGAGACCGCAGAACCACGCAGAACAACTGCAAACAGTAAAGGCAACGCAGAACAGAACAAAAAACAGAAAAGCTGCAAGGGTTTTCCTGTCGATCAAACTTCCTGCCTGGCGACTGGCACGGCTTTACGTTCTCGCACTGTCGAAAGTACCAGGATTAATCCCCCCCGTCTGGCGAAAGCCAAATCTCAAAAAAAAAAAATGAATGGAGCTGGTCCTGTAGAGACAGGGCTAATCCTGCTTGCTGGCAGACCCTGAATCGAAACCGCGGTGGCCCGTGACAGCGGCTAGCGAAACGACCTCACGCAGCCAGACTTGTTGCCCGGTCCTGCCTGGTCTTAAAATAGCAAGGTCAGTCGTGAGGGGCTTGGCCGACCATCTCGGAGTTTAGACACGCCTCCCTTCTCCAGTACAGCAATCAATTATCAGCATGGGGTAGTATTTTCCCCCTTTAAAAGAAGCGCTAGTTTTCTTACTGAATCAAAGGAAAAAAAACGATTCTAAAGCATTCGTAAGCAGTAATAAAGTAAGAAAATGCTAATAATAATAATAATGTATTTAAAAAACAGGCTACATACATTCTCAGCTTCAGAAAGTCCTGTGTCCTAAATCCTCATCTCTCCAGCAGCCTTACCTAGTGCTTCTCGATGCGCGTTCGCACGGCACTAATTCTACATGCGCGATCATCTTCGTAAAGAGACAGTTCATAACGAATGCTCTCGCTCGCCGCGGGTTCGGCCCCTGGCTATCTCAACCTCTCGAACAGATGTTATCAGACAAGCTGAAGATTCTGTTAATATTTCTCGGCACCAGTCCTCGTCGGAGCTGTACACCTGTCCTAACACATCTCCTACAGCTTGGTTCTCTTTTCTCATCTTTCTCTCCCGATAGCTCGCTTGTATTTCCCTTGTGGTGAAGCCGCACGGTCCCCTACTTTTTATTCTGCAGTTTAACTATTAAAGCCAGGGCCCAGGTGCCCTTGTTACAGCATGCTGGTCTCATTAGAGCAGAGAACGAGAAAGAGAAAGAGAAAGGGAGGCTCTTATACTCTCTGAACAGCCTCCCTCTGCTGTGTGCTGGTGGAGTAGAGAGAGAAAGAGAAGAAAGAGAACAGCCTCCCTCTGTTCTGTGCTGGTGAACAGCCTCCCTCTGCTGTGTGCTTATACTCTCTGCAGAGAGAGAGAAAGAGGGAGGCTCTTATACTCTCTGAACAGCCTCCCTCTGTTCTGTGCTGGTGGAGCAGAGAGAGAGAAAGAGAGGCTCTTATACTCTCTGAACAGTCTCCCTCTGTGCGGCAGAGAAAGAGAAAGGGAGGTTCTTATACTCTCTGAACAGCCTCCCTCTGCTCTGTGCTGGTGGAGCAGAGAGAGAGAAAGAGAGGCTCTTATATTC